>LNAC01000183.1:422-36887 GCA_002007465.1 Ailurus styani
GTGGGGGGTAGGGAGGGAAAAATAATGAAACAAGATGGGATGGGGAAGGAGACAAACCATAAGAGACTCCTAATCTCACAAAACAAACTGAGGGTTACTGGGGGGTGGGAGGGTAGGGATAGGGTGGATGGGTTATGGACATTGGGGAGGGTTTGTGCTTTGGTGAATGCTGTGAAAGATGTAAGCCTGATGATTCACAGACCTGTACCCCTGGGGCAAAGAATAAAAAAAAAACCTATAAAAGTAAAGTACACATGCATGTTATGCAAACAAACTTATCCATTGTGTACAGTTACAGGGAATAAATAGGTTATATTTATCATGATAATTGGGCTCATGTATATTTGCATGATTTTTTTTTAACAGAGAGAGCAAGTACGGGGAGGGGCAGAGGGAGTGGGAAAGAATCTCAAGCAGACTTTGGACTAAGTGCAGAGCCTGACAGAGGGCTTGATTTCACAACCCTGAGATTAGGACTTGAGCCAAAACGTAGTCTGACACTCCAAACCAAGAGTCTGACTGAGCCACCGAGGTGCCCTTGTTTATTGAATGATTAAAACAAGAGTGGGGCTACATAGTGGCCCAAGACACCCAGGGAAAATGTTTGAGATGTTCTTTTTTTTTTAAGATTTTATTTATTTATTTGACAGAGAGAGATCACAAGTAGGCAGGCAGAGTGAGAGGAGGAAGCAGGCTCTCCACTGAGCAGAGAGCCCAATGACCCTGAGATCATGACCTGAGCCCAAGGTAGAGGCTTAACCCACTGAGTCACCCAGACACCCCTGTTTAAGATGTTCTTAGACAAAGCAGTCTAAATCTAGAAAACCTATAAACATCATGAACATTACTAGGGGATAAAGGTGAATGCACTCATTAGGCCAGTAACAAATCGACTTGAATATTTTCAACAGATCATTCAAATCCAAAATTAAGTAAACCAAGCCAGTTTTTAAAAAAAAATAGTTAACTTGAGTTTTACAACTGAACTTGTTCTTTAAAGAGAGTGACCATACCATTTTTTTAAGCAAACCAGCACATGTTCAGTGTGAAAATGGTCACTGAAATGACTGAAGTTAAAGAATTTTTGAAATAGTTATTGATTGACTCTAAAATTTCTTTTAGTGTATTGGAGAACCTATAAAATATTTTTATCCAAAAAGGATTTTCAAGAAATGCTTTCTAAAATATAAAAACAACACATTTTTGTGTAAACTAAGGTAATATTTTTAAAATTACACTGATCATTTGAAAGTAGCTTTGACATTCTTAGCTCATCCCTTGATAGAGAAACAGTAAGCAAAGAGCTGAAAGACCAAGGAGACAGGGCAGTAAGGAAGTTGTTGGGGGAGTCTTCCATTTTCCTTTCCTTCCTAAGTGATCAGGGCTGAAAGAGAACCATTCAGAAAGCTCACCACGTATTCCTGAGTGTTTGAGACAGTTGCTGACTCATACCAGAAAAAGAGAGACTTGTCACAGGTGGCTAATTACAATGTGAGACAGCAGTAGTGCATGGCAAGTATATTAGGAAGGGACTGTGCTTCCCAAGTTTGGAAAGCCAAGAAGTACTTCTTTTCCATCAACAAAGGGAACCCACAAAAGTCATACAGAACAGGAGCCCATGTAAGAGCAAAAATCCTATAGTGGCAAACCACGAAAGTGCCCCACAGTAATACTGCACTTGTCTGCCGTGGGCCAGGCAACAATACCTGATTATTACCTCTAAACATAACCTCCAGGGACCTCCTGGGAGGGAATGAGAACGAGCACCTACAAAGAATATAGGTGATAAAGCATGAGAAAAGATCTAACATCCCCACTTTTCACTATCGGTTTGGAAGCCTGAGTCAGAGCATAAAGAAAGAACTGAAGATTATTTTTTAATTGCAAAATATTGAAGTTTTGGTAATCAACTTGATTGGACTATTTAGTGTCTAAAAGTGAAAAGAAAGGAGTGCCTGGGTGGCTCATTGTTTAACAGCTGCCTTTGACTCAGGTCTTGGCCCTGCATTGGGCTCCCTGCTCAGCAGGGAAGCCTTCTTCTCCCTCTCCTGCTCCCCCTGCTTGTGTTCCCTCTTTCACTGTCTCTCTCTCTCTCTGTCAAACAGATAATTTTTTTTAATCTTTAAAAAAATAAATTAATTTTTTAAAAAATAGAAGTGAATAGAAAATCAATTGAATCTGCCCAAGATTTCATTCAGGAACTGGGAAGAACAATTCTGCTCAGTGGATTTCAAGAGTAAGATAACAGTACTAAGATAACAATAACAATAATAGCCAAGTTGTGTTTCTCTTGTTCCACACTCATTTATGCCACAATCATAGTCATCATTAGTTATATATCAGTGTTATTCCCATAATAAAAAGCTATTAAATGATGGGGTTTTTCCCCCAAAATCTTTGTTTAAGATCACCATTTCTCAAATCGGGGCACCTATATTCCTCGGAGGTAGAGTACTCTGAGAGAGCAGAACCACAAGATTATGACCTTAAAAAAAATAAACGGTCACTCCTCTGAAGGGTTAGATTAGAGAAGAAGCTCGGTGTATGCCAGGGGCCAAGATAGTCACTGAAGAAAAGGTTGTGAATAAGATTAGAGAAGCTCTTCCATGAAGCACACCTGGCTAAGAATGTCACCAGTTCTTTGGTAGAAAATATTTGGAAATTTAACATCAGAACTGCACTACAGGGACACCTGGGTGGCTGAGTTGGTTAAGCAGTCGCGATCCTGGAATCCCAGGATCAAGTCCTGCATCAGGCTCCCTGCTCAGCGGGGAGTCTGCTTCTCCCTCTCACCCTCCCCATTCTCATGCTCTCTCTCTCTCATTCTCTCTTTCTCAAATATATATTAAAAAGAACTACACTACATATTATTAATGCCATGATACCTAGAAATGCGTCTTTTTGTAAACTATTATCCAATGCTGATTTCTTAGTGGATTTTTTTTCCAGTCATTTTTATTGGATCCATTTACTGTCTATATAAAGTTGCAAACTGGAGCTCTCCTTTGAATATTTTGTGAAATAAATTATATTAAAGTCAACATTCTATTGTCTGCTGGGGGCAAACCAGATACAGCACAACTCCTGCAAATGGCTTCTAGAAATACACCATCTAAAAGACCTATATGGAGAAGGGGAGACTCTGGTCAAGACATTGCTGTGAATTTTGACTTTATTTCATCTCTCTTTCTTTCTTTTTTTTTTTTTAAGATTTTATTTATTTATTTTACAGAGAGAGAGAGATCACAAGTAGGCAGAGAACAGGCAGAGAGAGAGAGAGGAGGAAGCAGGCTCCCCACCAATCAGGGAGCCCGATGCGGGCCTCGATCCCAGAACCCTGAGATCATGACCTGAGCCAAAAGCAGAGGCTTTAATCCACTGAGCCACTCAGGCGCCCTCATTTCTCTGTTTCAAACCTTTGACAATAATAGACAAAATGTCACAATCTGAATATACAGCCCAGCTCTAAAGTATGATAAATATATCTATGAGCCAGAAACAGAATACATGGGTGAAAGCACGAAGCCACAGGCCTATGGCAGCTGGGACATGGAAGCAGCACGTGGTGGCCAAAAGTTCCATGCTATAAGAAAACAGGGTAACTGGAGACAAAGTAGTTCTAAATGAGATGAGGAGCCCTTTTTCTTTCACTGCTTTCAAAATTCTCTCTTGACTTCATCTTTTAATAGTTTGATGATGATGTATGTAAGTGTGCATTTCTCTGAGTTTGCCCTTCTTGAATTTTGTTGGATTTCTTGGATGTGCAGACTGCTGTTCTTAAATTTGGCAAGTTTGGGCCATTATTTCCTTAAATATTCTTTCTACTTCTTCCTCTCCTTGCCTCTGGAATTCTCCTAATATGTGTGTTGACATGTTTTGTGATATTCTACAAGTTTCTGAGACTCTTTTCATTTTTCTTCATTCTATTTCTCCCATTGGATAATCTCAATTGATTTCAAATTGGTAAATTCTTTCTTCAGTAAGTTCAAAGCTTTTGTTGAGCCCCTCAACAATAGGAAATTTTTCATTTCGATTACTGTAATTTTGAACTCCAGGTTATGTATTTAGTTGTTTTTTATAATCTATCACTTTGATATTCTCTATTTATAGAGATTTTTTTCTCCTATTTTTCTTTAATTTTACTGGACAGGATTTCTTCTTTAGTTCTTTGAACATATTTTTGGTAGCTGCTTTAAGGTTTTGTCTAAGAAGGTCCACATCTGGGCTTCCTTTCAGGAGAAGTTTCCATTGACTGCATTTTTGTTGATGTTGTTGTTTCTTGTTTATGGACCACATTTCCCTGTTTATTTGTGTCTCATAACCTTTGATGAAAGTGGACATTTGAAAAAATATAGTGCGGAAACTCAGAAATCAGATTCCATCACTCCCCAGGGTTTGTTGTGTCTGTTGTTTGTTGTTGTTGTTCCTATTTGTTTAGCAACTTTCCTGAATTACTTCTGTAAAGTCTACACTCTTTGTCATGTACAGCCATTGATATTTCTGTTCAGGCCCTTGAGAATCTTAAGAACTGATTTGATACAAATCATGGGCAGTCTCAGAAATCCCTGATTGTGTCTCATTATTCATTTACTCCAACCCAAGAAATCCTTCTCTATTGACCAAAGATTTTCAAATAACTTTGGAAATGCTTCAACTGCTCCCATTCTGAAAGTATATGGAATAATAGCCTTTCAGGGTATGTGATAAAAGTGGAAACAATATGGCTGGGAGTTTGCTACTTGGTCTGAGAGAAATTATCCCATGGAGATAAGCATCTAGAAGTTGAAAATAAGCCACCAATGACCATGATTTCAGTTGTCACCACTCTCTTTCTCCCCACTAGGGAAGACAGCAGATTTGCAACCTGGAGCTCCTAGGTCTTTCTGTGAAAAAGTCAGAAGGGAAGTCTGACCCTATAGTGTTATAGTCCCCCAAATCAATCCTGTGCAGGAGAGTTGAGCTTACTTCTTCACCTTTCCACAAGGCAGCTCCAAGCTATAGACAGACATCTACTTCCTAACCAAGTAAGAATTTATGGAGACTAGGGCTGGGTTAGACCCACATAAATATCTCTTTATCTGAAATCATTTCAAATCCCATAACTTATCCCTTAGTATTATACTCAGTACCATAGAAATGGGTTATCTGATCTCTGACATCTCCTCATCTTTTGCCCCAGGCCCCTGAATGTGTCTACAAATGACTTGTAGGCAAATGCATCCCTGTGCTTATGTTGGTATAATCATTAGGGATATTTGGCATATTTATTCCCCTTGTGGTCTTTCAGACATAACCCCAAAGCCCTGAATGTGTGCTACTTATACATCTCTTCCTAATTTTCCCGAACTTAGAATGTTTTTTTCTTGAAAGAGAGAGATGGTGTCAGGGGAGAGGGGGAGGATAGATGTACTGCATTTCTGAACTATCATTTTTCTGTTGCTTCCCATAGACAAAAAAAAAAAAGTTTTCCACAGCCCTTTAAATTCCTAAGCACATCGGCCATTCTCAAATATGCTTTTCTCTAGGCTAGCTGGAAAATGAACAAACTTGGAACCATGCTGATTTTTCAATTTACTTTGCCCAGTTTAATTCCAGTAATTCTTGAATAGGGCCCAATCATGCTGGCTTTAAGATCAACTCTTACATTCAGTAGCTCTCTGTAAACTAGAGAAAATGTTTCTATTCTTAGTCTACCATTTTGGAGATTCATGACTATAGTTGGAGCTATTTTTATTTAGTCAAAGATTCTTACTCCACTAAATCTAAAGGAGTCCCTAATATCAGAGGAAACACACACACACACACAAAAGTTTTTTTAAAAAACTGCTTAAATAAGACTCTACAATAAAGGAATCTTCACCACACAAAGGGGCCTGAACACCTAGATTATGCAGAGAAAAAGTATTACCAGGAAAACCTTTGGTTACCTAGAATGGCTATTACCCAACTATCACAACAAATATTAAATAAATACATGAGTCTTATGTGCAAAGTATTATGTTGGGAATTATGACAAATAGAAAGGTGCTGTCAAAATGACCTGTGTTCTTGGGCGCCTGGGTGGCTCAGTGGGTTAAAGCCTCTGCTTTCGGCTCAGGTCATGATCTCAGGGTCCTGGGATCNCAAAGTATTATGTTGGGAATTATGACAAATAGAAAGGTGCTGTCAAAATGACCTGTGTTCTTAAAGAGTTTCCTATCTCTGTAGAGGTACATGAACCCTTTGTTAATGCCTGTAGCACAAGGTGCCATTACCTTAGAAGTGTGAGGAACTAATCGCTTTGAGAGCACAGAGAGAAGGATCATTTTTGTCTAGGAAAACACAAAGGTACAGTCAAGAAGATGGCATTTGAGTTGGATAGACTATGATGAATGGAGGTTGGAGGGAAGAATATAACAAAAAACCAAAACAAGGGTGCCTGGGTGGCTCAGTGGGTTAAGGCCTCTGCCTTCGGCTCAGGTCATGATCTCAGGGTCCTGGGATCAAGGCCCGCATCGGGCTCCCTGCTCAGCTTCCCCCTCTCTCTGCCTGCCTCTCTGCCTACTTGTGATCTCTAACTCTGTGTCAAATAAATAAATAAAATCTTTAAAAAAAAAAACATACCTNACATACCTACATAAATAGATATACAGACATATAGCTCTTCTAGGGAAATAGAAGGTCACAGAAAGTCTAGAGATGGTAGGAGTAATACCACAGAAATNCATACCTACATAAATAGATATACAGACATATAGCTCTTCTTCTAGGGAAATAGAAGGTCACAGAAAGTCTAGAGATGGTAGGAGTAATACCACAGAAATGGAGTATAATACTCGTGTCAGAAGCAGTGTGAGATACAGGTTGTATTCAGATGTTAAGGAACATGCATTTTTCTATTCAATAAATACTAATTAGCAGTTCTTAATTACAGGCATCATAGTGAAGATACAGAAGCAAAATTAAAAAAAAAAAGACATGATTCCACCTGGAGAAAGCTAATAAACCAGAAGGAAAACCTATGTATTGAACAAAGATGATGAGGGTTAGAACAAGAGTGTCACAGAAAAGGGCGCCTGGGTGGCTCAGTGGGTTAAAGCCTCTGCTTTCTGCTCAGGTCATGATCTCAGCATCCTGGGATTGAGGCCCGCATCGGGCTCTCTGCTCAGCAGGGAGCCTGCTTCCTCCTCTCCCTGTCTCTCTGCCTGCCTCTCTGCCTACTTGTGATCTCTCTCTCTGTGTCAAATAAATAAATAAATAAAGTCTTTAAAAAAAAAAAAAGACTGTCACAGAAAGACACCCTTAGGGAGTGGTATTTGGAGTAAGACCCGGGGAATATGTGGTAAAGGAAGGAAGGAGGGGAGAAAGGTGGAGCACAGCAGGCTGAGAAAACTGCCTATGAAAAGACCTAGAGCTTAAGTAGAGCTTGGGACCTAAAATAAGATTTAAGATCACAGAGACTCAATATTAAAGTAGAATAAATTACCAGATAAGCAGAAACATGTGAATCATCACTTTTGATTAACCTACACATGATGGAATAGCTTGAAGGCCCAAATATCTGCATATAAATTTTACTTTTATTCATATTTTTTCCTCCAATTCCTAATTAGTTGGAATACAATGCCCATGTTTTTAAGGCTTATAACTTTTTAGGAATGCTATGATGATAGGAAACTTCTTCATATAAAACTTTGGTAACTTAGAACCTGATTATTTTAAACAATTAAGCAAAAAAAAAAACCTATCTTGTCTTTAAAAACACTAAGATAATAGGCTATAAGAGAATTGGGTTTAGCGAAATATTTTCTCAGAAAACAGAAAAAAGTCAATATTCTAAAGAAATTGAAATTAATAAAATCTCCTATTGTGATGTTCATTATAGGGGAAAAGTGATGTAAATCTGGATCAAAACGTATTCCTTTGACCTAGATGTCCATCAACAGATGAATGGATAAAGAAGATGTGGTATATATATATATATACAATGGAATACTATGCAGCTATCAAAAGAAACGAAATCTTGCCATTTGCAATGACATGGATGGAATTGGAGGCTAATATGCTGAACGAAATAAGTCAATCAGAGAAAGACAATTATCATATGATCTCTCTGATATGAGGAACTTGAGGGGCAGGGTGGGGGGTCGTGGGGGGTAAGGAAGGAAAAATGATGAAACAAGATAGGATGGGGAAGGAGACAAACCATAAGAGACTCCTAATCTCACNGGCTATTATGCTGAACGAAATAAGTCAATCAGAGAAAGACAATTATCATATGATCTCTCTGATATGAGGAACTTGAGGGGCAGGGTGGGGGGTCGTGGGGGGTAAGGAAGGAAAAATGATGAAACAAGATAGGATGGGGAAGGAGACAAACCATAAGAGACTCCTAATCTCACAAAACAAACTGAGGGTTACTGGAGGGTGGGAGGGTAGGGATAGGGTGGATAGGTTATGGACATTGGGGAGGGTTTGTGCTTTGGTGAATGCTGTGAAAGATGTAAGCCTGATGATTCACAGACCTGTACCCCTTGGGCAAAGAATAAAAATAAAATAAAAAAAAAAAACGTATTCCTTTGAAATCAGCATAAAGCATGACCTTGATCAATCATTCAATGTTCATTCTAAAAATACTATTGAGTATACCTATTTTTTAACCAAGTACTACACTGGACACCAGAGACACAGTAATTTTTAAAGCAGGGGGAAAAAAAACAGACATAGCACTTCTTTCAGTGGAGCCTACAGTATCGTAGAGGGGACAGATGCTCACGGAACACTTAGAAAAACAAATGTAAAACTGCGACTGTGCAAAGTGCCCTGAAAAAGAAGCACCCAGAGCTAAAAATGTATTTATGAAGGATACTGGTTGTAGTCAGTGAGATTAGGGAAGGCTTTCTTGAGGCAGGCATAATTGACTTGAGAGGTAAATAATGAGAACGATCCAACCAGGCATTGAGGAGAAGCAGCAGCATTTGAGACAGAGTGATCAATAAGTGCAAAGGCTCTTTGGATTCAACGCGACCAATGTTTAGGAATAAAAGAAAACCAGGAATAAGCCAGGAGTGGACATGAGTAAACCAAACAGCAAGTACATAATTAAGATAGGAAATTGTGCTGATTTGGACTAGGGGATTGGTGGAATCACGACGGAGAGAAGCAGTCAGATTAGTGATAGCGCTTTCCAGTCCAGACCTTTGACTAAGAACTGTCTCTGTCTTCTATTTCCTTAAGATACACAGCAAACCCTGGCTAATTGTGGACAAGGTCATGGCACTAGTACAAAATTCAGGGCAGTTCGGTTTTAATGGAGAGCATGGAGATATGTGAAATTATCATTATGGCAGTGAGGGACAGCTCATAAAGAGCGAGATGAACCATTTTTAAGACATTTGTATTGTATTTTAAGGGCAATGGAGAGCCAACAAAGAAGGTCAAGCAGAAAAAAGGCATAATCAAATTCTGTCTTTTAATAAGTATAAGTTTACTGTATTGCTAAACATAGGGAAATACTGAAGGGTTTTCAGCATATTTCCAAGAACATTAATCTGACAACATTATGATGGTCTGGAGTTGCATACAGAGAAGAATCTAGTAGCAAGAGAAAAAACCGAAAAGCTATTTTGATGGTCTCTGAGTGAGGTGGTAAGTGATAGAAATTGAGTAGTGACAATGAAAACCTTCTCTTTTCTTTTTTTTTTTTTAAGAATAAGGGAATGGGGCACCTGGGTTGCTCAGTCATTGAGCGTCTGCCTTTGGCTCAGGTCATGATCCCAGGGTCCTGGAATCAAGCCCATGTCAGGTTCCTCACTCAGCGGGAGCCCTGCTTCTCTCTCTCCCACTCCCCCTGTGTTCCCTCTCTCGCTGTGTCTCTCTCTGTCAAATAAATAAAATTTTAAAATCTTTCAAAAGAATTAGAGAAGAAGATTCAGGAGCCAGATGATCAATTTTTCTTCAGAGGCTTCTACAACTGTTTGTCACAGTGTCTGAATCAATGTGATAAAATATGATCCTGATGCTTAAGAAAGATTAAGTGAATGTATATATATATATATATATGTATGTATATATTAAATATTTATTTGAAAGAGAGAGAGAGCACAAGCAGGGGGCACTGCAGAGAGGGAGAAGCAGGCTTCTTGATGATGCAGGGAGCTGGATGTGGGACTGGATCCCAGGACCCTGGGATCATGATCTGAGCTAAAGGCAGCTACTTAACCGATTGAGCCACACAGGCGCCCTAATGGAATGTATTTAAATTAAATAGACATACTTTCTTTAACTACTTCAATTCATCACGGCAAGCCTAAGAGTCCACAGTACATTTGGTATCTCCATTTTTATTTTAACATGAACATGTTGATGTCGTTTTGATAGGGGGTTTAGCTAAATTGAGTTGATGAAAGGATTGGATTCTGTGGATTTAGTACATCTCTTCCATGCCAGAGAAGTGGGAGTCCATAATCCAGGAACAAAGAGACTTAGTGAAAGGAGACCTTAGTGAAGGGAGACCTGGAGCAAGCGACAAGTGCCTCAGAGCCTGCCAAAGGACTTTTCATCACAACGGGCCTTTAGAAAACTTCCACGGGGCTCTGAGCTGTCCCACCCCTCCCAGTGCCAGAGTCAAGCAGTGCAGCTAAAATCTGAGATAAATGAGAAGTCCCTTTGACTTCCAGTTTTAGAACTGAGGGATTTCCTGAGCTCTACAGGAGTAGCAGAAAAATCTACGGTTCTTAGGAAGGCCCTCTGGCAGCCCTTTCCTTTGCTCTGCCTCCTAGACATGGGCCAAGGGAAGTCACAGCCCTACCTTTCTAGGTGAGCTTCAGACTTTCTTTCTCACAGCCAGGTGTCTCCTGAGAGCCATGATGTAACTCTACTGATATTCTGACAGCCTAGAAACTAGCCCTTGACAAAGGTTCTTTTAGAGGTCCAGGGCTCCACAGCACATCCCAGCAGGACTCCTATGACCTGCTGGTCCTATTTTCCTATCCCCTATTCCACATCAAACAAGGATTTGCCTAAGAAGATTACCTTGGCCGGATTTCTCTTTGTTAGATATTTTTAAAATCTTCTTTAAAGAAATAAAAAAATTATATTTGTGTGGGCGGAAAATTGCTACTCCATAGGTTCGGTAACTGCTATCCATTTACAATGTTTTAGTCCAATAGGAACTCACCATCAAAATTGTGGGGAATTCATTTCCAGTGGAGAGTTGATGAATTTCCTGTGCACTGCTTCTTTGCTAAGTAGTCAAACAAAAAAAATTAAAACAACACTTGAGAGGTAAGTTGCTACGGTCTCTTTCTAAAACAAGGAAGAAGTTTGAGATGTCCAGGAAGGAGACAAATCTTTCCTAAGGATCACACTTGCAGAGAAAATTGTGGTTTTCCTACAGTCAAGAAAGAGTAAATTCTGTGTTTGAGCAAGTTTTATTTTACTGATATTCTAATATAAAATCTGGCTAAAATCATTTTTTAAAATAGTAAATACTCCAAATGTGTAGTCTTCTTAGTATTAAATATATTCTGTGAAAATATACTTTCATAGATATGTGATTTAAAATGGAGTAATTAACATTCATTGCAACTTCTCCAGGCACAACTTGTTTTAGCAAGACTTTGATATTTTTGTAGTGAGTATTACTCTCAGAAGAAAGATTCTACTCTGAAATTCTCAGAGCCAGACCTCAGATTAACCCCTTCCTTATAAAAAATGTTTTAATCGGTTCTCTGGTGATTTCCCCCCAATGAAATTAACTTTTTTTTTTTTAAGATTTTATTTACTTAGGGCGCCTGGGTGGCTCAGTGGGTTAAAGCCTCTGCCTTCAGCTCAGGTCATGATCTCAGGGTCCTGGGATCGAGGCCCACATCGGCCTCTCTTCTCCGCAGGGAGCCTGCTTCCTCCTCTCTCTGCCTGCCTCTCTGCCTACTTGTAATCTCTCTCTCTGTGTCAAATAAATAAATAAAATCTTTAAAAAAAAAAGATTTTATTTACTTATTTGACACAGAGAGAGAGCACAAGTAGGCAGAGCGGCAGGCAGAGGGAGAGGGAGAAGCAGGCTCTCCGCCAAACAGGGAGCCCAATGAGGGACTCAATTCCAGGACCCTGAGACCATGACCTGAGCTGAAGGCAGCCACTTAACTGACTGAGCCACCCAGGCGCCCTGAAATTGACTTTAAAAAAGAAATTAACTGGGCACTGGGTAACTCAGTGTGTTAAAGCCTCTGCCTTTGGCTCAGGTCATGATCTCAGGGTCCCCGGATGGAGCCCCACATAGGGCTCCCTGCTCAGCGGGGAGCCTGCTTCCACCTCTCTCTCGGCCTGCCTCTCTGCCTACTTGTAATCTCTCTGTGTCAAATAAATTTTTAAAAAAAGAAATTAGGGCGCCTGGGTGGCTCAGTGGGTTAAAGCCGCTGCCTTCGGCTCAGGTCATGATCCCAGGGTCCTGGGATCGAGGCCCACATCGGGCTCTCTGCTCAGCAGGGAGCCTGCTTCCTCCTCTCTCCTCTCTCTCTGCCTGCCTCTCTGCCTGCTTGTAATCTCTCTCCCTCTCTGTGTCAAATGAATAAATAAAAATCTTTAAAAAAAAGAAATTAATTTATTTTTAATTTTATAATATAAGCATATGCAAACTAGAATTCCATATATATAACTCCACATTATTTAAATTTAACTGCTTCTAAAATAAGTCAATGTCAAAGTGACTGGTAACTACATGAGATGAGAGTGATGGAAATATTAAAGTCTCCGTGTGAGCAACAAATCTAAAGGTAACTTCTGATTTGTCACAAAATGATTAAAAGCTTATTCACAATAGACCTGTTTTAATGTGACTGAATGAAATCAGCTTCGCCTTCTCTATACAGGGAATTGCTTGTGCTTTTCTTAAGCACTAATTCCAATTAGAATAGCAACCCTCAGATCCCCTTCCTTCAATAGCTTCCCCTTCACTGTAGTCATAAAATATTTACTCTTTGATTAAATAGCTATGGCATCCTTAGCTGTTCCAATCCTAATTTAAAGGAGAAATATATCAAAACTGTTCCAAAACACTGAACATTTTATATTTACATTCTTGACAAAAGTGAGAGTGGAAAGAAGATTTTAGAGCATTTTATAAAGTGCTAACTAAAAACAGAACCATGTAGTCAAAGGAAATTACAATGAAAGAAAACCTGAACATTTTATTCTCCCAAAGGGGGAACAGAAATTATATTTTTTGATGACTTAGGCTCCTTCTTTTGTCAGGTAATGACTAAAAACTTGATGGGAATAATGAGCTTTTGTTAGGTTTTGTGTTCATCTTAATAGCATGATCAAATAAGAATTGTTATTCCCAATACACAAGAAGGATAAAGCTGCCCCAAAGCAATGGTACTACTTGAATCTATGGCTCAGGTGGGACTCCAAGTGGTATTGACTCCAAGTTCTATATGATGCCAATTGCCCCCAAAGTACCAAATGTTGAGAAAAATCCATCCTAAATCACCTTTCTATGCCCCTTAGTGAGGACATCCAAGTCATCATAAATAGCTCAATGAACCATTCATTCATTTATCCATCGAAGCATTCATTCATTCAAAAAGCAGTCCTCCAAGGCCTTACATGTAGGAATAGGGGCTGGGATATCATCACAGGGGCAATTGGGATATAGTTTCTGCCCTCTAGGTCTGTGCGGGAAGGCAGATTTGGGGAAGAACAGTCTGGATACATTGTGAAAAGTACCTTCGCTGAGGCAAGCTCAGAGTGTTGCTGGGAGTGGAGAATCATTTACTCTCTCAGAAGGTGAGACAACAAACTGAGCTGTCTTCAAGAATTCCCTCTTGCTTTTTACCTCTCAAAAATACAGACAGACAGACAGACAGACAGACATATATGGCCTACAAGAGGTAAGCAAATAATTTAAGAATAAGCCTCTGTTCTGACCTGAAGGAACATTCTACTCTGTGAACTGTCACCTTCTAGGAATGACATCCCAGAAATAGTACATCTCCCAGTTTTCAGGAGGAAACCTGAGATCCAGATTTTTAAATGCTGGGAACCAATCAATATTTTTTAAACCCTTGTATTGGGCAAAGGAAACATCTCTAGGCTGGATCAGCTCACTGGCCAGGGGTCTGCAACCTCTGGTTCTTTCCCATCAGAATAATAGCACCCAAAGGTGACATGGGTAAGAACTCCTACACTGTATTTTGGAGACTGCCTCTGTCACAAAACTCCTGAGCTATTAAGACAGGTTACTCATTTAGGAGAACTTCCTACAGAGAGCCAAGACACCCCAGCAAAGCAGCTTTTCAAAGTACACAGTCTGAGGGGAAAGGCCTAGGATGCTTTTTCAGAGAGGCTTTCACTCCCAAATTGAGTACTATTTCATGAAAAATATTTATTTTATTTCACATGGCCTAAAATGGACTTTGGTAGGCACAAAGAGTTAAAATAACTCCCAAAGCACAGCAGTTTGCTTCTTTTAAAGCTACAGATGAGGCCCACTGGGAGCTATTCAGGGAAGCAGCAAGCCAGGTCCTTCCCAGTCCCACGCAGCCACCTGATTCATGTTTCTCCTCCATTAAGTACAGCCTCCTTGGAAACTTAAGCATGACTTCAATTTGAGACTAAGCAAGAAACAAGCCATTTATGGACAATACAGCTTCAGGAGGAATCGCATTACTTGAATTTTCACCATTAGAAGCAAAGCAGATGGGTGCAAATTCAGAGTTGAGATGCTCTGAAAGGCTCAGCTGCACAAAAGGCCACCACAGTTTTGCTGTTCCAACCTTAACATGATTATTAAATCTTGAGTCCTTACAGAGGCAATGTAAGGGAAAAGAAAAGCAGAAAATTGGCATAACATCAAATGAAGCACAATCCTAATGTGGTTTTTGCATAATGAACTAACATCCCACTCACACAGATGTCATGGAAAGTAACCAGTCACAGTGGAATGGGCTTCTGCAGAGATCCATATGACCACTTAGAAACAAGATTGTATTAATGCAGAAAATAATTCCGGATCCAGCTATCACATTTTGGAAAGCTGTGAATATATTCATTGCTGGTGGCGCTTGAGAATTATTGTTTGCTACTCCCATGAATACACAGGTTTTACATGTCAAGAGCTCTTTGCAAATAATAATAGTTTCATTTTACACTGTGATACTGTCTCATTTCTGACTATGATCAGTCGAAACTAAACTGAAGTGTGTCCCTCTGTGAATGACTAAGGACATGGTAGACACGTAATAGTCGCTACATTGGCAGGAGTGTGGGGAAAGAGTCAGTCTTTGTTTACTATCAAGGTGACTAGACACCGATACAAACTTCAGAAAAGACAATGGGACAACGTAGATCACAAAACCCTTAAGGCTACACCTCTAACCCATGTCCGTTTCTGGGAATTTATCCTAAATAAATGATTGAATGAATTATTTATTGCAGCTAATAATCGAAAAGAAATTCTTATCAATAGCGCATCAGATAAGAACAAATCATAGTCCATCCATCCACTAGATGGTATGTCCATACAATGAGATAGGTCCTTAAACTTTATAATGTGAAGAGCCTATAATATGTTGTAAGATTCCCACAGTATACTGTAGAGTGAACATAGTAGCTTATAGAACTCTGTGTATGTGCTGTGTCGTGTGTGTGTGTGTGTGTGTGTGTGTGTGTTTTCAGAGAGCTGGGGAGGGAGAAATAAGAACTAGAGCATTTGCATTCTCCTTTACTTATGCATATTTGAACTTTTAAAGCATGCACAGCCAGTTTATTGAATATACTGAAGCTGACGCTAAAATAACAAAACAGGGGCATGTTCCCCCATCCCTTCCTTCAAATCTGATCTGTGGGATTTTCCTCTCCATCTTTCAGTGATACTTAGGACAGATCCTACTGTCTTTCCGTCACTCAGGTAGGTGAGTGATTTTGTTTTCCACTTTTAAAAGATTTCCTCCATTATCATTCCAAACTTTAATGTGCCATCCTAATAAATCTTCTCCCTCCCCGGCACAGTTCTGATCCCCAGCTTGGGAAAAAGAAGCAACAAAGAAAGGGCCTAGTCCACCCTTGCATTCCCCTGTCCCCATTTTCTTCTCTTCCCTAAGCTGTCTCTTTATCCTCCAGAGTGAATAAGGGAACGATATGAAAAGGGACTGAGCAGCTTACTCTAGATGGTGCTGAGGGAGTGGCTCTCTTGGCTCTCCCTGGACAGGCATTTGAATGCTGCTCTCACACTGAACATGACTGTGACCATGTATGCTTCAGGCACCTTGCAAGGAGCCCTGACCATGAGGCAGCACCTTTGCACAGACCACTTCCACTGACCCTTGGGAATCACCTGTAATCCATTTCTGCCATCTTCCCCTCGGTCCTGGAAGTCGCAGCTCTCGAGTGAGTTTTTTAAGACTATTCAAGCCTACAAGCATAGTCCCAGTTCACACCTGCTGTCCCAGCATAATTATCAATAGCACCCCTTTCATTTTCAGAAGTGTCTTGGTTTGAAAAATAAATCACATGATCAACAAATGATAAAATCTGAATAAAGTCTGCCACTGGTAATAGCCCTTCATCCATGCTAAACTGCCTAACTTTGGTAACTGTGCTGTAGCTATGTAAGTCAGGGTACTTGCTCATAAAAATAAACACCGAAGAAGGGACATGATGCAACTTACTCTAGATCAGTTTGGCAGTATTCATATCTACATACAGAAAGAGAGAGAAGAGGGAAAGAATGGTTTACCAAAAAAAAAAAAAAAAGCAAACAAAAAAGATAAAATTAATGTGGCAAAATATTAACAATTTGCTAATTTCAGTGAAGGGAATACAAGTGTTGTCCATGTTAGACTGCACTTTTTTGAGTTTTAAGTTATTTCCAAATAAAAAGCTTCAAAAACATTTTATGATTGCTCTACTGATACCCACGTGACCGAGAAGAAATCCCATAAAGGGGAGTACTCTATGCCCACAGTGGCCCTCACCTCACTCTGCCAAAGAACTGCTTGTCAGCCTTGCCAATCAAAAGCCATCTGACGGTCCCCTCTCCTGCGAACCTCTTGGGGGGAGGGGGCTTACCTGTCAAGTCCTCCCAAGTACTCACTTAGCTAGCAGCACAGATGAGGCCAAGAAGTGACTGTAGTCCTGAAGACCCAAGGCTAGTCTCACTTTCTGCAAGTCCTGTGTCCCCATTGGGTTTGCAAATGGGGGTCAGAGGGTATAAATAGTTGAATGCTACTATATTCTCTACTCTTACCAATTCTCCTCAGAATGAATCTCAAATTCTCCTCTACACAGGATCCTGGAAACAATGTGCCCTGAAACAACTTGGTCCATCTCAGCAGTCCCTGTATGGACGCATCTAATGCCTTTCCTCAACTGGAGCTTCGATTAAAAATTCAATCAGAGTCAGGAGGGAAAATCCTATTCTCCACTCTGTTACAAAAATAAGACTTTAGTGGTAGAAACATTTATACAGATATTTTATGTTCTCTTTTCATCACTGAGGAAGAATAGAATGAATGAGAGCGACTTGTATTTTATTCTACATTTTCTTTCTCCATATTTCAAGAAGGTAGGTAGGTCTTTCCCTTATCCTGGTGATGTGAAGACTGCCTCCTTTTTTGGCACTCCCTCGTGTGAGCCTGAGCTCATTGATGGGATGAAGCAAGAAACAGGGCAGGGTAAGAGTAGCTTTGATGAGGCATAGAAATGGAAACAGAGAGGTGCCTGGGTGGCTCAGTGGGTTAAAGCCCCTGCCTTCAGCTCAGGTCATGATCTCAGGGTCCTGGGATCGAGCCCCGCATCGGGCTCCCTGCTCAGCGGGGATCCTGCTTTCCCCTCTCTCTCTGCCTGCCTCTCTGCCTACTTGTGATCTCTCTCCCTCTCTCTGTCAAATAAATAAAATCTTTTAAAAAAGAAAAAGAAGTGGAAACAGAAAGAGATACAGAGGATATCCCACCAAATTGGAATAATGTAGATTTCTGAGGCTCCTAAAAGTAGTGGAGACTGTATCTGTTTACTTATCAATCCCTACAGAAGTTCTAGAATCACAGAAGGAAGGGTTGTAGGATGCATCTTTAGAGATTGGCCTCAAGGGACCAGAGCTTCCAGCCTCATCTAAGAAAGCTGTCTGTCCCCCATTTTGGCACCAAAACATCAGAATCATCTGCTTATCATTAACTACATGGGTTTGCACAAAAATAACTGCAGTAGCCTTGAAGCACTAAAGTCTAGAAATACTTCATGTGACCATTTCATAAAGTTCCAGGGCAACCCTTGTTCTCTTAAAAGACTGAGATTAAATTTCCCAACCAGACTGTCAAGATTGAGTTTCAAAGTGATGTTTATTTGATTTAAATAAAAGGTGCCAATTCTTGTATGCCTAAGTTTGTAAGATCACTCATGCCAGTGACAATTTTATAATTAGAAAAAAAATGAAGAGATTTCCTTTTTGGTAACAAAATTTTTGCTGGTACTCAGTCACATTAAATAGACCTTTGAAATATGTTAGCACACACCATTGAGATAGCACTACCCTAAAAGTCACTACTCTTCTGGATATTAAAATTAGAGATAGTAAAAATATGGTTTCCCCTATATATATTGCTAAATGTGTTAATCTTGTAATGAGTGTGTGTGCCTAGTTACAGATGGGCCAGTCTCCTTCGGTCTTCCTACTGTATGCCGTTCTCCACGTGATCTGGAGCCTTAAGTCTGATTGAAAAGCTCAGGAGTGGGTGCCTGGGTGGCTCAGTGGGTTAAAGCCTCTGCTTTCAGCTCAGGTCATGATCTCAGGGTCCTGGGATCGAGGCCCGCATCGGGCTCCCTGCTCAGCGAGGAGCCTGCTTCCCCCACTCTCTCTCTCTGCCTGCCTCTCTGCCTACTTGTGATCTCTCTCCCTCTGTGAAATCAATAAATAAAATCTTTAAAAAAAAAAAAAGAAAGAAAAGCTCACGAGCAAGTAGGTTCTCCAGCAAGTGGAGTCAGTACAAGTAGCTTCACCAGCCCAAGGAGAACCTGTGCTTGGTCTTGACATCAGCACCTACCTTTGAGCATTAGCAATCTGCACAGACAGGGTGGCTCAGCTGACCTCAGAGACCTCTTCACTAGAAAGCAGTGAAAGTCAGAGCAGGAGAGCCAGAAAACATGAAAGATAAATGACAGGCACCATATAGAAACAAACAAAAAACAAAATGCATTTAAGTACACAGGAATTGAGTACCAGAAGAAAGGAGGAATTTCAAAGAACACCTGGAAATTCAGGAATAGGGGGGGAAAAAGGGCAGGGGTTGGGGGTGGAAAAGGATGTGAAAAACAGTGTGCGATGGGGTCCAAAACACAATTCTGGCCCTTCAGCTACTGAATCTGGGCATATTGATTCCTTGCTATGATGGAATGCTTTAAAAGCATGCCGTGTCCCCTGCCCTAGGTGAAGTCTGAAGAAGCCTACAGTCATGGCCAATAGAACCTTCAACAGCTTCAGTGGCCTCTGTTGGAGGCACTTTGGGGAAATGAAGTAGAAAGAGGACAGGCAGAGAAGTCCATGGATTTGCACCCCTGTATCAACTTCGCCATTTACTAACTAACCTTGTTCAAGTCACTGAGTCACCTGAATCCCACAAACTTTAGTTTTCTAACCTACCAAAGAATGATAACAATAAAGATCCTGCTGAAGTTCCTCAATTACTGTTAATCAATGAATACAATGTATATTAGCTATTTTCCAGTGAGTGTGGTATCATGTGTCCAAATCAGGGGCTCACTAGCTTCCCTGAACCCAAAGCAAGAAGGAACAGAAGCTCCCTCCTCTAGGAAAGGATATGTTAGGACCCCAAAGCCTAGAAATTGGGTAGGTACACCATTCTTCATCAATCTGGTGAGGCACAGTCAGGGGTGTCTAGGCAAGAACAAATGTATGCTTGCTTTCTACAAGTCAGCTCACTCTGGAAATGAAATCCATGTGATTCTTTTTTTTTTAAGGATTTTTATTTGTTTATTTTTGTGAGAGACAGAGCATGAGTGAGCAAGTGAGCATGAGATGAGCCGGGCATGGGGAGGCGGGCAGAGGGAAAGGGAGAAGCAGATGCCCTGCTGAGCAGGGAGCCTGATATGGGACTCAATCCCAGAAATCCATGAGATTCTTGATAGGCAAGAGTCTAATAGAAGAATCTAAGTCAAGAAAATTACTGATAGCTATTTGGAATGTGTGCAAGAATTCAGTTGAGACTCTGAGGGACTGCTTCCCAAGTTACTATCAACCTAAAATCATGAATTTTGTGAGGTGATTTTCTAAAACAGCAAAGATCCTTCCCATATCCCCAAACCCTTCACATTTACATTGTTTCTGGGAAGAGGCTAGAAGAAATGTAAGGCTCCTAAATGTTGTTTCTTTTGTCAGTATTCAGGGGGAACCTATTGAATCTCTTTAGTCTCTAGCCCTGTCTACTTGATGGCACCAAAGGAGCAAAAAAACAGAATCAGAGATACGAGCTGCTCTCCTCCAGAAACCCTGGAGGGAAACTTCTGCCTTTAATATTGTTTATCCAGGAGCTGATCTTATCACCAGAGGAAACAGTCACAGGATACTTTCCCCAGTAGTTTGTCATTGTCAGCAGGCGTTGGTCACTGACAAGAAAGAGCTTTACTTCTGCTTTCTTTATTTCATGCTTAATGTAAGTGAACAGTACACCCTCCACCCATGGACTCTGAGGCAAACAACAATCATCTCTGGTAAATCCTGTGATTTCTACCCTCTACTTCATTTTCTGAGGTTCAAATACCAATTCTGCATCATTAAGGGTAAGTTAGTAGCAAAAATTAGGTTGTTTAGATTCCATTCAGAAAACTCAAATTCACAGTCCTTAAACTGTGGAAAATAAAAGTTCCTTATGCTTTTCAGAATTTCCCTTTCCTGGGCTACTGCTACAGTTGGTGTTTCTTGATTGAAGATTAGGGGCAGGGGCTAAACCGACACTTTAGGTTTTTACTATATTGTCATCTGTCATTATGAGAATAGGTTCTCACGACCCATATCAAAAAATCCACGACCTCCATTATCTGTTTTCATCATAAGATACATATTATCCACGACAGTTAGTCACTTACGGCTAATGGCGTGGACTCGAAAGTTCAGACTACCTTAGTCTCAGTCTCAGTATTACATGTATCAGCTGCTGATCTTAGGTAAGTGACTTCTGTCTTTCTGTGGTCATTTCCTCATACTGCACATCTGTTGCGTGGGTCTGTCAGGAGCTCCTACCTGCCGGAAAGAGTGCAGGTAAAGCACCTCGCCCAGTGACTAACACTTAGCGAAGTGATCACCAGCAGTGGCAGTCATTCTCCTCCTCATCATTATTACTGTTTCTGATAACTACAGAGAGAAATAAAATTATAGAGCATTTCACCAGGAATTTCAAAAACGGATTTTAAAAGAATGCATTTTGAGTTTACAGGCTTAGCAAAACCTCTTATGATGTATTTAATAATGTTCAGAATATGAGACTTTTGAAAGGACCACAACGATACTAGCATGTGTAAGGGCAATTACAAACTAAAAATGAGAAATTTAATCCTCCTTGCAGGAAATGAAGAAGACCCAACCCTCTTTGCCTAAAACATTCACTTTCAAAAACTTGTAATTGTCCACTCTGTTTCTGTCTCTTTGAAATGTATATATAAATTTTCTAAAAGTAAAATAAGCCCCTTGCTAGCTTTAGGACCCATGAATGTCTTTTTTTTTTTTTTTAGGGACCTGGGGACTTGCTCTCTGAAATGTAACCATCAGAGAGAACTTCTAGCCCCCACCCTTTCTTTAGGAAGGGAGGAGCCTAACTTCAGTGTGTAGAAAAACTACCTCAGGTCATAAAGATATGAGAAGTTTATTTTCCTTTGGATAAAGCTCACTGGTAAATACAGGTGGCAGCGGTTAGAATAAGTATGTGTGACAAATGCTGCTATCAAGTCCTCTGAGTTGAGGACCGGTTATTACTCATCCTGAGACCATTTGTACAATGGCTGTCTCCACTTTATATGAAAGGGTGAGATTCCTTTCTGTCTTTGTATTTTCTTAGTAGGCTGCCTCTGAAGCACATCACATGCTGGTTTAACATTTACTCAAGAATAAGTCTGTTTTCTTTTTTTCCTCTTTTTTTTTTTTTAGAGAGAGAGAGATCATGAGCAGGGGGTTAGGGGGAGAGGGAAGGGGAGAAGCAGACTCTCCCGCTGAGCAGAGAGCCTGATATGGGGCTCGATCCCAGGACCCTGGGATCATGACCTGAGCAGAAGGCAGACCCTTAACCAACTGAGCCACCCAGGCACCCCCAGCTTTACTTCATTTAAACTCACAGTTTGAAGCAAATCCAAAGTCCTGGGCACTTTTTCTTGTACCTTTGTGAAGAGGTCTCCTGAGTTGCAAGCAATTTTTGTTTTTAATTATATTTCTCGAACACATGCAAGTCATTTAATAGATGGTCCCAGATGGGAAAAAACTGCCATCACCATATTACTCCCAGAGTATATTTGACTTCTAATAGGACACTACAGATTCTCAAACTTTATCGTTTCAACTCCATTCATATTTGGCCACTGACTTTTACAAGGTTGAATTTTATCTGAGCCTTGTGTTCTTGTAAAAAACAAAAACCAACAAACAAAAAACAAAAACAAGGACCAAGAAATGCCCCTTTCCTTTTGTGTTCTAGATAACGTCTTATTGCAAAGAACCCCCCTTCCCCACTTAACTTAGATCAGACCTAAGGACACCTCTCTTACTTAAAACAAGGCCAGACATAAACCCTCCAAATTCCCAGTCCTTGCCTCAAAAATGATTAGTTGGCTTGTCTTATTTCTACTGGAAATAATTTGTTCAATTGGAACAAATATTGAGTAGGGCTCTCTCCTTCCACCAAGTTCCTGAACTTGAACTTTTGGCCTGAGCCAGCACACACCACCTCCTTAATAACCCTCTACTGAGACCAGGCTCATCTCAGAGTAAATCATTCTCTGATCCACTGTCCTGTCAAGCAACCTGCAACCTTTTCATGGGGTCTTCACCTCACTTCCTCCAGCAGGTTGTTTCTAGTTCTGTCTACTCCTTACTAAAGAAAATCTCTTTTTGCCTAACTCTTGAGAGTATTACAGATTTCATCATCAGATAGTCCTTTTATTGTGAAAGACCCCTCCCCCTATTGAAATAGTGCCTTTCCCCACCCCCCACCCCCACCACCCTGCAATATCCTTTTGAGTAAAGTCTTTTCTAAATCTGGATTTATTTGGAGTGCCTGGGTGGCTCAGTCAGTTAAGCAGCTGCTTTCAGCTCAGGTCATGATCCCAGGGTCCTGGGATTGAGTCCCATATCCGGCTTCCCATTCAGTGGGGAGTCTGCTTCTCTCTCTCCCTCTGCCTGCCGCTCCCCCTGCTTGTGCTTTCTCTCTGTCAAATAAATAAATAAAATCTTAAATAAATAAATAAATAAATATGGATTTGTTTGATAACTTCTTCCTCCAAAAATTCATGTTCCACCTAAAAAAGAAACAAACAAACAAAAACTATTGTTGGATCTTCCTGTTGGGTTATCCTCTTTATTATGACATAGTGCCCTTCTTCATCTCATTACAGTTTTTGTTTTAAAGTTGAGTTTGTCCTATACAAGTATTGCTACTATGGCTTTCTTTTGAAATCTATTTGCATGGTAAATGATTCTCCATTACCCCCACTTTCAATCCACAGGTGCCTTTAGGTCTAAAATGAGTCTCTTAGAGACAGCATATTGATGGCTCTTGTTGTTTTAATCCATTCTCATACCCTGTGTGTTTTGATTGTAGCAGTTAGTACAAAAACTACTATTGATTGAATCTAAATCAAAGTAAAGGGACCCAGCATACACTTACTTGAAAAATAAAGTAGAAATGTAACTGTCATTCAACTTTTGCAAGTTTACTTTAGCTTTGAATGTTATGATCATATTTTGTTTATTTCTTGAAACAAAAGTTTGTAAGAAATGATAAATTAGGGCTGCCTGGGGGCTCAGGCATTAAGCGTCTGCCTTCGGCTCAGGTCATGATCCCAGGGTCCTGGGATGGAACCCCACAACGGGCTCCCTGCTCCAAGGGAAGCCTTCTTCTCCCTCTCCTACTCCCCCTGCTTGTGTTCCCTATCTCGCTGTGTGTCTCTCAGTCAAATAAATAAATAAAATCTTTAAAAAGTGATACATTAGTCAAATGTCTTTTCTGGAAATATTTTATCCAAACTGAGATTCCTACTTGCAGTCATCTTCCTTGTAGCCATTATTGACTTTGTTCCATTTCCTTCATAGACGTATTGAATTTGTTGAGTTAGCTGAACACTAAGTAATGGATAAATTTGATCTTATAAACCCAAGTAAAATAACTGATTTGGTTTCCAAGAAAGTGATCCTTTAAACATTTTTTAAAATGTAGGTAAATATCTGGGGTGCCTAGGTGGTTCTGGCAGTTAGGCATTGGACTCTCTGTGTCCGCTCAGGTCATGATCTCAGGGTTGTGAGATTGAGCCCCACAATAGACTCCATATTCAACAAGGAGTCTGCTTCCCCTCTCCCTCTTCCCCCTAACCTCCCCCCACTGTGCTTCTCTCAAAAAAATATACCTTTTGAAAAATAAAATAAATGTAGGTAAATATGTTGCTACAGAAAACCCATCAACCTCATTTCATACTGAAATGAGGCAATGTATCTTCAATATCAAAGAAAGCATAGATAAGGAAGAATTTTAGAGCAAATTATAATGTCTATCCAAGTCACCTACAGGGCTTGTTAAAACACAGATTGCTGGAATTCATCCCCAGAATTTCCTACTGAGTCAATAGGTTTAGGGGTTTGGAGGTGGCTAACACTTTGCAATTCTAACAAGTTCCCAGTGTTGCCAGTGTTGGTGGTTTGAGTACCACACCACCGATTAGAGCATTTCTTCTTTTGTTCATTCATGCAGAAATATTTATTAAGTGCCTCTCATGTACTAGGCACTGTTCCAGGTGCTGGGAACACAGCATTGAACAAAACAAACGTATCTGTACCTTCAAAAATGTAAACTGAGAAAGACAAATAGTAAACAAAATAAATAAGAAAAATACATGGGATGTTGGTGATAAGTGCTAAGGAGGAAAAAATAAGCATAGGAACGGAGATATATGTGTTGCAATGGGTATAATGTTACAATTTTAATAGGTCCAGTAGAACAAATCTCCCTGACGAGTTGCTTTTGATTAAAATCTTAAAGACTTTTGACAAATGCTTCTAAAACAACTATACACCTACATGCAAATAAATGAAATGAGGTAAGACCTTATAGGCTTCATAAAAACTAACCCAAGGGCGCCTGGGTGGCTCAGTGGGTTAAAGCCTCTGCTTTCGGCTCAGGTCATGATCTCAGCGTCCTGGGATCGAGGCCCGCATCGGGCTCCCTGCTCGGCGGGGAGCCTGCTTCCTCCTCTCTCTCTGCCTGCCTCTCTGCCTACTTGTGATCTGATCTTTCTCTGTGTCAAATAAATAAATAAAATCTTTAAAAAAAAAAAAACTAACCCAAAATGGATGACAGACCTAAATATACAAGCAAAACCATACAACCCCTAAAAAACAGGAGAAAATCTAGATGACCTTGGCTTTGGTGATAACTTTGTAGATACAATGCCAAAAGCATGACGCATAAAAGAAAAAACTGATAAACCAGATTTCACTGAAATTAAAAACTTCTGCTCTGTAAAAGACAATGTTAAGAGAATAAAAAGATAAGCCACAGACTGGGAAAAAAGATTGGCAAAATACATGTCTAATAAAGGACTCTTACCCAAAATATACAAAGAACTTTTAAAATTCAACAATAAGAAAACAACCTGATCAAAAAATCCATCGAACAACTTAACAGATTCTTTACTAAGAAAGACATACAGATGGCAAATAAGCATAGGAAAAAATGTCCCACATTATATGTCCTCAGGGAAACATAAAGCAAAACAATGAGACACCACTACATACCACTTAGAAAATCCAGAACAGTGACACCAAAGGTTGGCAAGAACATGCGGCAATAGCGACTTTCATAGATTGCTGGTAGGGATGCAAAATGATACAGCCACTTTGGAAGATAATTCAATGGTTTCTTAGAAAAGTAAATATATTCGCACCATGCGATCCAGCAAACGCACTCCTTGGTATTTAGCCAAAAGAGTCAAAAACTTATGTCCACACCAAAATCTGCCCACAAATGTTTACAGCAGCTTTCTTCATAATTGGTAAAACTTTCACCCAACCAACATGTCCTTCAAGAGGTAGTGGATAAATTAATGTCGGTACATCTAGACAGAGGGTTACTCATGAGCTCTAAAAGGAGATGAGTTATCAAGCCATGAAAAACCAAGGAGGAACCTTTGGAGCATATTACTAAATGGAAGAAGCCAATCTGAAGGGTAGGAGGGATGAAAGGTGGAGCACAGAAAATTTTCAGGGCAATGAAATCCCTCTGTGTGATCCTATCATGGTGAATATATGTCACCATACATTTGTCCCAACCCACAGATTGTACAACACCGAAAGTGAGCCCTAGTGTGAACTATGGGCTTTGGGTGATTATGATGTGTCAGTGTAGTTGTATCCATTGTAACAAATGGCCCATACTGGGGAAGAGTGCCGGTAAAAGGTGAGGCTGTGCATGAGTGGGGGCAGGGAGAACATGAGAAATCACTGTACCTTCTGTTCAACTTGGCCGTGAACCTAAAATTGCTCTAAAAAGTAAAGTTTATTAAAAATAAAAAAGCTAAGGGAAGTGAAATATTTGTCTATAAAATATCTGAGGGAAAAACATACCAAAACCCTGAGGCCAGAGAGAGGCTGACATGGTTAAAGAATTTTCGTGTGGCTTTGGCATAGTGAAAAAGGGGAGAATAGTAAGAAACAAGGCCCCAGAGATGGGGAGAGGGGGTAATCACAGAGATCCTTATGAGTACTTGGTATATTGTGAGTGAGATGGGAAGCCTTTGGAGAGTTTTGAATGCAGTAAGTCTAATTTATATTTTCACAGGATCACCCCGCCTGCTGTGTTGAGAATGAAGAATACAAGAGAGGCAAGATCAGAGGCAGATAGACCAATGAGAAGGCCACTGTAATAACCATCTGCTGAAGTTTACGTTATTCACCAGAGACAAGTAGCGTGCTAGGCTAGTTTTGGCTGCACATGTACGATGGTACAGTTAACCTCCCACATGATGCTCAAAGTGGGGACTAAAATATCAATGGCATGAAACACATGCTCTTGTCCTTGCAGAGTTAATGAAAAAATAAAAAAATAAAAAAATATTGAAGCTTATGTACAAGATTATCCATACCTGGAATTCAGCAAATAATCACAAGGCAATGGCTCCTTCAGCCTCTGTTGGTCTCCTGCAAAAGAGAAAAACTGCAACTCAGTCCCCATCCCCCACCCCAACCCTTTCACCAGCTTTGAACCCTACTAGGCTGAGTGGAGGACAGAAGCCAAAATGCCAACCATGTTATAGACAAATTTCATTTTCATGGGACATTACTGTGCAATATTATTGCTTTTTTATCTTTACTTGAGCAACAAATTCAATTTTTTTCTAGCATAGCAGGAATGCTCTCAGTGCAAATTGATCTGTATGTATAAAATATTATCTTATGCTCCAAAACAATGCCTCAAAGAAATTTGAACACATCGATTGCTTTTGTAATTTTTTTCTTGCTTTTGTAATTTTTAATAGTCACAAAGCAAGAATTCTTCTATGTTCTTTGGAAATTCCTACCTACAACACAGACTTTATCAAGGGCAAAAACCACTTTAAGAAAACTATCTCTCCTCTTTTTTTTTTTTAAGATTTTATTTATTTGTCAGAGAGATAGAGAATCAGCGAGCACAAGCAGGGGGAGCAGCAGGTAGGGGGAAAAGCAGGCTCCCCACCAAGCAAGGAGCCCGATGTGGGACACAATCCTAAAACCTGGGATCATGACCTGAGCCAAAGGCAGACACTTAACTGACTGAGCCATCCAGGTGCCCCAAGAAAACCATCTCTTGATAGCTTCATCAACCAGCTGAATTATAAACTGACTAAACTCATGAATGGGCAGAAGAACTAGGTAAAGCTTCCAAAGAGGGTCAGCCTCAGTGATATTTTTTCCATTTCCAATGCACAGTATTTCACTGACATTTTTGCCTATTACATGAGACTTACTTTCCTAATATGAATCTTAGGGAAATTAGACCTGTAATGAGGCCTCCCAGATATCATATCCTCAATATATACAAGCTTCACTACCCTCTATGTGTTATATATGCTTTCTTACAGACTTTGATAATTATAAAGATAGAATATATCTCCACATTTTGCTTAAGTATTATAGTAGTTTATCATTTCCTTTAGTTCTTCTCTCTCATTCAACCCCCAAAGTCCTACAGAATATCTAGTCAAATCTGAATTTCAGATGAACAACGAATGTTCTCGTAGTATAAGCATACTCCAAATATTGTCTAAGGCATATTTATACTAAAAAAAATTCTTTATCTGAAATTCAAATTTATCTAGACATCTGCAGTTTTATTGGTTAAATTTGGAAATATCAGGGGCGCCTGGGTGGCTCAGTGGGTTAAAGCTGCTGCCTTCGGCTCAGGTCATGATCCTAGGGTCCTGGGATCGAGGCCCGCATCGGGCTCTCTGCTTCTCTCTCTCTCTGCTTCCTCCTCTCTCCTCTCTCTCTGCCTGCCTCTCTGCCTACTTGTGATCTCTCTCTCTGTGTCAAAATGAATAAATAAAATCTTAAAAATAAATAAATAAATAAATAAATAAATAAATAAATTTGGAAATATCACAGTTGACTAAGTTGCTATCTCAATAACTTCATAGACTTGGATTTCAAACCTGGGTCTTAACAAAAACAATGGACAACAAATGTCTTTTAAGTATTTTCCCTCCTCTTCCCTTTCGTTGCTGGATACAGGTCAATGGAGTTTCCTCTTAACTGTTTCTCATAGAAGGTTCATTTAGTTCTTTGAAGAATGAAAAGGACAAACTGGAGTTCAAAGTCTTGAGCTTCAGGCTTCATGCTGCCACTAATTTATTGTGACACTTGTGAAGTCGCCTCACTTTGTAATTTCCTGTTTGCTTCCTATTTATAATAGATGTGTTGGACTTGATTATTTCTCTAGACTCTTCCATTTTAAACATTTTATGACTGTGAAATGCACCTGCCCCATTTCATAGGATGTAGAAAGAGTTTCTACACTAATTACTATATTACTATTGTAAATGAACCAGTTTAGTACTATAAACACAGTTTACTATTAAAAACACAAGAGTGGGCGCCTGGGTGGCTCAGTGGGTTAAAGCCTCTGCTTTCGGCTCAGGTCATGATCTCAGCGTCCTGGGATCGAGGCCCGCATCGGGCTCTCTGCTCAGCGGGGAGCCTGCTTCCTCCTCTCCCTGTCTCTCTGCCTGCTTGTAATCTCTCTCTCTGTGTCAAATAAATAAATAAAATCTTTAAAAAAAAAAAAATAAAAATAAAAACACAAGAGTACCTGAGAAACTATAAAGGCCCTAACTACTCCAAAATAGATAACAGAATCATAAAATCCATCTATGAAAAACCCACAGGGAGTATCATTCTCAATGGGGAAAAACTGGGAACTTTACCCTTAAGGTCAGGAACATGGCAGGGATGTCCACTATCACCACTGCTATTCAACATAGTACTTGAAGTCCTAGCCTCAGCAATTAGACAACAAAAAGAAATAAAAGGCATCCAAATCAGCAAAAAAGAAGCCAAAATAGGTAATAGTCAACAATAAGAAAGGATCTAGAGCATATCATAAATATATGACAAATTTCCCTTCCATTTACATATATTATAAATACATATAATTTATATAGATAGAATACCATATATGATATATATCCCTCACATTTACATATAAACTTTTATATATGTAAATTATATATATTTATCATATATACACAAATGGGAGGTAGAAAGAAAAGTTTTACACTTTTCAGATAATGTACATTCTTTATATTGATAAAACACAAAATTTATCTTGTACTTATTAACAAAATAACCTATAATATATTCTGAAAAATTTGAGATTCAAAGGCTATTTTCCTGATCATTACCAAAGGAGGAAGTATAGACAATAAAAAGGCCAAACAAAAAGTGACATTAACCACTTGAAAATTATAACACACTCTCTTAAAAAACCTCTGGATAAAAAAAACAAAAAGACAACTTAAAGCTATTTACAATGTATTTTAAAAAGAGAACAGTCTAGACAATTATGGGAACACCTACAAATGTGTTTATCAATAAAGGCTGAAAACATTTAAGCTGAGTATTCAAGAAATTAGAAAATTAAGAACAAAAGTAAGAGGCATAAAGATAAAATACTGAATGAATGAAAAATTTTAAACTAGAAGAGAATACAAATTGATTAAAAGAAAGTTCTTAATAAAGACTTATATAAAGACCAATCAATAGCAAATTTAATTAAAAAAGCCAAAAGACAGCAAAACTCTACAAAGAATGAAAAACATGTCATAATGAATGGATTAAAATACTATAGCAAAATGACATCGGCAAATCTATAGCAACAGTAATCTACATTTGAGTGCCTTCTATGTACCAGAATACTAGTCTGAACCCTTAGCATATTATACATTAAATTATCACCAAAATAAATACACTCTGACATTGATAATCATTTTATACATTAAGAAATTTTAATACAGAGAGGCACTCTGAGATCAGAAAAGTGGTTCCTTCTTTAGCGGACCTTTAGCTCCAGGGATGTGTTGAAAATAGGGCACAAAGCCTACACCCAAGTCCACTGGACCCTGGCCTTCTAGCTTGTGCTGCAGCCCCCGGGAGGCTGGGACCACCAGTTGGTCACCTTCAGGTGGGTGCTTGGCCCAGAGCCCTGCAGCCCATACTAGCCTGGGGAGGGGAGCTCTTCAGGAGTTCAACTCCCTCCATACCAGGAGGGTGGAACCAGATCCTCCTTCAGGGTGCTGGGTAAGTGCTCAAGCTCCCTTCCTCCCAATGAAGCTAACGGTGGGCAAAAGCAGGGGAGGGGTCTTAGCTGGTGAGTTCAGAGGGCAGAAGAGTATATGCTCTTGTTTGACCTCCAGAGCTTCTCCACCCAAGCAGTAGAAGAACCGTGAAGAGGGGTTCAAGAACCCCATGGCAAAAGTGATAAGGAACCAAATAGAGGGGGCCTCTGCTTTCCAATGCCCCATGTGCTAGGTTCTATCCACTCCCCAATTTCTCCCTTGAAGTGTTTTCTGTCAATCAGTGACAAGGTTTCATGAACCCACTTCCTACCCATAGCCCCAACAGTAGTATCAACTCCTTCCCGGTATGCACTGGAATAAATTAACTAAAGACTGTCTAAACATTAAAAAAATAAACTGAAATATAGTTATATAATATAGTTATATAACAAATTTGAACATCTAAAGGATAATTTCTTATTAAATTGTAATTTTCCACTTTACTGATAAGAGGCTGAGAAGATGTAAAAATATTAATAGACCAATAACCACAGAAAAAATTGGAAAGGCAATTAAATACTCATAATTTTAAAAAATACCAGGAGCTCCACACTCAGCACTGATTCTGCTAGGCTCTCTTTTCCTCTGCCCCTCCCCTCATTCCCTCATTCTATCTCAAATAAATAAATCTTTAAAAAAAAAAAAAAAAAAAGATCAGCCTAGCATACCTGCCCTGCTGTCCACAGAAAGCTTCCTAATGTGAGTAATGCAGTGTTTTAAGGCCCTTTTTGGTGTGTGTGTCTGTGTGTGTGGCATCATCCGTCTTGACAGGTGAACCAAATCTTGGGTATGGGTCCATGCTATTTCTGTAGTGAGGTTAAAAATACCTCCAATCAAGACAGTGCAGTATTTCATAAGGACCAACATTATAGATCAATGGAATTGGCATTTATGATCCACTGAATTTTGACCAAAAAGTCAAAGAAATTAACTGGTAAAACGACAGTCTTTTCAAAAACTAGTACTGGGATAAGGGATTATCACATATAAAAACATGAATTTAGACCCTTACACTATACCATGAAAAAATAATTAAAAATGAGTTATAGACATAAATGTAAGAACTAAAACTATAAAACTTTTTTTACAAGTAAAAAGAGAAAATCTTCTTGATCATGGCCTGGGCAAACAATTATGAGAGATACCAAAAGTACAATACAAAGCAAAAAAAAAATTAATAACTTACATTTCATCAGAAATTAAAAATTGTTGCACCTAAAAAGATACTACTAAGAAGATGAAATGAGTACAGAATGGGTAAAAACATCACAAGTTATATATCTGATAAAGGATTTGCAACTAGAATATAGGAAGAACTCTAACAACTCAATAGTAGGAAGTCAAAGAACTCAATGAAAAATGTTCAAACCATTTTGATAGAAATGTAACCAAAGAATATACACAAATGGTCAGTCAGCAGATGAAAAGAGTCTAAACATCATTAGTCATTAGAAAAATGCAAATTAAAACCATGAGACACCACTTCATGCCCATAAAATGGCTATAATAGTGAATACAAATGATAACTAGTGTTGGCAATGATGTTGACAAACTGGGACTCTCACATGCTGCTCATGGGGATGAAAAGCAGTGTAGGCACTTTGGAAAACAGTACAACAATTTCCTTAGCTGGCATGTGTATACCCACAATAGGATTAGCCATTTTACCAGCAAAAATGAAAACATGTCCAACAAGATTGTACAAAAATATTCACTGCAGCATGATTTATAAAGGTCAAAGAGTAGAAACAATCCAAACAACTGCCAACTGATAAACAAAATGTGACAAATGCATTGTTAAAAAACAAAACAGGGCACCTGGGTGGCTCAGTGGGTTAAAGCCGCTGCCTTCGGCTCAGGTCATGATCCCAGGGTCCTGGGATCGAGGCCCACATCGGGCTCTCTGCTCAGCAGGGAGCCTGCTTCCTCCTCTCTCCTCTCTCTCTGCCTGCCTCTCTGCCTGCTTGTAATCTCTCTCTCTGTGTGTCAAATGAATAAATAAAATCTTTAAAAANAAAAAAAAAAACAGACCCAAAATGGAGTTGCTTACACTAAGTCCCATGTCACCAAACAAAGAATTAATGATAGTTTCGGCTCTCCCAGAAATGGAATCTTAAACCAGTCAATCAAGAATCACCTGATCAGCATTAGTTAGGTAATCTGCCTAGTCCCCTAAAGGAAAGTAATCTTGCAATAACCAACCGACTTTTTTGCCTTGTGTAACTTCTTTATTCCTTTCCCCTTCTGTCTGTTAATGTCATGTATATAGCTCCTTAGAGTGCTCCTCTTCTAGATTGAATGCTGCCCTGTTCAAATTGAATTTTGCTCAAATAAACTCTTAAAATTTTAATATACCTCAGTTTATCTTTTAACGGTTCTGGTGTCAGAAGAGCAATCCCAAAGAGAACCCCCTCCCCGGGGACCCCAGCAGCAGCAAGCAACCCAGGTGCAGGTACCTATTGAGTCCCTTGAGCTTGTTGCTTTCTTGCTACCTTGGAGGTGATGGGTAAGTTCCTCTCGAATCCTACTTCCACAGCTTTTGCATGACGAGCATGTCTTTTTCTGGACTGGATCTGACTTAGAAACTGGACTGGTTCTTGATTGGACTATGTCTGGGTCAAACTAGGTACAACTTAAGCTGAACTGGGTCCAGTGTGAGGCCTCAGGTGAATAAAATTTTGTTTCAAAGCTGAAGAAGCAGATTAAACCTACCAAAGGTAATCCTGAATTACACTGGCCACAGTACAGAACTTTTAACCTAGATAAGCTTATTCACTTATGAGGTGCCCTACCGAAAAAGAGGTCTCACCAAAGTACTCACCATAAAGGGTAGAGGAAAAATTACTTTTCCTCCTCTACAGTTTTGGGTGACCAAGACGAGACCGCATGGGAACACTTCACTCATTTTGTACAGTTCCTCAGAGCTCTCTTCTATCTGGCAGATTGGATGCTGCCTGAATCGAGTCAATATTTGCTCAAATAAACTTCTAAAATTTTTAATATGTCTGTTTATCTTTTAATGCCATACAATGAACACAATACAACTCAGCAATGAAAAGAAGTAAACTACTGATAACAATGTTACAACATGGATTAATCTCAAAAACATTAAGGCAAGTCAAAGAAGCCAAACACAAAAGGCTGTATACTTTAATAATTTGATATTTATATGAAATTACTAGAAAAAGGTGAATCTATCAACAAAGAAAACAATGAGTAGTTGCCTGGGGTGGGGAAGGGGATGAAGATCTATTGCAAAGGGGCACAAATGAGCTTCTAAGGGTGGTTGGAGATGTTAAGCAATTGGATTACAGCAAAAGCTGCACAACTGTAGATTTGGCAAAATTCACTGAATTGTAATTAAGATGGTTGAATTTTATAGTGTAAATTATTTCTCAATGCAGTTTTAAAAAACACTAGAGGCAAATTTCACCAATAGATACATATATTCAAAAATTCTAGAAAAGAAATAGAATCGAGCAGTGATAAAAATGATAATAAATGACCAATACTCATTATAGCAATAGAAAGATATTAAAAGGTTAATACCATGTAATTACATAAGTGGATGCTGAAAATTGATAAAATTTATCAGTCATTCCAAACTTAAAATAAAAATCTAAGTAATAATAGAATTAAAAAACTTGAGTATTATACATAGACATTTAAAAAAACCAAAGGTAGTCAGCATTCCAACTTGTGGGGATAAAACAAAGCTATTCCATTAAAAATAGGAATAAAACAGCCATGACTATAGTCATCACAATAATTCAATATTTATTTGAGATTCTAATTCAGTTGAGCAAAAAATATTAGGATATGAATATTTAAATGTTGGAAAATAGGGACAAAATGTCTTTAAGATAAGACTGTGAATCAAGAAAACACAAAAAAATTCCAATGAAAATGTCATTAAAATTAATAAGAGGACGTGGAAAAGTTGACTCCAAAACAAATATAGAAAAACCCATTATTTCCCTCTGTTAGCAAAAACTAGTAAAAAATGGAAATACAAAAAAACCCACTCATAATAGTGACAAAAATTATAAAATATATAGGCATAACTTTAACAAAAAGGCACACAATCTTTTTAATCCTTTACAACCTAAGAAAGCTAAAAAATTATATTGATAAATGAAAAAAATCCAGTATGGGCGCCTGGGTGGCTCAGTGGGTTAAAGCCTCTGCCTTTGGCTCAGGTCATGATCTCAGGGTCCTGGGACTGAGGCCCGCATTGGGCTCCCTGCTCAGTGGGGAGCCTGCTTCCTCCTCTCTCTCTGCCTGCCTCTCTGCCTACTTGTAATGTCTCCCTCTCTGTCAAATAAATAAATAAAATCTTAAAAAAAAAAGAAAAAAGAAAACAATCCAGTATTAGTTTTTCTGAAATTAATTTATAAATTTAAAGGCATTTCATTCAGAGTCCCAATTTTTTTTTATTTTAAGCTGGATGAAAAGTAATATAAAGGCCATATGAAAAGTAAACGTCTGTGAAAGCTAAAATTTTTTGTGAAAAACAGCATAAGAACCTTTCCTTACTCAATTTTAAAATAAACATGAGTAGAACATTATAATTAAATCATTAGCAAAAGATAATGATACTTGTATAGACAACAGATCAATAAAACATGGTAGCATTAAAAAATCCAAAACTATAAGAGAACTTATTATATGACAGATATGGTATTTGATTTCATGGGGACAAATGTAATCTATTTAATAAATAGTAGAGTAAAATCCTACTTTATACTATACATAAAAAAAAATTTCAGGGGGCTCCTGGGTGGCTCAAATGGGTTGAAGTCTCTGCCTTCAGCTCAGGTCATGATCTTGGGGTCCTGGGTTCGAGCCCCGCATCGAGCTCCCTGCTCGGCGGGGAGCCTGCTTCCCCCCCTCTCTCTGTCTGCTTCTCTGCCTACTTGTGATCTCTCTCTCTCTCTCTCTCTCTCTCTCTATCAAATAAATAAATAAATAAATAAATCTTTTTAAAAATTTCAGGATAATTAAATATTTTAAAGTTAAAAAGAAATACAAAACATTTATATCAAGAAAATTGCAGAAACAATCCATATACCCTTGGTGTGGGAAACAAATTACCTGAGAAAGGAAACTCTAAAACAATAGGCCCCAGAAAAAAGAAAAAGAAAAAGAAAAAACCAATAGGCCCCAGATTACATAAAAGATTTATTTTTTTTCTTTATTTTTTATTCTTTGCCCCAGGGGTACAGGTCTGTGAATCATCAGGCTTATATCTTTCACAGCATTCACCAAAGCACAAACCCTCCCCAATGTCCATAACCCATCCACCCTATCCCTACCCTCCCACACCCCAGTAACCCTCAGTTTGTTTTGTGAGATTAGGAGTCTCTTATGGTTTGTCTCCTTCCCCATCCCATCTTGTTTCATTATTTTTCC
>LNAC01000183.1:48581-90790 GCA_002007465.1 Ailurus styani
GAAAGAACCTAGATGTCCATCAACAGATGAATGGATAAAGAAGATGTGGTATATATATACAATGGAATACTATGCAGCTATCAAAAGAAACAAAATCTTGCAGTTTGCAACGACGTGGATGGAACTAGGGGGTATTATGCTGAGTGAAATAAGTCAATCAGAGAAAGACAATTATCATATGATCTCTCTGATATGAGGAACTTGAGGGGCAGGGTGGGGGGTTGTGGGGGGTACAGATGGAAAAATAATGAAACAAGATGGGATGGGGAAGGAGACAAACCATAAGAGACTCTTAATCTCACAAAACTGAGGGTTGCTGGGGGGTGGGAGGGTAGGGATAGGGTGGATGGGTTATGGACATTGGGGAGGGTTTGTGCTATGGTGAATGCTGTGAAAGGTGTAAGCCTGATGATTCACAGACCTGTACCCCTGGGGCAAATAATAAAAATGAAGATAAATAAAAACAAATAAAAAAGTTGGTCTGAAAGTGTTTCCCTCTCCTTTCCAAATACTGCCATCATAAAGCAATTCACTTCATACTGCAAATGAGAGACATTTCGAGATGCCAATAAAGTGCTTTGTGTCTGTAATGGAAAAGCACTTTCTGTCTAAATGTGCCCTGTTGCAGCCCCTGGCAGGAAATGACCAGGTAACCGGGATAGAAAGGTCACGAGAGAAAGAAAACACCTCACATGCAATTAGTCACCAATTACAGTTTACCAGCAGGACATGAGTTTCTTCTGATTGGCGTTCTCTGTGTGTAAGTCAGTGAGACGGCAGTCCTCTAAATGAGTAAGTAAACCCACTGCTATTGCAACGCTTCAGCTCTTCAGTGATATGATTGTTAGAGGATTCTTTTTTAAAGGTTTGTATTTTTTCCACATGAGCCAAATTCCTTTCTCTCTGTTGTGGATCAAATTTGGGTTTTTATTCGATTCCGTTGCCATCATTTCAGCATGCATAATAAAGTTTATTTCCCTAGATGGGACCTTTTTTCCAACAGCTGATGAAATCATCACTGGGGAAAATCTAAATTCTTCTTCAGATTGCTAGAAATACAAACCAGGACTTCAAAACATATTTGCAAGTATATATGACAACTAAAGCAGAGTTAGCTACCTTTTAAGAAAAAATAATCTTGATGTATTGTACTAAGAGATAAGTTTGTCTTCTCTAAGTCTTGGATCCTGCTGAGTCGGTCCAATAACAAGAAGTAAGTTTCTATTTAATGAGACAATTTTTTTGTACAGCCTAACCCTTGATTAATAACAAGGCTCACTGAAAGGCTAGTCCAGGATCACCTGGAACACAGAGAAAGCTGTTACCCAGGAGAAGACAAATGTAGCCCTTTAACCAAACCTTTTTTTAACCTTGAAATTCCAAGAAAGAGCCTTCTCAACCCTTTGCCCCAGGACTAGATCTATGCCTGCAATAACAGTCCATCAGAGCCCTTCAAAGAGTCCATCAGAGTCCATCAGAGCACTTCCGAAAGTGTGGACTACAAAGCCCCATGATTCTGGAAGAGATTTTGGCTGAGATACAAACCAACTATTCTTTTAATAGTTATACACTTATCTCAGTATATACTAAAAATACATATAATTTTAAAAATAAATATAATTAGTATATAGCCATATGGGTATTTTTGTTTAAGATAGATATTTAGGGGTGCCTGGGTGGCTCAGTCAGTTAAGCAGCTGCCTTTGGCTCAGGTCATGATTCCAAAGTCCTGAGATCAAGCCCCACATCAAGCTCCTTGCTCAGTAGGGAGCCTGCTTCTCCCTCTACCTGCCACTCCCCCTGCTCATGCCCATTCTCTTTCTCTCAAATAAATAAATAAAATCTTTAATTAAAAAAGATATATATCTTTTTAATTATATAAAATAATCTTTTTAATTATGTAAAATAAGAAGTCAACTTGAAAAATAATAATCAGGTGGTCTTTAGATGTGGCATAAATATAAAGGTGACAGTCAAATGGCTAAGGTTGAGGAAATCATGACCAAAGTTGCAGACAATCTGCTCTGAGGCCACCGAACACCTCTGACCTTACACAGTCTCCAGTAACACTGATGTGTCTTCTCCAACATCTCGGAAAATTGTTTTTCCTTATCTTTGCCAACCTCATGCAGGTAGACCAGATCCCATACCTGATTCCGTGACTGGCTATGTAGTTTCTAGCAGTTATTTAACACCTCTGAAGTTCAATTCATTTATTAAGAAAATAAAAATAATTCCAGAGAATACAAAATAATTCCAGAAAGTAGAAAAGCAGTTGCCAGGCCCTAGAGGATGGGGGAAATACAGACAGGTTGTAAAAGGTTCAAACTTTAAAAATAGTAATAATAATTTCAAGACCTACCTCAAGGTCAAGGTGGTAAGGTGAAGATACTGCAGTGCAAATAGAGTAAGTGCTGTGCCCGTGTAGAATGGACAATCAGGCAGTCATGCAGCGTGTCAAGGGATGAAGGCATGTTGCATATGCCTTTATTCCATATGCTTGGGGTAGTAACACATGTGTCCAGTCCATTGCTTCCCCATTTGTTCAAAGAATGATGAACTAGATTATCTTTTGATCTTCTTTCACAATCAAAAACTTATTAATGAATTAGTTCCACTTCTGAAAATGTGGAGTAGATGTACTTTTCCATTTTCTTTCCACTAGGTACAAATAAAATCCCTGGACATTTTATTTATTTAGATAGATAGATAGATAGATAGATAGATAGATAGATAGATAGATTAGATTAGATTAGATAGATAGACAGATAGATAAAGTAAATATAGGAAGACTCTGGAAGGTGGAGAGAAAGCAGACTGGCTTGGGACCTCAAGATCTGGGAACACCTTATGGTCCCCTGAGTTTTCTTTTGGTCTTACATATCTGCGACATATAGTTTAAGAAACTGGATGTGGCACCTAGGTGGCTCAGATGGTTGAGTGTCTGCCTTAGGCTCAGGTAATGGTCTCCAGGTCCTGGGATCGAGGCCCATGTCGGGCTTCCAGCTCAGTGGGGAGTTGGCTTCTCCCTCTCTCTCTGTCTCTCCCTGCTTGTGCTCTCCCTGTCTCTTCCTCTCTCTCTCTCTCTCTCTCTCGAAATGAATAAATGAAATCTTAAAAGAAAGAAAGAAAGAAAGAAAGAAAGAAAGAAAGAAAGAAAGAAAGAAAGAAAGAAAGAAACTGGCAAGTGGCAATTGCCAAAGGGCATAGAAAAAAACCAGTAAGGAACCCATAAAAAAAAAAAAAAGTCTGTTCTGTCTAGCCAAAGGACCAAGAGAGAGGCAGCCTAAGGAGATCTAAAAGTTTTACAAAATAACCATTCTACTCCAGCTTCTAAAGTGGACTTGATCCCTGTGAGGCAGTAACAAGACCGCTCCCCAGGCAGGATCGCTGCAGGTCATTTAGGGGGTCTGGACTTCCACCCCACACCTGTCAGGAATGGAGTGGTATCAGAGCAGTAGAGATAAAGGATTTTAACCGATAACTCAGTGATAATGAGGTGATCAAAATCAGAACCCCAGATGGAGTTTCTGTAGAATTTAGCACCTCATTCTAAAATTCATATAGAAATAAGAGGACCTAGAATAGCAAAACAACTTAGAATAAAAGGATTTAGAATAGAAAAGTTGCTGCAGTAATTGACCACCTGATTTTAAGACTTATAATCAAGTTTCAGTAATCTAAACAGTGTGATATTGAGATAAAGGTAGAAAAATAGATCAGTGGAGAATAACAGAGAATACAAAAATAGATACATACAGACAGCTTTTGACAAAGGTTCAGAAGCAGTTTAGTGGGGGAAAATCTTTGTGTTCTTGCGGTAAGCAGTTATTTCTTAGACATAATGCCAAAGCATTATCCCTAAATGAAAAATTAACCTCTCAAATTTGGACAATTGTACTCTTCAAAAAGAGCTTATTATGAGTCAATTCAGATTAGAGAAAATGTTTGAAAACCATACATCTAATAAAAGACATAAAGAACTCTCACACTCAATAAAAAGAAAGCAAACAATCTAAAAAATGTGCACATATGAACAAATATTTCTCCACAGAAGATATACAAATGGCAGGAAAGCATGTGAAAACCCCCTCAAAACTGCAAACCATTAGAAAATTGCAAATTTAAAGCACCGTGAGATCCACTACACCCTTATTAGAACAGCTAAAGTTAAAGAGAAAAAGAAAAAGAAAAGACTAACCCTATAAAGTGTTGGCAAGGATGAATACAAACTAGAAGTTTCCTATCCTGCTGGTAGAAATGCAAAAGAGTCCAACCACTCTTGAAAAGCAGTTTGACATTTTTAAAAACAAGATAAACATACACCTAATACATGATCTAGCCACCCCACTCGTAGAGAAATGAAAGTGTATGTCCACACAAAGTCTTGTACATGAATGTTCACAGCATTTTTTTTAATATGTAATAGCCCAAAGCTGGAAACATCTCAAAGGCATATAAACAGATGAAAGGATAAACACTTTGTGCTATATTCGTGCAATGGGATACTAATTTGCAATACAAGGAAATGAATAATTGATATATGTAATAAACAATAGTCACAAATCTAAATATAATTATACTGCGTGAACACAGGCAGACAATAAAGACAAATGTATTATCCCATTCATATGAAAACCTACACATGTCAAGCTTATCAAATTGTACACATATCTATATACTATCTACTGTATGTTAGGTAGACCTCAATAAAGCTATTAAAAAATACTGAACCAAAAAAAAATCTCAATATTAAGATTGCACCTCAGACTAATTAGTCAGGATCTCTAGGGGTGAAAACCATCCAAGAATGAATAGTTTTTAAAGCTCCCCAGGTGATTCCAGTGTGCAGCTGATGTTGAAATCAGCACTGTGATGCAAAAAGGCCCCAGGAAATAATAAAGGGAGAATGTAATCAGCTCTGTATGATCTACTGGAGAATACGATCAATGGGAAATTAAGAAGAATTCACATGATCTGACTAGGAAGAAGTGAACGATGACCTTAGAGAGGAGAGACACATGTCAAAAATGCTCTGACTCACCATGTGACCAACATTAGCTACTCTGGGTTCAACTAATCCTTTATTCTGAGAATTACACAGAACACCTACAGGCAAGACTCTCCACCAGGAGGATTCTATTGACTCTGCGACAGAGTGATGAATGACTTAGGTTCTGTAACAAATTTGCCGAGTGGGAAAACACACGTATATGCACTTTGTTTCTATTTTAAGCTTTCCCAGGGAACTCTTACAAGAAATGAAAATCATGGTTTAAGATTAAACCAGTTCCTTCACAACATAATGCAAGTTGCCATAGCTTTCATTTTGTCAATTAAAAAAAAATTAGGGCAAAAAATAAATATGTTTATTTCTCTCATTTTTATGAGACACAGGAGGCAATACACAAACATAGGTACCTTCTATTTAAAAACCTTGGAATTTCAAAGGATGCTAAATGTTATTCAGACATCCAGGAAGGTTACCTGAGGCTTTTTACCTGTGATCTTCGAGCTTCAGAAAATTGTAAACAATTTTACATCACACGCGTATATAAATTTTGGAAAAGAGAGAGGCCAGAGCTTTTGTCCATAGACAAAGAGATTGTTGACCTAAAGGGTGAAGAACAATTACATCAAGACAAGCATATTTAAGCTTATTTTTATTCAATAAACTATATTCTTCAATTGAGAAACCATTTCCCTAGAGTATGGAGGTTAGGGTCTAAATTTACAGGAATGCTTCTGTGGCAACCTGACTGCTATGGTAACAAAACCCACTGAATAGCTCTTATTACCTAGTTGTGACACTTCTATTTAATGTATCAGCAAATCTTTCTGCCTCAATGGAAGGCGTATTTGAGGGATGATGACAGATCAGCTATTCTTACTGAGCACTTCCTATGCATACCTCTCTGCTGAAGTACTGGGATGGAAAGCCAGGAGTCACAAAATTGGAACTTGTCTAAGCAATTTTAAGGGAGCAAGTGTTTTAAAAGCTTTTTTCAATCATTCTTCCCACAAGGCTAATTCCTCTGACAAGTAAATGGAAAATACATCTCAATGAGGACTGTAGAACCAGGTTTTAAACTGGCTGCTTTGCTTCCACAAAGCTCAGCAGAGTCAGAGGCAAGTACCTATAGAAGGAATGTGAGCACTGGAAGAGGAGGACCATCGTGGAGATGGTCAGCTAGTGGGAAAACAAAAACTCGAGAGCTTAGGAAGAGAGTTGAAAAAGTTAATCCAAAAAAAAAGTTAATCCTTGTCCAAAGGAAAATATGAAAATGCAGTATTTTCAGAAACGCCATACCTTTTATCGGTACACTTCACAAGGGAAGAAATGTACAAAATATTTGTATCCCCAAGCAACACAGATTCCTTCCACATAAGAAACATCCCAGGTCCCAAGGTCAAGCTCTCCTTAATTGTTCTAGTTACAGCAGCCTCCATAACTAATCTCTTCATCAACACTATTACTCCGTTTCCTTTTAAGTTTCTTTTCTCTCATCCTCAAATGTCTCTGATTGTTTAAGGAAACACAGTAATTACCTCACCATACGCATGTTTCTTCTCCCTTACTTCCCCTTTAACAAGTATTAAGGGAATGAATGCTTCTCAGTCATGAAATCTGCTCCATTGTTAATACTACCATTACTTCCATATTTATTTTGGTTCTTTTCTCAACTCCACAGAAGACACCACACTTTAAAAGTTTTATTGAAGTGTCCTACAGTGAATATTAACAGAAAAGGAACCACATTTCAATGGGAATGGTATATTTCTGGGCTTGTGACCTATAATGATAGATGTGACAAAAGCAGCTGATATTAGATAAACATTGTAGTTATTAAATGTTTATAATTATAAATGTTCCAGACATAGGTTTACAGAATTACTACTTGAATCTACGGCTTAAAAATGTTGCCTGATAATTTACAAGGCAAAGATTAAATGACTTTACTCCTTGAGAATCACAGAGGCAATGCCTTGGGATTTAGATAGAAAGAAATTAATGGTGATCTTACAAAAACAGGACCAGGCTATATAATCTAAAATAACTCATGATCTAGGCTAACTTAAAAGGTCCTGGGAAGGTACTGGGAAAATGGGAACCTTAAAAGGTACTGGAAAGGTACTGGGAAAATGGGAACAAGTTCCATTCATTTATTTTTTAAACTCCCTCAGTCACTACAGATCATCATCTATCACCCCGGCTGAAAGGGATGTATTGAAAATTACTGTTTAAAAGAGTGATCTAGGACAGTGGTTCTCAAAGTGTGGTCCCTGAAGAAGTGGCATCAGCATCACCTTGGCACTTGTTTAAAATGCGGATTCTCAGACCCCAACCTACACTCACTGAATCAGAAATTCTGGGGATAGGGCCTAATAATCTATGTGTTAATAAGCCCTCCAGGTAAGTTTGATGTCTCCTAAAGTTGATACCTGCTGGTCTACAAAGAGCCAAAACATTTTTGTGTTCTTGGGTGATTTCTTTTTCCATCTTAGCCTGAAGTGGGAACTATAAATAAAGTAGAAACTATATTTTGTAAATGCCTGTGCTTGCATACTGTGTCCTTCTCCCTACACTGCCCAACTCATTAGAGAAAACTGCAGTTGTTGAAACCATATTGCCCATCTGATCCTTGTCATTTCTCCCTCAAAACTTGAGGCAAATCTATCTTTTCCATCCCCGCTAACATTAACTTTGTTCAAGGCCTCTCACGTGAATTTTTACCGCCCCCCCCATTAAGCTAAAGCCCTCCCTCTCTGGTCCACCCCCACCCCCACCTCTGCTAATCAAAATTATGTATCTAAAATATAAATTTGATCATTGCCTTGTGAAGCTCTTAACTACCTCACGCCTAAATTTTAGGACTTCTGTCTCACCTCACCTTGTCGACTACCCTGTTCTTCAAGCACCACCAACATCTTTATTATTCCTAGAGTCCCCCAAAGTCTCTTAGGTGCCAAGGACCATGACTACTCTCCCTGCTCTAGACAGCTATGGTAATAATATACACCTACAGATGGACTGGTGGCTCCTCAGCTTCTTTCCTCCTTGCAGTTCCCTTCTGTACCTGTCCCCTCCCCTTCAGGAACTAAGGTTGGATCAGCTCATCTGGTATTCTAAACTGGGCCAAAGGGAAAAGCCACAGGAAAGTTCGCTAACATGCAAAACTTTGAGTAAGACCTTAGAAGGAAAGAGCACCTGCTGGTGGGTCCATGACTCAACAAGTGGAAATTTTAGGTTCTTTAGGTAGAAAAGGTAGAAATAGCATTTTACTACTGAGGAATATTTGAGCCTCCAGGCATAATCTTTTACATAAGATCACCCCAGTACAGTACAAATAGAATACAGTACCTCTTCAGACAGGCACATTTATCATATACCCTGAATTATCTAGGTGAACTCTAATTTCAGAAACTCTTCTCCACGGTCCCTCTAAACTACCGGTTTTAAGTTTTGCCATGTAAAATATATCTTAGATCTTGCATCACCTGAAAAAGGCATTAAAGTCTTTTGAGCTATTATGTCTTAGTTTTTTCATTTAGAAAATATATCTAAATTAAAGACCTTTTGCCTAACACATAAATAATTCTCACCATCTCTGAGATCCACATAATGTCAGAATCAGAAAAGTATTTGAGACATCTTCATTTCTCCAGTGAGAACAACCTCTCTATAACCTTTTATAAGTCAGTCACAATTTGGGCAGAATATCTCTTATGAGTGTCTGACCAATACTGAATATGCTAGGAAAATGGCTTTTTAATTTGCAACTCAAAAGAAACTGGCAATAAACTCAATGGCTAGTGTCACTTTCCTCCATCCTGTCTCATACAGAGATGAAAGTTGGCAAGGGTTTTATTTCCTACTGCCAGTGTTTAAAATCTTCAATTTTTCAGTGATTTTATTGACAAGATCTAATGCCAATTCCACCCTAATGTAATGGCGTGGGGGCCTGAAAACCACAAGATACACCAGGACTGAACTCATGTTGTGTCTGCACACTTAAGTTCCTTTCTGAGCTAGACAATTATCGTTGATAACCATCAAACCAACGGTAATGGCTCCTGGTTCCATGGCCATTGTTTGTTGTTGCTTTTGAGTCTAACTGGCAACATTGTTCACTGTTGTTTTTGAGTAATTGACCTTTCCCTTTAATATAAAAGAAAGTCTTCTAAGAGGAAAATGAAGAAAGTGCGAGAGAGGGTCTTGATAAAAAAATCACAAGAGATCCGTTAACAATATTTCTAAAACCATTTGAATTCAAACCATGATCAATATCACAGTTCCTCGGTATATGTTACAGGTATTTCCTTTAATCAGTATCTAGAGTAATATCCAACCTGTAGTCTAGAGTCTATGAACCAAGTATTTTCACTCAGAAAAACAAAAATCATGATATCAGAAACTAAAAAACATCTCTCCATCTGAAATCCACTACATAAAGTGAAGAACTGTGTCAAAAATATTTTTTAAATTTGTAGTTTTCCCACAAATGAAAGCTTTTTTTATTGTCATTCTGTTCTGTTTTCCAGATTACATCAGAATTTTTTTTTTAATTTTATTTTTATTCTTTGCCCAAGGGGTACAGGTCTGTGAATCATCAGGCTTACATCTTTCACAGCACTCACCAAAGCACAAACCCTCCCCAATGTCCATAACCCATCCACCCTATCCCTACCCTCCCACCCCCCAGTAACCCTCAGTTTGTTTTGTGAGATCAGGATACATCAGAATTTTTTGACTATGGACAGGGATCAAAAAGAAATAAAGCTATAACACTTCTGGAATGTGCCTAAAAGGACAATGGTTATGTCCTGTCATGAAAGCAACTATCCAACATAGATGATGGGAAGGGTGCAAGAAGAGGAGGTGATCTTAAAGCATATGGAGGTAATGCTTACAAAGCTTACAGATCTGTAATGCTTATGGCTTTCGTGCACTCAATACCGAGACACCAAACAGCATCTTGATCAAAGAGAGAAAACTCCAGCAGGCAGAAAACAGCTTTAAAATAACCCAATATTTTACTTGTGATTTCTTAAAAAAAAACATTATAGATTTACAGTGATCAGACCCATGCTTTTAAAACCCCTTCTTCCTTTCCTTACCCACCCAGGTCTCACAAATACTTAGCTACCCCCTCAGCCCACTCTCCTGCTCTCCCCCAAACTAATCTTGCAAGTTCATCCTATGTGGTTCATCAGTACTTCACTGTTTTTCTCCTGATTTTCTTTATTTTTTTTATTATTATTTTCCCCAGGGGTACAGGTCTGTGAATCATCAGGCTTACACCTTTCACAGCATTCACCAAAGCACAAACCCTCCCCAATGTCCATAACCCATCCACCCTATCCCTACCCTCCCACCCCCCAGTAACCCTCAGTTTGTTTTGTGAGATTAGGAGTCTCTTAGGGTTTGTCTCCTTTTTCTCCTGATTTTGTATCAGCAAAAACTCAGAACAGCTCATCTGTCAAGGCAAAACTCTCTGAAGTGTTCATATTGTCTCCCCACTTTCCCCAAATGCATTATGTTGAAATCCTGACACTCTCATGACGGTACTGGGAAGTAGGGCCTTGGGAGGTAATTAAGTCAGGGGGCAGAGCCCTCACAACAGGGATTGGTGCCATATAAAGATCTTGGAGGTCTAGCTCTTTCCTTCCTCCAGGTGAAGGAAGCAAGAAGGCTACTTATGAACCAGAAAGCAAGCCTCCACCACACACAGAATCTATTGGTGCCTTGGTCTTGGACTTTCTGGCCTCCAGAACTATGAAACATAGATTTTTGTTGTTTATAAGCCAACCAGGCTACAATATTTTGTTATAGCACCACAAATGAGCTAAGATGCCTGCCAAGCCAGAATCCACCTTAGAGGTTAGGGGAGTCATATGTTACTAATTTCCTTCACATATTGATCTAAGAAATTATCCCAGATATCAACATTGCAGTATCAACACCTAAGTTGTCACTCTGGCTTAATTTCATCTGAGACAGAAGGAATTTACAAAGTTACCTAAATGAAGCTAACTTTTACCCACTTGTAAGTTAAGAATATATAAGTTAAACCATTTTTAACAAAACAGGGGGGAAGATTTTTCTAACTTAACACAATAAGAAATGTGTTTCAGTTACAAAATGTTGGGGATTATTATGATACGTGCTTCCCCTTTACCCTTAAAGCCTTGCACATGATAGTTTCTTTATACTGTGATTAATTAAACTTTTGCCAAGTTTTTCAAGTCACGCAAGTTTCTTTAAAAACAAAACAAACAAAAATAAATAAAACCCTCAAAAACAATGCTTTAAATGTACAAGATCTAATGAGCTTGGAATTGTTTCCAGCTCTCTAGTTGCCCTTCCATGGTGTTTGGATATTTAAAAACAGATTTACGTGAATATAAGACATAAAAAACTGCCAGTAGGGGCCATGCATTCTTAGAACATCTTTACCATAGGAAGTGGAAGATTATCCAGCAAATCCATTAGTGACACATCAGCTGAAAGATGATGAGGAAGGATCAGAACATGATGTTATTAAACACATTCTATTGTACTCTGATTCTTCAGAGAACTCATTCATACTCTAAATCTACTACCCTACCCAGATGTGTCTACCACCCTGTCCCTCCCAGGTGCAAAATGAGTCATTGATTTTCACTTGTCCAAAACTGAATATATGCCAGATAAAAGGAAAATCTCTAGGCTAAAAAGGGTTCTAATAAAAAAACAAAACAAAACAAGAACACGCAATCATAAGGAACTCCACTTCAATTCTCTTCAGAAGAAAAGATTCAGCTGTTAATGACTAACGCAACTTCTTTTTTAATGTAGACAAGAGGAGATGTTGACATCACATCTTGATGGATTTTCTAGGGCTCTTTCTCTCTTTCCTTTTTCTATAACCTGCTCCATGTCCCCCCCCCTTCATATTTATAAGTCACATTGTTTCTAAAATAAAATCAGATGAAATGTTAAAGTTGATTTTGTGAGTATAAAAGTGAGACAATGGTGCCCTTTAAAAAAGGATAGTGAAATGCTGTATTGCCATTCATTCCAGGTTCTGTGTTGGCCACTGTGGATGCTTGATAAAGAAACACATCAAGATTTTCAAAATTAAATAGCATCTACAGTGTAATGGAGGAACTAAGTCGGGGGTTGGCAAACTATGGCCCATGGGTTTAACCTGGCCCACCATCTCTTTTTGTAAATAAAGTTTTGTTGGAACATAGCCATGCCCATTTGCTAGAATAACTGAACTGAGCACTCCCAGTGAAGAACATACAACTCAAAATGCCAAAAGTATCTATTATCTGGCCCTTAAGTGAAAAAGTTTGCCAACCTTTGAGCTATACAATAAATAAACAATAAACACATATTTACAAATGTTGATATGCATTGTGAAGGAAACAGAATGTTGTGATGGAAGAAAATGGAGTGGCGGAATAGGGCTGCTTAGATACAGTGATCTTCCACAGATGGTGACAGTTAAGCTTGGGGGATTAAATGATGAGAGGAGTCAACCAGCTGAAACACAAAAGACAGGAGAAGACCAAGCAGGGAGAGCACTATTTAAGAAGAAAAGGAACATTATGCTCAGGAACAGGTCACTTGGATTAAAATCCTATGTCCAACAGTTACTAGCTTCTCTTTGTGCCTTGGTTTCCTCACTTATACTATGGACCTAGTAACAGTCTATATTTTATTGTAAGTACTAAAAGTGTTAATATATGTATAATGCTGAGGACAGTGACTACTAGTACATAGTAAGCATTCAAAAATAGGGGCGTTTGGGTGGCACAGTCAGTGAAGCATCCAACTCTTGGTTTTGGCTCAGGTCATGATCTCAAAGTTGTGAGGCCAAACCCCATATTGGGCTCCACACTCAGGGGGAGTGTGCTTGAGATTCTCTCTCTCCCTCTCCATCTGTCCCTCCCCCCCACTCTCTCTAAAATAAATAAATAAATCTTTTTAAAAAATTAGTTATTGCTATTCTTATTAATGTTGATCTTCCTACTATCATAATTCATAATCAAAAGCATATTTTGTAACTAATAAGATCTGGGCATGTTCAAGGAATTGATAAAAGAAAACTATGACGGATTGGAGAGGACAAAAAGGAAAGAAACAGGAGAGGAGGTAGAAGCAGTAGATGTGGTTCATAGTTAATTATATTTTTTAAACTACAATGAGAAGGTTTTTAGTCATGAGAGTGATTATTGCTTCCATTTTGCAAAGAGCTTCTACTTGCTTGTGGAGAATATAAATTGAATAAATTGAAGGTTTTTAGTCATGAGAGTGATTGTTGCTTCCATTTTACAAAGAGTTTCTACTTGCTTGTGGAGAATATACTGGAAGAAGATAGGAGTAGAAGTGGAAAAACCAATTTGCACATTACTATAGTAGTCCATACAAGAAATACCGGTGATGTTCTAGGATGACAGCTGTGGAGATTAAGAAACCTGTATAAATTCAAGATATTCTTAGGAGGCAGAGTCAATAGAACTTGCCAATGGATTTAACATAGTTGGAGAGGGAGAATGAGGAATTAAGAATGCTCCAAGGCTTCTACTATGAGCCACTAGGTGGATTGTTCTCTTATTAGCAAATGTAGGAAAAAATGAGAATAAGAAGGTATGGGGGTGAAATCAAGTTTTCAGCTTTGCATATTTTAGCTCTGAGTTGCTTGTGAGGTACCACATGGAGATGTCAAAAACTTAGTTGGATACGGATCTTAGTGGCCTGTCACGACAGGGTTTATTTCAGTCTTCTTTTTAATTTTTTTTAATTTCACTCTTATAACATAGGTCTTATATGGGGTGGCGGGAAGTTTTGCTTATTGTGTTGATTCAGAGTGTCAGTCAGCTCGGGCTGCCATAGCAAAATACCACAGACCAGGTGGCTGAACAACAGAAACTCATTTTCTCACGTTTCTGGAGGCTGGAAGTCTGAGATCACAGTGCCAGCACTGTCTAGTTCTGGTGAGAGCTTTCTTTCTGGCTCACAGATGGCCACCTTCTCACTATGCCTTCACGTGGTGGAGACTGCTCTGGTGTCTCTCCTAAGGACACTAATCCTATCACATCACAGTCCACTCTTACAAACTCATTTAACCTTAATTTCTTTCCTTCTTCAAATATGGTCACAGTGGGGGGTTAGTGTATCAAAGTATGGTTTTGGGGAGAAGGGGAACACAGTTTAGTCCAAAAAATTTGAAGGAAAAGCTAACTGAAGCTTAATTTTATGGTTGCTTCTCTAATCATGGCAGCAGTGGGAGAAGAATGTAAGAAATCACGAATTAGTCTACAAAGCCTGTGCCAAGAAGTTAAACATGTCAATTCTTCCCACCAAAGAAGACAATCCAAAAATCCAATCCATAACTACCATCAACTTCAAAATTGAAGATCTATGGTGGTACAGTTTTTTACCAGGTCCACATGTGGCTCCTTGTCATCTAGAAACATAAAAGAAAATTCCCTATCCCACTGCAATATGCAGTAGTGGAAAGGGGACAGGAAAACCTCAACAAGCACTTCCATTCGGAAACAAAGAGAATGGATTTTTCAAAGACAAATATTTCCTATGTGTTTCCCAAACTCCCACTGGGCAGATATTTTTGAGAACTCCTCATCCCAGAGTTGAGGAACAATTCTAGATGGGCCCCAATCCTGACAGGGTTTACTGTTCTCTGGGGCCCGTACTCCACTCTTGGGGGTGGTTCTCCTCCTTGGTCCTCCTTGGCTGCAGCTGAAATAAGCATCAGATAATGTGTCTCTCATGAGGCAACAGCTTTACTAGACTGTTCCTGCCTGTAGATGGTTGATGGCTTTTAGTCTAGATTAGCAATTTTTTTGATATTAAATATTTAAGCACTTCTTATCAATTTGATTCAAGTGAGATCCACGGCCACTAGCAACACCTACAATTCAGACATACTTCTTAAACATGCCAGTTTATTTTCTCTTTCCCTTGCTTTGTTCCTTCTTTCTCTAATTAATTGCTGGAGACACAGGTCAATTCAACTTCAGAGAGAGCCATACCTTTCATGTCCCTTACTTGAGCAATTTTGTCTTTTTGAAAGGAATGTTTAGGTCACACAACCTTAACTGAACCTTTGTTCCAAAACACCTTAAGCCATTCAGAGGCTTAAACAATGGTTGTGACAGCTAAACCTTTGATTTAATTCTTGCCTAAGGTGCTTTCAGTCAGTCTTTGTTGTTCAAAGTCCTTTTCACTTGTATGTTTTATTGGTTGGGGTTATGAAAAATTTCAGGGTCCATACTTGAACGTCCCTGAATTGCTGTACTTGTATTTCCTTTTTTTCTTGCAAAAGGAAGGAAGGACGGAAGGAAGGAAGGAAGGAAGGGAGGGAGGGAGGGAGGGAGGGAGAGGGAGAGAGAGAAAGAAAGAAAGCCAGTCTAATCTCTTTTAAGCTCATAGGTTTCTTGCAGTACCCTGTTAAATGCAGCCAACAATAACCAAACTATGAATGTTCTATTTCCAGCCTCTTTTCCTAGAACTATAAAGTCATTGGATATATGATCTGCCTTCCAAATTATCACAGGCAAGAGTTTTACCAAATGTTTTGCACCCATAACTTACCCTGCCAGCCTGCACTAACAATTTCTCCACTACCCTGTCCTTAAGTCAATGCCATGTAGTCTGACTCCTCTTTCAACACCTCATGACTAATACCAGTTTCAGTATGAAGTAGGCTAGGTTATGCTATATCAATAACCAAAAGAATCTTAGAGGCTTATTACAAGCAAGTTTACTGGAGAACCACGGTTTATATCCAACATGGAATGACAGGATAACTCTGCTCCTGTTAACAGTCAGGGACTGAACTGATGGAGTGTCCATTCCAATGCTCCCCTCTATGATCACTGTCATCCTGGAAAGACAGTGTCACAAATCATATTTAGGCTCTTAAACTTCCACCTAAAAGTGACACATGATGTTTCTGCTCACTTTTCATTGGCCAAAACGAACTACACGGCTACATCTCCCATTAAAGGAGATGAAGAAGGGAGATCCCACCATGTTCCAAAAAAGTTGACAACCCCAAATATTTGTAAACATCACTAATGACCACTCTTACAACTTCACTTATTACAGAAAAACTAGCATCATTATTGACATGCCAGTGTGCAGCATGTACTCAACAAAGGTCGAATAAATTAATGAAGCATGATTCAATAAAAGGCTGATAATTCAATATATACAAGAATTAACAGGGGTAAAAAAATGTTCATTTAGTGAACTATATTTGCTATTTGCAAAGCTTCATACTAGTCACTATGTGTAAGTTGTACTCTGACTTCAATTTGCTAACACTATATGTAGACTCACATATGGGGGGTAGATATAAAAAAAATGAAAATATTTATTACAACCACATTTTTCCAAATGGTAAGGGGGGAAGTGCTCCAATAAATTTAACTTTGAGTAAACTAAGTTTTAAATGTAAAACCCATTCACTTTACCTATTATTTTAGAGGAACTTTCAATTTTGTTAGGGTCAAACTTCTTGCCTTTCCTGATGAATGTTCCTTAATCTTTCTGTGTAATTTTCATGGATTCACAGTCATTATTCTAACTGGAAGTATTTGCTGCACCATACAGAAAATGTAGGAGACTGGGATGAATATAAATTGATTTCCTACAATATTGAACTACAACTTGCACCTTAAAAAAATTCTTCATTCTTACAGTGTTTAGTACATAGCAGTAAATCAGTTTAGTACATAGTAGTAAATATAAGCTTATTTTCCTGTATAATTTTTATTTTTAAATTATTTTAATTGATTCATTTGGCTATTTAGTATATTACTTTGAAGTATCAGTATTTCCAAAATGATGTATGAAATATACATGCATTATAAATTTTTGTAATACACGGAATTGCTAGAGAGCTTGTGAAGCAATTGAAATGACCCGAGCCTCCCAAACTCTAAGGAAGCATTCTTCAATACCCACCTCTCTTTAAATATAGCTCTTCAAGGGCAGGAACTGTATTCTATACACTTCACTCACTTTGTTTTTGCAAATAGTGCTTCTTGTATGTTTTATATTTTCCATTGTAAAAGGTTTGGAAAATTTTAAAAGATACAGTTTTATATTACATCTGCACTACAGTTGATTTTGACATTCCCCAAGTGGCTAGCGTATAGTCTTGCACAGAACAGGTATTTAACAAATGTTTGCCAGCCTTCATTCAAAGAAAGGTTTAGAAAATGGAAGCAGTTACCTGGGAAGAGTCAGAAGCGAGGCATATTCTGATGACTGTAAGCAGGTTTTCTAACATTACTGACAATTTGAGATGAAGGGCTCGGGTTTCATTTAATCCAACCACACACCTCTCCCTTGTTCTCTCCCCTTCAAAATTCCATCATTTAGTGTCCCTGTGATGGGAAACTCTTCCCCTCTGAGGCAGTCTGTTGGGGTTAATGTAGAGCATGAACTCAGCCAGAATACCTGGCTTGCTAAAATGTAACAGGCCGCTGAGGGCGAGGGAAGGTTTCAGAGAAGGGTGTAGGCCTTTGGAATGCCAAGGCCTGCGTGACCACTCTGCCATCAGAATGCTCCAGAGAGTTGTCTTCCCTGAAGCCTTCCTTCTTAGCCCAAAAGCTGTCCTGTGATCTAAGAGATGTGTGTATTGTCCCTTTGGCTGTGTTTAGCAGAACTCGTAGAACGCGCAGATTAGCATACAGTATCTTTCCCGTAAACAGATCCTCCCAGTTTCCGTAAGACCCCTTGTCACACATCACGTGATTGAAAAACAGCAATAAGGATCTGTGATTATCCTGAAGGACCAATAAAAGCAGGAGCAAAGAAAAGCAAGGGTCTTTGTCTTTGAGCATTGAGCCCCTTGCCCTCTCTCTTTCACACAGTTTGGAGTGAACTTTCATCAGTCTGTACAGAGATTGCTGGCCACTCTCTGCTAAAACCCTCTTCATCTGTAGGAGCAGATGAGATAACAGAAAACAAAATACTGAGATTTTGAAGCACAGAGAAAAAGTTGCAGTATGGAGGTCATTAATTGAAATAATCCAAAATTAGGAGTTAATATCTGTAAGTACAAATTTTGTGGTTTATTTTACCTATGTTTTCTTTCCTTCTATTAAACAGAAAGAAATTAAAGTGCAGTATAGCTCAAATCAATATAATTGCTAGGTATACTGAAGAACACAAAAATAAATTACAGAAGCACATTCTCCTACCACTAACTAAAGAAGAATGATTTTAGATTTAATATAATATACTTCACTATATAGTTAGAAAGCTGTTCCATGTGTAAAATGAATGTTTCCATGGGAAGCCAAACTCCTATTTCTAACAATTTGGTTCTTATTTTTATAGCTAAGTAAACCACTATTCACAAGCAGAATTCTTAGTTTAATTTTCTGAAATAATACATAACCTATGAGAATAACACTTGCAAGGTAAAAAAAAATTCCCCAATTTGAGTACTTTCAAACATTTAATAAAATACATGATCACCATTCCACTCTGTATTTCTCTTCTCCCACTGTACTGACTTCATTGTGATAGTAAGGAGAACATAATATAATCTGTTAATACCGTGCCAGATTTATTGAAATGGCGCCATTCTTCTCACCTAAAGTTAGGACCTGGTGTTGGACAAGGCAGAAACACCACAAGAGAACATTTCTCACCACAAGCCAAGATCCTCAAGCCAACTGCAAAATGGCACCGAGATGTTTTCCCAATGGGAAACAAAAAGACAAATTTCCTAAGCTTGACGTTTAAATGGACATCTCAGTCCAGCCATTTGAAAAGAGTTTGGCTCCTTTTACACTCTCACAAATCAGCAGAATTGGCAAACTAGTGAGTCAGCAAGGCCACTACTGGTTATGCATATGAATAAATATTAACGTTCCAACATACACCAAATTGACCTCCCCAGCTTCTCTGTGGCTTCCTTCAGAGTGCTTCCCACCTCAGTTTTGCCACCTGAGCATCCCAGATACAGGTGTGCACCCCTTTGGGAGCAACCCAATACTGTTCTGTAGACCATGGAAAAGAGGAATGTCACAGTCAAGGAAACAGCATCTAAAGACCAGGGCTAACACGCCTGTTCATCCGCTAACAAAACGAAGACCTGTATTGTATGTCCACCTCATGCCGTGACATTCACATACATAAGACTGCATTCAATCAAAACAATCAAGGGAAGTGGGTTTTACAAACATTATTTTAACATGTTACTGTGGGTGGTAATGAGGAATCAGGAATTAAAGTCAGTTTGGTTTGGTTTGGTTTTACTGATTCCAATTCTAGGGCTTTTGTTCCATTGCCTCCAACTTATTAGAGGTACAGTGGGCAGTCACAGGAAAATATATGGACTAACCTTCTTAACGAGGATGCAAGGTAGTAAAAAGAAGATTCCTTTATACTGACAAAAAGTTGAACTCCATTAAAGACAATTAAGGCTTCATAGTACCTCATGGTAAACAAACTGACCGACATTTTCACATCTCTAAAAATTACTGCACTTTCTGAAGACATCAGTTTTCAGAGAAGGCGATAATACCCTTATGCCCCTAATGATGACAATCATAAATTCTTATCCTCTTCCATCTTAATTAGTTTTTCACAAACTAATTTCCTTCCTGTTCTTAGTCATTGGTACGTGCTGATGCCAAGGACATCAATGCATTTTCATAGACCACACCCACGGCCTAGCATGGCATTTAAAAATCAAGGTTTTTGGTAATAGAATCAAGCAAGACAGTGAGGATATGTTGAGTGAATCTGTACTAGATTAAAAATATATTTTCTAGAGATAGTACTCCGTAACTGAGAGCATACCCCTGTTTTCTGGTCAAGTTCCTAAAGACGTTAATCTGTAATATATAAATTTCTTTGATTGGCTCTTCACAAAAACTCTGCCTCTCTATTCACACCATATGACTTGACAAGAGTTTCTTTATAGACTTTGATTTTAAATGAGAGTATTTCCTGAAACACATACAATAGCCAATTTTAAATGTCTGGCACATTATGTGTAACCATGGGTGCACCACTCAGATCTTTCAAAAGAGCCTTCTATGATGAGTACAGGTAGCTGACAGCCTCCAGCAGCCACAAATTTAGATCCATGGCAGCATTCACACTGAAGTCCCACTGCCTACAGGCTCCTCCCAGCCGATGACTAAGCCCAGGAGAGTACTAGAGCTAGACCACATCTGCCCCCCAAGACTGTGCTAACAGGCAATTTTTGCTTAGAGACTCCATTGACCACAAGTTCCTCAGAGACGTATAGACTAAAGCCCTTCCTACCCAATCCTTTTCCTTCCCTCCCTCCTTTAACCACTGTGTCAGACTTACATTGTGGTCTGAAGACTCTTAGGTGCCTCCTCCTGCTCCTTCTCTATCTTTCAGAACTGTTTCCCTCAATAAATCTGCCTGTCTAATATTGCTTATGTATCTGTGTCATGGAGGACCCAAAGGTACAGTTGTCATTATTAATGATTTTTAAAATCCAAACTGTTAGTGATTTTAACCTTTCAATTTATTACACTTAATAATAACGTTTCATCTCTGACTTGGATGGTATACCAAGATACTAAGATGATGTTAGAATTAGTGTCCTTTTAGCTAACTACCCTTTGGGAACATTAGTCACCCAAGTGAGACAAGATTAAATAAAAGGTGCCTTTTAGTTAGAGCTCTTCCTTCCACTGGGAACTGATATTTTGTTTTGTTTCCTAACGTCTTCTTCTGACATTTTTGCTTGAGTGTGAAGTTCATTAAGGTCTTTTTCTGAGTGGCTCTGTTAGCACAGAAGGGTGTGATTTGTAGTAATTTAGTGCTTGCTGATATAAATGGGAGAATTAGGTTATAGAGGAACCACTGGGAGATCAACCCCCAGAAAACTAAAGGAGAGGCTTTAATGGCATGCTCATCTAGCCTTTTAGTACCACTCTCCAGGAAAAACTCTATTTTAAAGCATGAGCTTAAAATTATTCCTAACAAATGGAAATGCAACTATCCTCCAAAGTCCTACCAGTATGACTTTCAAAACTCTTGAACATTTTGAAAAATATTTTCATTTGAATAAGGGCTATTTTCCCTGTATTTTCCATTTATTCTTTGAATCCAAGATGTATAAATATAGGACACTCAAGGGGGAAACTTACTCTAACTGTAAGTACACAGATAGAGACACACATACACTCAACCCAAGACAATCAATGGTGGACTTTCCATCATCATAGACTTGATTCTTTCCCATCTAGAGTGTTACATAAATGAAATGAGGAACTATACCATATGCTTGGCTTCTTTGGCTTGGCATAACGGTTTTGAGATTCTTCCATGTTGTAGAATGTAACAGCAGTTTGCCCCTTTTAATTGCTGAGTAGAATTCCATTCTGTGAATACAACAAATTATTTAGCCATTCACCATTTGATGAACATGTATTATATTTTTAGCTATTATGAATAATGCTGTTATGAATATTTAAGCATAAGTCTCATGTCAAATATGTTTTTATTTCTCTTGAATAAATACCTAGAAGTGGAACTGCTGATGCATAGATTAAGTGGCTTCCTTGCTTAATTAGATAATCAAATATGCCAACTTACTTTCATGTATCTCCTAGATCCCTCTAGATCCTTGCTAGAATTCTTCCTCCAAATGTTTCCAGAGAAGTTATTTTCCACTGTAGATATTTTGAGGTCTTACACACCTATAGATATATATGTGTGTGTGTGTGTATATACATATCCATCATATTTTAATGATACCTTTGTTGGATGTAAAATTCTGGTTTCAAAGTTGCTTTTCTTCAACATTTTAAAATTTTCACTCTTGGGCTCCTGGGTGGCTCAGTTGCTTAAGCGTCTGTCTTCAGCTCGGGTCATGATCTCAGGGTCCTAGGATCGAACCCCACATCGGGCTCCCTGCTCATCAGGGAGCCTGCTTCTCCCTTTCCCTCTGCCTGGTGCTACCCCTGCTTCTGCTCTCTCTCTGTCAAATAAATAAATAAATTCTTAAAAATAAAACAAAATGAAATAAGATAAAATTTTTACTCTGTAGTATTTTTTAAGATTTTTTTTGTTTATTTGAGAGAGAGAGAAAGAGAGAGAGAGAACATTGGAGGAGGGGCAGAGGGACAAGAGAATCCCAAGCAGTCTCCAGGCTGAATGCAGAGCACAACACAGGTCTTGATCACAGGGCCCTGGGATTATGAACCAAGCTGAAACCAAGGGTTGGACACTTAACTGAGTCACCCAGGTGCCCCTACTCTATGTTATCTTTTTTTTTTTTTAAGATTTTATTTGTCAGAGAGAGAGACACACACACACACAGTGAGAGAGGGAACACAGCAGGAGGAGTGGCAGAAGGTGAAGCAGGCTTCCCACGGAGCAGGGAGCCCAATGCAGGGCTTGATTCCAGGAACCTAAGATCATGATTCGAGCTGAAGGCAGACGCTTAACTGACTGAACCACCCAGGCGCCCCCTTACTCTATGGTATCTTATGGTCACTGCTGAGAAGTCAGATGACGAGCTAATCTTATTTTTTTATAGGTGGCCTAAACTGTCCTTCTGGAAACTTGTAATAAATTTCATGTTAGTTTTTAATATTCAAATGAATAGTGTATTCAGGTATGGCTTTTATCTTTCCTGTTTTAAACTCTGTGAGATTTCTCAAGCTCTCTTCCATTCTCTTTCATATAGTCCATCTCTTAATTCCTCCTAGATATTTTCTCAGAGAGTTCCTGGGTTATATTCATTCTGCTATTTATTGTGTCTAAGGTGTTTTTATTTTTGCCATCATATTTCTCATCCTTTATGCTTCCTCTTGGCTCGTCCTTATGAATGCTTATTGCTGCTTCACTTTACCTATCTTCACTTTTATATTTTCTGAAATATTGACTATGTTCATTATATGATCTTGATGTTACATAGGTTACATGGTTATCAAATAACTTTTCTTTGCAGCTGTGCTGCTCAGATATGCTTTTTTTTTTTTTGGTCCCATATGTGTTCATTTTCCTGAGCAACTTTGGTTAATGATATCCAATCAAGGGGTGGGTCGAAGATGAGTATCTTATCAAGTGCCACGTCTGGCAGTTTTAGAGATGGAGCTTACTCCAGGACTCTCTGCTTATGCCTTATTTTGCCCTTACCAGTCACATCTGTTTTACATGAAACATCCCTATATGTCTACCATATCACTGTCTTTCCTAAGTATTTTCTTCCTTCATTATGACCACCCACCTATCAAGGAGGAGCAAATTCTCAGGATCTGGTCAACAGCCTTGTTATTTTCTCCTTAACGCCAGCCAACATCTCCAACTCTTCCTTACTGTTCATACCTCCTGGTGCTGTTTTTCTGTCTTGCAGTGGTATAGTTGTACAAGCAGGCATAACTCAAAGATTTCTAAAATATGCTCTATATCTCATGAACCTATTTGTAATCAGTATAACTAATCTTGAGGACAGAAAGCATTCAAAGAGAAGATAAGACACTGGATCCTACATGACCCCCACTTCAATTCAAGGGAGAACTACAGACCACTTCCCCTGTGTCTATTGTCCTCACCTTCTGAAATTCAGTAGCTAGCAGAAAGTGGCCAGCTCTGGCATAGGGAAGAAACAAGTCTGCCAAGCAATGCCCAAGATGAAGGACACTTATTTCCTACTTAGAAATACAGCAGGGCTTGCCCCACTCCGCCTTCCACTACCAGATGCAAGCAGTTTGCTTTCATTGCATTAAAGACTTTTCTGGAAGCCTAGGAGAAGCCAGGTGAACTCACTTCTTTCTCCCTCTAGTCCCAAAGATAATACAAACCTTTATTCTCTATCCCACCATGACATTTGGCTCCTGAACAGTGCTTCTGACACCCCTGTCTCCTAGATAGTCTATGAAGATGGTTTTAGGGGAACTAGGGTTGGGGGGTGTGATGTCCCAGAAGGCAGAGGGAGTTAGTTTCTGTTTAGCCTGAAAATTCTTAGAGGGGTTGGCCACCACCTCCCCAGAACATCCCAAATCAGGGTCAGGAACAAGGGAGAGGAGCAGGTACCTCAGGTGTCAAGCCAAGGTCAGGGTCTAGGTGGGTATGTTTCTCCTGAGGTCCCCACTAGAGACCCCCTAGAAGCAAAGGGACACACACAGAGGTCAAGTCTGACCTGGGTCCTGGAGACTGGCTCCCAGGAACCCTGATGTCTCCCCCTAAGGAGATGCAAGTGAATAAATGATACTGGTGAGAAAAAATGAATCCATTATTTTTACAAAAAGCCCTGCCCTCCCCAACCATCCTGGTCAGCTGGGAACTACTTCCACCTTCACCCCTGTGGGGGTTTTTACAGGGGGCACAACGATCAAGCCACTCCCTTCAGAGGTGGGCAGGCCTGGAGCCATTGTGCTGGGCACGGAGCTCAGCTAGGGGCTCCTGCTTGGGGTTGGCAGGTGCTGGGTCCACTGAGCTGGGTTGGGGTTTCCTCCTCTGGCTTGAGCTTGGGGACAGGAGGTAGAGCAGGGGGGGACAATGCCCTCTCCAACATGTGGGGGTTGCCCTAGGTGGAGGTCTCTGGCCTGTGCTTCATTAACAGGGTCATGACTCATCTATGTAGCCATGGATGTGCAAGTCAGCATGGCAGTCAGACTTGGTGGGCAGAGTGTTGATGATGACCAGCCAGCCTCCCCGGTTCAAAGAGGGCACTTCAACTACTGCAAGGATAGATGAAGGACACAGAAGCAGGTGCATGAAGACAAACAACAAGCTCAGACCACTGCTGGTATTTGGATAGCTAACAAGTGGCACATAATAGAACCATACTCAGTAAAAAAAGAAGGATAGTGAGCAGGGCCTTGAGTCAAAAGGGACATGCCTGGTACACTCCAAAGGCTTGGTAAAGGGACCCGACTTTTTTGGCCTGGAAAGATCCAGCCACCAGGGCCGTGAGTGACCTTGGTATTACTCTCTTGGGAATACTAGGATGGGAAGGGGAATAAGGGTGGATTGGATAATGTAGGGTTCTTACAGCATATCTCAATCAAACAATGAGGACAGATGTGATTTACTTGTCAAGAAGTCATTTTCTACAATATGATTCTAAATCTGCTTGTCATGGGGTACCTGGGTGGCTCAGTTGGTTAAGAGCCTGCCTTCGGCTCAGGTCATGATCCCAGTGTTCTGGGATCGAGCCCCACATGGGGCTCCCTGCTCAGTGGGGAGCCTGCTTCTCCCTCTCCCTCTCCCTGCTGCTCCCCCTGCTTGTACTCTCTCTCTCTGTGTCAAATAAATAAATAAATAATAAATAAATAAATAAAATCAGTCAATCTGATTGTTAGCTGTGAGCTCAAGGCAACCATGGTTATTTCCCACTTTACCACCAGGCTTCTGGATAGGGTCTCAGGCTTATGAAAGCATAATTCCCTTTCTCATGCCAGTGGGAAATCCTGAGTCCTTCATGCCAAAGCTATCTCTGACACCACAATTATCTCACAACTAAAGAAATTGATGGTCATGTCGCAGTTACTTCCTCTACTTTCTGCCCTGGTGGCCTTAACCATCCAGCTCAGAGCTACACTTTAATTTCTTTCCACATTTCCTATTGACATTAAACACCAAATCAGCCTGACAGGGGGTGCATATCCTCTCTCCAATAAAGCACAGCTGACAGCCCTCCGGCAACAGAAGTTCAGCGGAACTCAATCCCGATGCTTCTGTGCTGCTATTGATCCCTATGATAAGAAGTCACTACTTCTAAATGACATATCCCTAGCATTCTCTGCCATCCCATATTAATGATAGAATACAAATATATCATCTCTCCACTGTCAACGAAAAACCTGATAGGGAGTATCTAAAATGTTTTAAGAAATCCCTGTTCTCCTGGTCACAAGGGTATTCTAATAATTTCACTGCTAATTTGCTGTGTGATGATGACCGGTATATTGAATCTCTCTGTGGTTCAATTTCTTCATCAATAAAATGAAGATTTCTTCCAATTCTAGTAGTGCATGATTTAATTCCTCTTTTAAAAACCTTGTTTTCAAGGAATTTTTGTACCCACACCTTAATCCTCATTCCTTTTACCTGCCGCATCACTAAGCTTTGCTCTTTTTTCTCTAACTTGATTCTAGTCTTTAATTTTTACACACTGCACAACATTTTCCATTAATATAAGCACAAAATGTTACCTTACACATAGATGGTATAACCTGGCAACATTTAGAGAAGGTCTTTCTCCTTCAGAATCTTTCTTTAACCTGATTATCAACATAAAAACTAAAAACCCACATTTACAAGGGCATTCCTTTTTTTTTTTGTATGCCTGGATTAGAGAGAGGGAAAGAGAAAAGTAATAAAAGGTCTTGAGGTACAAGTTTTGGAAATTAAACCACAGGACTTTTATGCTCTCAACCCAAAATTTCCAAAAGATAAATGACCTGTTAGAAAATGCTTTGCAAATAGCATTTTTTCCCCATGACTGAATATTCCTACCTATCACAAACTGCTAGCATTCATTTATAGTGTCTGAGGCAGAAAGAACAGTATGGAAAAGGACCTTGAAATAAGAAGGAACAGAATGTCATGGAGGAACTGAAATCATTTCAGTATGACTGGAGCACTACCTACAAGGTAGGGAGTGCTAAGAGATGACGTTAGGGGTAACAAAGCAAGGCCAGGTTGTGATGAACCTTAGAAACGATTACAGGGGGTGCCTGGGTGGCTCAGTGGGTTAAAGCCTCTGCCTTCGGCTTGGGTCATGATCTCANTTGATGAACCTTAGAAACGATTACAGGGAGTGCCTGGGTGGCTCAGTGGGTTAAAGCCTCTGCCTTCGGCTTGGGTCATGATCTCAGGGTCCTGGGATTGAGCCCCGCATTGGGCTCCCTGCTTGGCAGGGAGCCTGCTTCCTCCTCTCTCTCTTTCTGCCTCTCTGCCTACTTGTAATCTCTCTCTCTCTCTCTGTCAAATAAATAAATAAAATCTTTAAAAAAAATTACAGGAGGCCTGTGGGTGATGGGAAGCTGCTACAGTGTTTTAAGTTTGATAATATCATGATCATCTTGGTGTCTGGGGGCAATCACTGTGATGTGAGTGTAGAGTCTGGATGGGAGAGGGGAATAACTGTTGGTCTGGTGAGCTGTTAGGAGTTGAGGGAGGGAGCTCAGGCAAGTGACTGGAAGGCTGGATTAAGTATTCGTAGGGAAGATGGGTAGAAGTGAGCCACTTGGACAGAAATTGGCAAGACACGTTGACAGGACTTTGTTAATGTATTTTGTCTAGGGAAAGGAAAAGAGAGGAACATTAAGGAACTGATGTGACCTAGGCTCAAACCTTGGCTTGAGTGAGTTCACCCTGACTGAGGCAGCTGGGAGGAAGATGGTACTGTTCACTAAGTTAAGCACACAGAAGAAAGGAATAGTATAAAAGGAAGTACACAGTGATTTGAGTTTGGGGAATTTTGAACTTGAGATTTTGAGATACCCTTTATGAGCCACTACAAGGTCTTTGGCAAAGTGTGCCAAGTATGCCAAAGACACACTGGTGTGCCACTAGTCTCACTAGCAGCATTCTCTGTTATGGTCTTTCTTCCTGTAATGCCCATAAGCATGGTTGTGGTCCCCACAACCTAAGGCACCCCCCCTCGCAGCAGCTACCAGAAACCTGTGCTGTACAGAAGTGTAGGCTGCTCACCAGACCTCCACACAGCATAACTACAAACCATTATTCACATGATAGTCTTGTGGCCACAATGTACCCTTCTGTCTCAAAAACAAACTTTTCAGTAGAATCTCTAACCCCTGTAACTCTGTGGCCATATGACAGAATCTCTGTAGTGTATTCCAACCTTTGTTGCCACCTTCTTTACATCTTTGTGGTGGAGTAAGTGAGACAAATGAGAACATCCCTAACCAGACACTGGAAAGGAAGCCAATATATTGGGTTTTGTGTTTTTTTTTCCCACAGAATTAGGGTCCGGCTGGAGACAATTTGGGTAGCACAAACACAAAGCCAGCTGTACCCCAATAGGAAAATCACCTGATTTCTTTAGGTCAGACCTCTCTGCTGCTGACATCCAGTCTCTCACTGGTAATATTGAAGATTTATATGTGGAAAGGATATCAAAAAAATCCAAGAATATGGTGAGAGGGTGGTATTTATTGCTGTATAATAAGTGAATATGCGGTCACACTGTCATAAACTACAATATTCTCAGAAAGAATCAATTTCCCAGGAGTTATTCAGTATTTGGACATAAAATCATTAGTTATTAAAGCAATAAGGAGCCTTGGAGATCATCTGGCCCAATTGCCTTAGTTAACAAGTAATGAAATTGAGGCCCCAAGAGGCTAAGTGCTTTGCTGAGTAGCACTGGTGCTGTACCTCGGAGCCTACACCCCCCACTCCACACATGCACCCTGACTGCTAACCGTACAACTTCTCTATAAAATAGCTCATAGGCTAATCTACAGAATTCATAAAAGGACATAAAAATCTGATAATATCTCCATCTCATGCCATACTGTATGTGTTCCAAGTAAGGCAAATCATAACAATATGAAAATAAGAGCTTCTTAACAACCATAAATTCATGGCCAGCTGGGGCCCATCATCATTATGAAGTGTCTAAAGTCACTTAATACCAAACACAAACAAACAAACAAAAATATTGTCAATGCACAGCCATGGTCTAGATTAGTAGTTCTCGACTAGGAGCAACTTTGCCCCTGGAGGAGGTACACAGAGACATTTTTAGTTGTCACAGCTTGAGTGCTGCTGTTGGCAACACGTGAGTGAGGCCAAGAGTGGTTCCAAACAGCTCACAATGCACACAGAAGCTCCTCACAAAAAGAAATATCCGGACCAAAATGTCAGTAGGGTTGAGGTGGAGAAACCCTGGTCTAGATTAATTACATAAGCCATAACTCAAAAGTCCTCCTTCACTGGCTAGAGGTAATGGGGTTGGCTAAAAAGTATTTTAAAAATGAAGACTGGTAGATAGCTATCTAGGAACAGATCAAATGCATTCCTTAAGGCAAATGCAACAACCCAGTAAAGGATAGACTCTCAAGAGGAAGTATAGGGTAGTAACTGAAGTCAGAGAGCTTAAGTTCATGTGCTCCTGGTTCTCATTTATCCTTCGGCAAGTTACTCTAAGTTCCTAAGTTTTAACTTCCTCAGTTTTAATATCCAAGTGTTAAAAAAAAAATGTACAGCTTTCCCAGCATAGTTGTGACAATTACATAAGATGATAAACATAAAGTGCTTATCACAGTGCCTATATCTAATGCTTAACAAGTAGCTAGAATTTTCACCAAATTTAGAGCTTGATAGAATTTTTGTTGAATCCAATATTTCCATTTTACAGATGACAAAGCAAGTCCCAGAAAGGTATAAATATAATATCTTATATTTTTTCCCTACCATTCCAAAGAAGGCCTAGACAGTAGACATCCAATAAATGTTGGTTTTGTTTGTTCCTCAATTCTCAACACCTCAGGAAAGGAAGAAAAACATTATGGATATGTTATCCCCTTTCACAAATGGACAACTGAGCTCAAACGTGAAGTATTTTAGCCGAGGCCACCTTTTGGTAAAGCACTTGACCTGATCCTCATTCTGTGCGCTAAGTTCTCATTTGCTAATGTCACAGTAGGACAAGTTTTAAATTATCTCTGTTTCATTTTTCAAGGCTTTGATCCTAATTTGGTCATTTAGATCATATTCATTTTCCCTTCAAAGTGGAAGTTACCAAATGAAAGATGATTGATGAATTGCCAGTGGCATAAGCCATTCATATGCACTAGCTCAGACAAGGCCTGTCAAAAATGCATCTTCTTCACAATAAAGCAAATTAATCCACCAGCTCTAATAAACCTTGTACCAATCCATCTAAATTGACCAAGAATAATAAACTATCAGCAGTTCCAACACTAATGAGCAAACTCCTTTCCCCATACAGATTTTGGATCAGTGATGTCTTTGAAAGGGACTCTATGAAGCAGTTCAAGACCTTCTATGCAGGTGATATATGCTGGGTTGTTCTCCAAACTCAGGGTGGGTCAGAACTTCATCTGAAATTCATAGACAGGAGGTGTGGGAACCCAGGTCAAACGATAAAGTCTTTCATCCTAAGAGAAAATAATATGACTCCCCACCCTACTCCATGTCAGGCATACAGAGAAGGGTCAGAGTTGATGACTACAGAGGCTGAGACCCAGGAGTTACATTTCTTCCCAGGTAGGAGTGAAACACAAACATCTAAGAGAGGTCTTAGAATAAGATCTGCAGGCTGTTCCTCGCTCTGTTGACACCTTTGCTGAAGTGCCACTATTCCTTCGACATTCTTGCAGCTACAAAAGAACAAAAGACTAGCCCTTCCAAAAGCTGACACGCCACATGCCTTGTTCTAAACAAGCCTGTTGATCTATCGCTATTAATATACCGAGGGGATGCACTGGCTAAAGCCATCATATGGGCAGGAAATCAAGAGAAAAAGACATACCTCTACTGCACTGTTCCCCCTACCTTCTGCTTTTCTACTCGGGCTCCCCATTGACAGAACTAGAAGGCAAGTGACTCCAAAGATGAAGTTTATACCTGTCAATCTCTTGGGTCCAAAGGGCAGCATGGCAAAGGATGGTGATCACAGCTGGAGACAGAAGATTATCTGATACATTTACCCTGACCAAAGTCTCTGGCCCTTTTTACTATGAGTGCAATGGCCAGACTGCACTCTTAGAGGTCTTTGGGCTCTCAGAACCCTGTGCAAAACTAGCCATCTGTATGGTCCTAGACAGATTATACAACCTCCCCAAGCCTGTTTCCTAATCTGAAAAAGAAGAAAATAATTGCTAATTTTACCATATGTGTATTATATTCCACACAGTGTTCTGAGAGTTTTAGGTATTTAGATATTAACTCAGTGAATCCTTAAAACAGACACTGTTCTTTTTATTCTCACTTTACAGATGAAAAAAGTAGGCACAAAAAGTTTAGGAAATATACCTGACCTCACATAGCTAGTGTAATAAACAACACAGCCAGAATTCAAACTCAGGAATGTCAGCTCCATCTAAGCACTATGCCATGCTGTGTCTCAGTAATGCTAGTATTACCTCTTTCATGGGTTGTGTAATAAATAAAAGAAGTATATGTAAAGCCGTTGGTACTTATTTACACGGTTCTCAAGATATATTTCCTAAAATGAACCCTCTAATATTTTTTAATTTCCCCAGGCTGATTTTTTGATACATGGGCATTGTAGACAGAAAGATTCCAAAAATAAGATTACCTTACCATTTTTTAGGGGAGTGAGGGAGGAAGGCAGTTTAGTAAAGAAGGCAGCGATGTGTATTTCTCCCTAGGTACAAACAGCCTGAGACTTAATATTGGCCCTAGGAGCCAGTTCAAGTCTGCTTGCTTGTTTCAACTTATCTCCCAGAATGGGCCAGAACCAAGGTCAGTAAAGCTACTGGCTCAGAAATGCTCTGAGGGTTTAGTAGAAAGAATCACTTTTTTCTGAGGTTCTGGGAAACACGGTTCCTCTTTTTGTTTCTATAACTTAGAGTTCCCACCTTTTTTAATTCATCTGCTTTGGAACCTTTCTCTTGCCATGTCACTGATTCAGTGAGACAAATCCAGGTTTCCTTCTTTTTAGAAGGGAGAGCCCTCCTCCCCCTCCTTAATCTTTACCTACAGGACTAAAAGCTACGTAGGTAATACTCAGGGGAAAGAGTTAAGGAGTTACCTACTCAGACTGTGCTCTACCATACATCTCAGGAGAAGAAGACAAGGAGATAACTAGGTTTTTCCAAAGATTCTAGCCCAGTTTCCCAGAACTTAGGACCCAAAGCTAGCAGCAAAGACCAAACATTTTCATCCCTGCACTCTCTAAGCGTATTACCTTCCTCAGGGACTCAGAACTGACTATTGCTGATGAAGATTTTATAACTTGGGAATCCAATCCATCTCAAAATGATGTACAGGAGACCATTCAGAACCTAACTGTAAATGCTCAAACAGAATATTAATGATTGAAACACTCTGAGACAATTCACTGAAAAATGGAAATGTTTATTATTAACAGTCTCTGGGAAAAAACAGTAAACATTTTAGTATGAAAATCATAGACATGTTTCAGATAGCATACATTCCTAAGCGCTTCTGTTTATTTATTTCCATGTCTTTTGCCCAAGAACATATTCAACTGTCATAAGACCTGTTCTTACAGGTTCACTTCTGTAAAAAAGAATATATTTCATTGAATTTTAAGCCACAGAAAGCTTCCAGTCAAGAAAGCCCCAAATTTTAATTTAGTTCCCATCTTTGCTCTGCTGAACATCTACTCTTCTAAAAGGCTTCCATACCCAGAGGCATAATCAGAAATAACTTTAAACAATCAAATATAGACATTCACCACAGGAATGACCAGATGTTCTAGAAGCTACTGGTGATGTCAAATTTAACCTTTCCCTGGTTGGACTGAGAAGGGCTGACAAGTTACCAGGGGAATGACTGGGACAGGGCTTAAGACCAACATATATGGGGCTTATTAATTTTATAACACTGAATACTGGCCTCTGTAACCTCTCACCTCTAGTTCAATCAGCAGTATCCACCACCACCACCTACACTATCACAGACATGACAAGTTACATGTTCTGTTCAAATACTATTCAAATTACTGAGACTGAGGAGCCAGGAATCCGTAGCTTCTTATCCTAGTTCTGGTGGTAATATTACAGTTCCAAGTCGTGAAGTAAGAGTTAATGTGTTCAAGTCACAAACTAATATTCAGAACATGTATGTAGAATTAAGCCAGAAAGGGAAAAAGTCAAATGACAGACTCAATTGTCAGGTCAGTTACTAGTAAGTCCAGTAGTTCCCAGCGTCAAATACACATGACGATTTGTTAAGGAACTTCATAAACACACAAACATCCAGACCCTTTCCAAACCTACTAAACTTGAACCTTCAAGAATATTCAAGGATAATGCCATTAAGCCATTTAAAAAATAATAATACTGATATGGTAAAGACAAGTCTACATATAATTCTCAAGCTCAGCCATGGTGAGTCACTGATGTGGCCAAAATTTCCAAGTATTCACACACTTCTCTACCTCCCACCCACTTCGATAGTATTATCTTCCAGACATTTTCAGATCCAGAGTGTTTGGTGTTGGGGGGACCAAGAACCAGGTGCAGCATCTCTCTGTGCAGCTGTTATTCATGCTGCAAACCCTGAACTCTGCCCCATCCCCATCATTGGGGAAAATAGAAAGTAGTTAAGGCTATAGCAACAATTCAAATAGGAGGTTTCTTTAAAGACTCCCATTTCCTAATGCTTGACTCCACTTGTATTAACTTTTTACAAGATGTATTTGCTGGAAATCAAAATGTTCTCTGTAGTTTAGAACTACAACATTGGCAAGAAGTCATGATAAAAGCTCTTTATAATCCTAAGGAATAAACAAATAAGTAACAGTACACAACATTTTATTATGCTGCAGGCTGCAACATATTCCTCATATGACTATGTCATATAAATTTCATGCCTTTTAGGTTTGATATTCTTGTCTAATTATTTCTTTGGTCCGCCCAACCATTCTGGATCTAGACAGGATGAAAGCATCATTAGGTTTGGTATTCAAGTCATGTTTTATAGCCCTGAGTAGAGCAGATGTTTGTGAGAACAAATAATGAGACGGGTCCACAAAGGGAAAAGGAAATGAAGGAACTGTTGCTAACCTTTCTCTCATACATGTGAAATGTAAAGATACTGTAGGTATGAAAGTGCTGCTGTATTAAACTCAGGGAATGGAAGTTCCATTTTTTCTGCCTTGAAGACTTAACTGTTTCTTCTTTGCCTTGTGGGTATAGCCTTTGTGGCACTCCAGTAGAATTTAAAATCTGAAAACTTGCATATTTCACATGAAATGAATTACACAATAAAATGAATCAGCCAGAGAGGGAGGAGCAAGATAGCAGAGGAGTAGGAGACCTAGACATCGTCAGGTCCCAGGAGTTCAGCTAGATAGCTATCAAACCATTCAGAACACATACAAACTCAATAGGACATCAAAGAGAAGAAGAGCAGCAATTCTAGGAACAGAAAGATGACCACTTTCTGGAAGGTAGGACATGAGGAGAAGTGAATCTGAGGTGATATATGGGAAAACAGACCACGGGGGGAGGGGCCAGCTCCCAGCAAGTGAGAGAGCAGTGGGGCACAAAATCCGAACTTTTAGAAGTCTGCTCCACTGACGAACATTGCTCCAGAGGCTAAGTGGTAGGTGGAGCCCTCGTGGGGACAGTGTGGACTCAGGACCCTCAGGGTCACAGAAAGACCAGGGGTGCCTGAGTGTGGCAGAGCTCCCAGGTATCAGAGTGGGGAAGCTGGCTGCAGGATGGAGCTCGGGGTTACCTTAAACCACAATCCAAGGCACAGTCAGGCCACTGAGCTTCAAGCAGGGACACCACAAGTGGCAGATCCAGAGAGACCCCTCTCCTTCCTCCTCCAGGATAGGCAGCGCAGGAGTACAGTGCAGGAATCTGCTGGGTTTGGAGACTCCAAACGGGCCATTCACCAGAGATAGAAATGCTCGGTCACAGGCTGGGTGAGCTCGGAGTGCGGCCAGAGACCAGGGAGACAGGAGGGATTGACCGCTTTTCTCTGAGGCATGCTGAGGAGTGGGGCCCTGAGCTCTCGGCTCCTCCAGGTCAGAGATTGGGAGGCCACCATCTTCATTCTCCTCCTTTAAAGCTGTATGGAAAGCATTCAGGGAACAAAAGCTCCTGAGAGAGAACCTGAGCAGATTGCTTAGCCGAGCCCCTGGCAAGGGTGGTGCAATTCCGCCTCGGGCAAAGACACTTGAGAATCATGGCAATAGGCCCCTACCACAGAAGATCAGCAAGAACATCCAGCTGAGACCAAGTTCACCAATCAATGAGAACTGCGGAACTCCAGAGCTAGGGGAATGCAACCCATAGAATTCACGGTTTTTACCCCATGATTCTTTACTCTTTCAAAGTCAATTATTTTTCATTTTATTTTTTTTTCTTATTCTATTTTTTTCATTTTTCCTCTTTCCTATTTTAACCTTTTTAAACTATTTTATCTTAGCAATACCTTTTTAAAAAACCTTTTTTAATTTTCATTTTCATAGTCATATCCTATCCCTTCATTGTATTTAAATTTATTTTTTTGTATACATATAGGTTTTTCTTTCTTTAAAATTTTGGGATACAGTTTCTTCTAACAGATCAAAATATACTCTAAATCTAGTGCATGGCTTTGTTCTGGACTCCAGCTTGATCACATTCTTTCCTTTTTTGTGTGCGTGTACCAATACTTTATTTTTTTAATTTTATTTTTTCAGTGATCCAAGATTCACACCCAGTACTCCATGCAATATGGGCCCCCCTTAATACCCACCACCAGGCTCACCCATCCCCCCCTCTCCCCTCCCCTCCATAACCCTCAGTTTGTTTCTCAGAGTCCACAGTCTCTCTTGGTTCATCTCCCCTTACGATTTACCCCAATTCACTTTTCCTTTCCTTCTAGCTAGAGTCCTCCATTTTATTCCTTATGTTCCACAAGTAAGTGAAGCCGTATGATAATTGACTTTCTCTGCTTGACTTATTTCACTCAGTATAATCTCCTCCAGACAGGTCCATGTTGATACAAAAGTTGGGTATTCATCCTTTCTGATGTCTTAGTAATATTCCATTGTATATATGGACCATATCTTCTTTATCCATTCATCTGTTGAAGGGCATCTTGGCTCTTTCCACAGTTTGGTGATTGCAGACATTGCTGCTATGAACATTGGGGTACATATGGCCCTTCTTTTCACTACATCTGTATTTTAGGGTAAATACCCAGTAGTGCAATTGCAGGGTCATTGGGTAGCTCTATTTTTAATTTTTTGAGGAATCTCCACACTGTTTTCCAAAGTGGTACACCAACTTGAATTCCCACCAACAGTGAAAGAGAGAGGGGGGCAAAAGGTATATTGGAGGAAATTATAGAAGAGAATGTCCCTGATTTGGAGAAGGAAACAAGCATCAAAATCCAGGAGGCACAGAGAACCCCCTCAAAATCAATAAAAATAGGTCAACACCCTGTCATCTAATAGTAAAACTTACAAATCTTAGTGACAAAGAGAAAATCCTGAAAGCAGCTCACGACAAGAGGTCTGTAACAGACAATGATAGAAATATTGGGTTGCCAGCAGACCTATCCACAGAGACCTGACAGACCAGAAAGGACTGGCATGATATATTCAGAGCAACAAACAAGAAAAATATGCAGCCAAGAATACTATATTGAGCTAGGCTGTCATTAAAAATATAAGGAGAGATAAAAATCTTCCAGGACAAACAAAAACTAAAGGAATTTGCAAACACCAACCCAGCCCTACAGGAAATATTGAAAGACAGTAACAGTCACCTTACAGACAATACAATGGCACTAAATTCATATCTTTCAGTAGTTACACAGTAACAGTCACCTTACAGACAATACAATGGCACTAAATTCATATCTTTCAGTAGTTACCTTGAATGTAAATGGGCTAAATGCCCCAATCAAAAGACACAGGTTATCAGAATGGATAAAAAAATAAGAGCCATCAATATGCTGAATGCAAGACACTCATTTCAGACCCAAAGACACCTCGAGATTTAAAGTGAGGGGGTAGAAAACAATTCACCATGCCAATGGACATCAAAAGAAAGCTGGGGAGGCCATCCTTATATCAGATAAATTAGATTTTAAGCCAAAGAATATCATAAGAGATGAAGAAGGACACTATATCATACTTAAAATGTCTGTCCAACAAGAAGATCTAACAACTTTAAATATCTATGCCCCTAACATGAGAGCATCCAATTATATAAACCAATTAATAACAAACTCAAAGAAACACATCAACAATAATACAATAATAGTAGGGGATTTAATAACCCCCTCACTGAAATGGACAAATCATCTAAGCAAAAGATCAACAAGGAAATAAAGGCTTTAAATGACACACTGGACCAGATGGACATCACAGATATATTAAGAACATTCCATCCCAAAGCAACAGAATACACATTCTTCTCTAGTGCACATGGAACATTCTCCAGAATAGATCACATCCTGGGTCACAAGTCAGATCTCAACTGGTACCAAAAGATTGGGATCATTCCTTGCATATTTTCAGACCACATTGCTTTACAATTAGAACTCAACAACACAGGAAAGTTGGAAAGAACTCAAATACATGGAGGATAAAGAGCATCATACAAAAGAATGAATGGATCAACCAGGAAATTAAAGAAGAATTTTAAAAACTCAGAAACAAATAAAAATGAAAACACAACTGTTTAAAATCTTTAAAACACAGCAAATGTGGTCCTGACAGGAAAGTGTATAACAATACAAGACTTTGTCAATAAACAAGAAAGGTCTCAAGTGTACAACGTAACCCTACACCTAAAGGAGTTGGAGAAAGAACAACAAAGAAAGCCTACACCCAGCAGGAGAAGAGAAATAATAAAGGGTAGAGCAAAAATCAATGAATTAGAAATCAAAAGAACAGTGGAACAAATCAATGAAACTGGGAGCTGGTTCTTTGAAAGAATTAATAAGATTGATAAACCCCTGGCCAGACTTATCCAAAAGAAAAAAGACCCAAATTAATAAAATCATGAATGAAAGAAGAGAGATCACAACCAACACCAAAGAAATACAAACAGTTATAAGAACATAGTATGAGCAACTATACACCAGCATATTTGACAATCTTGAAGAGATGTATGCATTCCTAGAGACATATAAACTACCAAAACTGAACCAGGAAGAAATAAAAAACCTGAATAGACCCATAACCAATAAGAAGATTGAAGCAGTCATCAAAAATCTCCCAAAAAACAAGAGCCCAGGGCCAGACAGCTTCCCAGGGGAATTCTATCAAACATTTAAAGAAGAATTAATACCAATTCTCCTGAAACTGTTCCAAAAAATAGAAATGAAAGGCAAACTTCCAAATTCATTTTATGAAGCCTGCATTACCTTGATCCCAAAACCAGGCAAAGACCCCATCAAAAAGGAGAATTACAGACTAATATCCTTGATGAACAGAGATGCAAAAATTCTCAACAAAATATTAGCCAACAGGATCCAACAGTACATTAAAAGGATTATTCACCACGACCAAGTGGGATTTATTCCTGGGCTGCAAGTTTGGTTCAATATCCACAAGTCAATCAATGTGACACAATGCATTAATAAGAGAAAGAACAAGAACCATATGATACTCTCAATAGATGCTGAAAAAGCATTTGACAAAGTACAGCATCCTTTCTTGACCAAACTCTTCACAGTGTAGGGGTAGAGGATACATACCTCAATACCATCAAAGCCATCTATGAAAAACCCACAAGGAATATCATTCTCAATGGAGAAACCTGAGAGCTTTGCCCTTAAGGTCAAGAACACAACAGGGTTGTCCACTATCACCACTGCTATTCAACATAGTACTAAAAGTCCTAACCTCAGCAATCAGACAACAAAAAGAAATAAAAGGCATCTGGATCAGCAAAGAAGAAGTCAAACTCTCACTCTTTGCAGATGATATGATACTTTAAGTGGAAAACCCAAAAGACTCCACTCCAAAACTGCTAGAACTCATAGAGGAATTCAATAAAGTGTCAGGATATAAAATCAATGCACAGAAATCAGTTGCATTTCTATACACCAACAGCAAGACAGAAGAAAGAGAAATTAAGAAGTTGATCCCATTTACAATTGCACCCTAAACCATAAGATACTTAGGAATTAACCTAACTAAAAAGGCAAAGAATCTATACTCATAAAACTATAAAGTACTCATGAAAGAAATTGAGGAAGACACAAAGAAATGGAAAAAAATTCCATGCTCATGGATTGGAAAAATAAATATTGCGAAAATGTCTGTGCTACCTAAAACAATCTACACATTTAATGCAATTCCTACCAAATACCATCAGTTTTTTCAAAGAAATGGAACAAATAATCCTAAAATTTATATGGAACCAGAAAAGACCCCAAATAGCCAGAGGAATGTTGAAAAAGAAAACCAAAATTGGTGGCATCACAATTCCAGATTTCAAGCTCTATTACAAAGCTGTCATCATCAAGACAGTATGGTACTGGCACAAAAACAGACACATAGATCAATGCAACAGAATAAAGAACCCAGAAATGGACACTCAACTCTATGGTTAACTAATCTTCGACAAAGGAAAGAATGTCCAGTGGGAAAAAGACAGTCTCTTCAACAAATGGTGTTGGGAAAATTGGACAGCCACGTGCAAAGAATGAAACTGGACCATTTCCTGATGCCACACACAAACATAGACTCAAAATGGATGAAAGACCTCAATATGAGACAGGAATCCATCAAACTTCTTGAGGAGAACACAGGCAGCAACCTCTTCAACCTCAGCCACAGCAACTTCTTCCTAGCAGTATCACCAAAGGCAAGGGAAGCAAGGGCAAAAATGAACTATTGGGACTTCATCAAGATCAAGAGCTCTTGCACAGCAAAGGAAAGAGTCAACAAAAACAAAAGACAACTGACAGAATGGGAGAAGATATTCGCAAATGACATCTCAAAGGGCTAGTATCCAAAATCTATCAAACTCAACACCCAAAGAACAAATAATCCAATCAAGAAATGGGCAGAAGGCATGGGCAGACATTTCTCCAAAGAAAACATCCAAATGGCCAACAGATACATGAAAAAGTGCTCAACATCACTCAACATCAGGAAAATACAAATCAAAACCACAGTGAGATACCACCTCACACCAGTCCAAACGGCTAAAATTAATAAGTAAGGAAACGGCAGATGTTGGTGAGGATGTGGAGAAAGGGGAACCCTCCTACACTGTTGGTGGGAGTGCAAGCTGGTACAGCCACTCTGCACTGGAAAGTTTTTCCAGAGGAAAAACTGGAAAATAGTGTGGAATTTCCTCAAAAAGTTGAAAACAGAGCTACTCTATGACCCTGCAATCACACTATTTATCCTAAAAATACAAATGTAGTGATCCAAAGGGGGACATGCACCCGAAAGTTTATAGCAGCATTATCCACAATAGCCAAACTATGGAAAGAACCTAGATGTCCTTCAACAGATGAATGGATAAAGAAGATGTGGTATATGTATACAATGGAATACTATGGAGGGCATCAAAAAAAAAAAAACTGAAATCTTGCCATTTGCAATGATGTGGATGGAACTAGAGGGTATTATGCTAAGCGAAATAGATCAGTCAGAGAAAGACAATTATCATGTGATCTCTCTGATATGAGGAATTTGAGAGGCAGGGTGGGGGATCGTGGGGGGAAGGGAGGGAAAAAAATGAAACAAGATGGGACCAGGGAGGGAGACAAAGCATAAGAGACTGTTAATCTCAGGAAACAAACTGAGAGTTTTTGGAAGGGAGGTGGGTGGGACGGATGGGGTGGCTGGGTGATGGACACTGGGGAAGGTTTGTGCTATGGTGAGTGCTGTGAATTGTATAAGACGGATGATTCACAGACCTGTACCCCTGAAGCAAACAATACGTTGTATGTTAAATAAATAAATAAATAAATAAATAATAAAAAATAAAGCAATCAACCAGAACTCTTCATCTCTCGTTTGTCTATTAAACGTAATCTCCAGTTGCATGTTTACTTCATAAATTCCACAAAACTTGGTAATAAAACCATTTAGCCATTTGTCAGCTAATTATCCGTGATTTCCTTCATCTTATACTTTTTTTTTTAATTTTGAGGGAGAGAGAAAAAGAGAGCAAGTGGGAAGGGGAAGAGGTAGAGAAATACTCTTAAGCAAGCTTCACAGCCAGCGACCTGAGATCCTGACCTGGTCTGAAATCAAGAGTCGGATGCTTAACTGACTGAGCCACCCAGGTACACCCATCTTATCTTAAACACTCAAAACCTTTAAAGTCCACCCATTGGATATTTGAATTCCAATCAAGTAAGTCTAAGGGTTCCAAGTATCTTACTTTCTGGTGGTTCACAGTGTTTTATTTGAATAACAGAGCACATTTCTGTGTAGAATGTCTATTTTAAATGTGAAAAAAGTCTAATTGTATATGTAAATCAGTTAATATTTTAATATCTATGTTAGTATATAACAACAATGATGTTTACAGCAAAAATTTTGCATTAACCATAAGAATTTTCTTTCTAAAGTCACTCCTCTTGCAGCTAACCCAATACCCATTAACGATGCTTCTCAATATAGAATAGAATGATAGAATGCCAGACATTTAGAAGATTCTGCCTTAAATGGCCTGGATCAAATCACATAAACCAGTTTGAATGATTTAAGCAAAGGAGGAGCAATTTTATTGTGTCAACTTTACAAAGCAAAGCATCTTTTGCTTTGTAAAATGATCAATGATTTTAATAATTACATTTTGACTAGTGATATACTTTATTTTGGGTTTTTTTCTTGAGACTTTCTGTACATAAAAAAATCTCACAGAAAAAGATAATAATAAAATAAAAATATACTCCTTGCTGTCTTGTTTAATTTTCTTATGCCTGGAGAGGAGCGGCAAGATGGTGGAGGAGTAGGAGACCGATTATCATCAGGTCCCAGGAATTCACCCAGAGAGCTATCAAACCATTCTGAAGACCTACAAATTCTACCTGAGATCGAAGAGAAGAAGAGCAGCAATTCTAGGAACAGAAAATTGACCACTTTCTGGAAGGTAGGCCGTGCGGAGAAGTGAAGCTGCGGCGACGGGAAGATAGACCCCGGGGGGAGGGGCCGGCTGCCGGCAAGGGAGCGAGCAGCGGAGCACAGACTCGGAACTGTGAGAAGTCGGCTCCACTGAGGGACGTCGCCCCAATACAAAGCAGGGGGTGAAGCCCCTGCAGGGACAGTGTGGTCTCAGGACCCACGGGGACACAAAAAGACCAGGGGTGTCTGAGCGCGACCAAGCTCCCAGGTATCAGAGAGAAGCCGGCGGGCAAGACGGAGCTGAGCTGAGGTGTCTCTCAGCTCGGGGTTACCTTCGGCTGTGATCTGAAGCACAGTCGGGCCACTGCTCTGTGAGCGGGGACCCCACGGGCGGCAGACCCGGAGAGACTCACCTTCCTCCTCCGGGAGGAGCGGCACGGGAGCGGCTGCAGGATCTGCCGGGTTTGGAGATTCTAA
>LNAC01000183.1:97836-151945 GCA_002007465.1 Ailurus styani
AAAGGGGAACCCTCCTACACTGTTGGTGGGAATGCAAGCTGGTGCAGCCACTCTGGAAAACAGTGTGGAGATTCCTCAAAAATTTGAAAATGGAGCTACCCTACGACCCGGCAATCGCACCACTGGGTATTTACCCTAAAGATACAAAGGTAGTGATCCTCAGGGGCACATGCACCCAAATTTTTATAGCAGCAATGTCCACAATAGCCAAACTATGGAAAGAACCTAGATGTCCATCAACAGATGAATGGATAAAGGCCAAACTATGGAAAGAACCTAGATGTCCATCAACAGATGAATGGATAAAGAAGATGTGGTATATATATACAATGGAATACTATGCAGCTATCAAAAGAAATGAAATCTTGCCATTTGCAACAACATGGATGGAACTGGAGGGTATTATGCTGAGCGAAATAAGTCAATCAGAGAAAGACAATTATCATATGATTTCTCTGATATGAGAAACTTGAGAGTCAGGGTGGAGGGTTGTGGGGGGTAGGGAGGGGAATATAATGAAACAAGATGGGATGGGGAAGGAGACAAACCATAAGAGACTCCTAATCTCACAAAACAAACTGAGGGTTACTGATTGTGCTTTGGTGAATGCTGTGAAAGATGTAAGCCTGATGATTCACAGACCTGTACCCCTGGGGCAAAGATTAAAAAAAAAATTAAAAATTTTTAAAAAAAATTTTATGCCTTACTACATTCATAAATAATTTTAGGTAGCATTAAAGAAACATAAAATATAATAAAAAAGAAAGAAACCTGGAGTCTAATAATCTAGGGAAAAGAAAAATAAAATCAAGAAAAGAGATAAAACCAAGAAATTAAGTCACAATAGAAACTCCATTGCTTAGAGATAACCAAGACCTATTCTTGAGCTCTTTAACAGCCAAAACAAAAAAAGAAAAATAATCAGTTATGTGATCCCCAGTATCGCTAAGACAAAAGCAAACTGGTATGTCACATAATTAAGTGAAAGAGGTGTTAGTTAAGGCCTCCATGGCAATCAAACTGTAATATAAATGGTTCAGATCAATAAGCTGTACACCTTAAACACACTGTTGTATATCAAATATAACAACAAATAGGTTCCTCAGAAAAAGCAAACACTGAGTATTCCTAAACCTAAGTCGTGAGAGACAGTCTTCCCCTGAGTCCTTACACAGGAGATTGTGTGAAATGTAAATAAGTGGACTCTCAACAACACCCCTGTAGTAAATACAAAAATAAGATGCTCAGGACTGCTTCCCACAGTGTCCCTCAAGGCATGTCAACAGATACACAAGGCAAAAAACAAAACCCAGCTGAGTAAAAGCACTGGGGGAGGGGATGCTGCAGGGATGCAGTACAGACAAGCTGGTCTGACAACTCGTGAATACCCTCTATAGGATCTAGAAGAATCTCCTTCAAGCAACACTCTATAAACTTTTGATATCTCATGAGCAGTAGTGAATTCAAAATATTATTTTCTACCAAGTAAAAGCATACATAAATAATTGAGTTTCTCAGTAGATCTTTATCTGGATCTCATTGAAAGTCACTTTTCATCTACAGCTTCCGTAGAGATAGCGGGTACTCTTGTCAAGGGTTACCAGAACTCAGGCCTTGCACGTGCCCCTGCTCCACAGCCTGCTCTCCCCAGCTGTGTGACATGACACGGTCCCTAATTCTCAACCCCTTCCTTTCCCTATCTTTCATAGGAATATGAAAGGTAAGACTATTGGAGACATTAATAAACAAATCTCTATCACCCTATTCGTCCTCATTTTTTAAAACTTGGTGTTCTGAAATTAAGAGAAAAGCAGTACTATAGACTAGAGCACCAAACTCTGTGGTTCTTATGTCTCAGGACTACTTGGTGCCAAACCAGTCATCATGGGTAACAGTTCACAAAGCTCAGGCCCCAGGGCGCCTGGGTGGCTCAGTGGGTTAATGCCTCTGCCTTCGGCTCAGGTCATGGTCCCAGGGTCCTGGGATCAAGGCCCGCATCAGGCTCTCTGCTCGCCAGGGAGCCTGCTTCCTCCTCTCTCTGCCTGCTTGTAATCTCTCTCTTTGTGTCAAATAAATAAATAAAATCTTTAAAAAAAAAAAAAAAGATCAGGTCCCAGATGGTAACTCTAGAAAGCAACTGGAATTGGCTTGGTATTCAGTGGGCTGCCCAATGTTTGCTCTGCTTGCAGGCAAGCCCTACTCATCAACAGCTCCTTAAAATGGACCAGTATTACTTGTTGGCTCTCCCCTCAGACCCAAGTCTAGATCCCAATGTGATGTAGAACAAATAATTAGGGCTAAGTCACCGCGCCAGTAGTACTTCCAAAATGAGCTAGAGGTAGAGTGCCAACTTGGTTGATTCAGTTTTTATAATCCACATCCTTTTCACTGAAGTGTTTCATTCTTTAAGCTCAAGACAACCAGGCTAAACAATGTAATACTTACTCTTGGAAATAGGACCCCAGTCGATACTAAGAACTCATTATAAAATTACTACTCACTGTCCAGGAAGCAATCTGAAAAGAGCTGTACTCAAGAGTTGTTCCAGAAGTCAGTATTCCCAATTCATCAGCCCAGTGTTTATAGAAAAAGCTTAATGCTTCAGCACTCTGTGTCTTGGAAGAAGTCAGAGACAGGCCCAGCTGGGATTTTGAAGGCAAATTAATAAAGGGACTATTTCTTTACAGAGACAAGGCAAGAGTTAAGAGAACACACAGGGGAAGCTGCAGGGGTGGGAAACGGACCCAAAGAGGCTAGTGGAGAAAAGCAATGTAGGGGCGCCTGGGTGGCTCATTCATTAAGTGTCTGCCTTCAGCTCAGATCATGATCCCAGGGTCCTGGGATGGAGCCCCACATCGGGCTCCCTGGTCAGCAAAAAGCCTGCTTCTCCCTCTCCCACTCCCCCTGCTTGTGTTCCCTCTCTCACTGTGTCTCTATCAAATAAATAAACAAATAAAACCTTTAAAAAGAAAGGAAGGAAGGAAGGAAGGAAGGAAGGAAGGAAGGAAGAAAAAGAAAGAAAGAAAGAAAGAAAGAAAGAAAGAAAGAAAGAAAGAAAGAAAGAAAGAAAAGAAGCAATGTAACCAAAATCATGTCAGAATGGCTAGAGGTATAGACTTCAGTTTCAACTCCATTATAATGGAGGATGCACAGAGAACCTCATTTATTTAATTGGGAGGAAAAAGGAATAAAGACAAAAAGAGAAGCTCGATAGAAACAAAAGGCTTTGCACCAACATACTACCATTTTCACATCAGAAATATAATTTGCACACATTAAATAAGGAAACATATTTCAAGAAGTAATTTGAACTTAAGCTAAACAGCTGTTCTGAAACAAAAGCTAGCTTTCAAGGTGAGGTTTTTTTTTCCTTGTTAAATGTTAAGTTTGGAAGAAAACTTCCTAAAACACCCCCAGGACATACACTGTTAGCAAAAATTATATGCTGCACTGGGTCCTGTGAAACAGTCCAGCTTATTTTCACCCAATAGTGCTCCTTATGGAGAAAAGGAAAATGAAGGTCAACAATAATGTAAAGACATTAAAGCTTCAGAGTGATTCTAGAAACCTACTCATTCCTAGACTGGAAGTTGAACTAGAAGCCAGACTATTTCTCTTGCCAGCAGGAAGGTTATGAGGTAAGAATGATCTACATATCCATAAAAGAACCTCCTATCCTTAGCAGGATGTGACCAGAATAAAAAAATTAGATGATAGATGAATTACAATGGGACATGCAAAATACATGTTATATCACAATCCTCTAATTTTTTTCAGATTAATTATAAGTTCAAATCCCTGGTCCTTCATATTGGCAGAAAGACATATGAATAATTTTGAGCTCTCTGCACTCTTCCTTGGACTGCCAAAATGCATCTATAGATTGATAGATCAATAGATAAATAAAACTGACCTTCCAGCCTTTTCAGTTTCTGGCCAGAGAAGAGTCTCAGTCTGTGGCTGCCCTGTTGGCCATTTGGTCTTGGGGCCACAAGATGCCACTCTGAAGCAGTAGTTTCTCACCATCTGTCCAAGCTGTTGAGCCATCTGTGGCCCAAGCCAACAAGCTCTATTTGTTGATGGGCAGCAACCTGGCAGCTAAACTCACTTTCAGGCCAGGCCTGGCCACGGGGAGGCTTTGCCTACCCTTAAGGCCACAACTCTGTCATCATAGGCATCTGCTCAGAATCCTGACCCTCAGAGTTGCAGTAACTAAGTGAGCTCAGGACTTTCTACCTCCGGAGCTCCGGAGAGGCCTGTAGCCCTTTCTTCCTCTCACTCCTGAGAGGGAAACCTATTATTGGATAGAGACCTGGCTCTCAACTCAGGTTCGGCTGCTCAAAATCATTATTCAAGAGCCAAATGATGGTAGGAAAGGAAAGTTGTTTCATTCAGGAAGCCAACAACCTGGGAAAACAGTGGACTAGGGTTGCAAAGACCTTGTCTCGGGCAGCCAGAGTTTTAAAGGGGAAAGAGCAAGACATGTGGGTGCAGGGGATGTTGCCTGCAGGAGAAACTGGGGCCCAGGTGCTTAGTCCTATGTTGACATGACCATGAACAGACTTGCTGGCATCAGTCGCAGCTGTTTTAGAATGTGGTCAGGCCTCATCTTCTGGGAAAGTTTGGTCCTTCACTCCTCACGGCCAGTGGCTCAAAGAAAGTAGGTTAATTCTGCTATAGCCTAAGGGCCTTAGGGCAGTGAGCAAGGAACACATAAACTTGAAGCAAGTTAACTCTTGAGACCAGTTGGAGTTCTGTTAAAAACCCAGGCAGACCTTATTTTCCCTCCTTTCAACACTGTAAACTTCGATTGGTTTGTTCTTCTCCCTTTTTTTGGAAAACTAGACCTAATTGTTTGAATTGCCTTAAACACAAACACACACAAACACGCCACACAAATCCTCTCAATGGCTTTTTTTCAGAAGGTTGCACACAATCTACCAGCCTCACCAAAGTGGAAGACCCTTCCTGAGTAAGAAATACTCAGGCATTAGGAATCTACAGATTTCTGGGAGAGAAAAAAACCCACTTCCTTCCATCCTGATAATGCTGCAAGGAAAAATGAAGCACGTAATTGTTCAGAAGGTCGCTCTACTCTACTAAATTCATAATAAGTCTATCCACTCATTATTCAAAAAATATTTCTTGAGTTCCAACTATGTTTCAGACAGTGTGAAAGTCACTGGAGATGGAATAGTGAGAAAAAAGTATTGTCCTGCTGTTAGGGTTTAGAGTCTCAAGTTAACATAATGCAAATCAACAGAAAAAGTGCAAGACACCAGCCCTACGTTTGAATGGTGTTTGAACATACCTAAGATAGGACACGTACATAAATTTATCTGTGCTAAAAAATGAAAATACAAATGGAAGATTCCAAACACAGTACTAGGAGTGACTCAACAATTGCCAGATTTTAGGAAATGAGAAATCATTTCAGGAGGGTTAGGCATTTAAGCCAGAACCTGAAGAAGGGAAAGAAGCTTGAAAAATGAAAAAAAAAGGAGGGGAGCAAACTCCCAAATTACATTAATTTATAATGAAAAAGTGAGAAATGCCTAAAAAATCAGGATGTTCAAAGAAAGTTTAAGGGGGGCAAAAAAACCACTGTAATTTTGCTTTTAAAGAAATGTTTAAAATGTTTAAAACATAAGGTATAAACTTGTCCAATCACTATGTTGTACACCTAAAGTTAATGTAACGTTGTGTGTCAACTATACTCAGATAAAAATAAACAAATTAATTTTTTAAAAATTGACATAGACCTAGATATAAAAAGTAAAACGCTCAAAAATTTTAGCAGAAAATAGGAGAAAACCGTTTAGACTTTGAAGTAGGCTAGGATTTAAAAATATGACACCAAATGTTCAATCCACGGAAGGCAAAAGATAAATTGGGATTTATCAAATTAAAAACTCCTACTTCATGAAAGACATTGTTAAGAAAATGAAAAGACAAGCCACAAACTGGGGGGAAATATTTACAAATCACATTTCTAACAGACGACTTGCGTACACAATATATAAAGAACTCTCAAAACTCAACAATAACAAAACAAACAACCTAATTTGTTTAAAGGAATAAAAGGTGTGAACAGACAACTAGCAAAGACAATGTCCAGCTGAAAAATAAGCATGTTAAAAGATGCTCAGCATCACTAATCATTAGTAATATAGAAATTATAACCACAATATTAAATGAATAGACATTTTCTTAGAATGCTGAAGAAACAATATCTTTGACTACATCAAGTTCTGAGAGCATATGGAGCAACTGAAACTCCTGTACACTACTCGTGGGAATGTGAAATGTGTAACCACTTTGAAAAAGCAGTTTGGTAGTTTCCTATAAAGTCTAGCATATACGTACCATATGAGCCAGCAATCCCAATCCTAGGCATTTACCCAAGAGAAATGACAACTTGTGTTCACACAGAAACCTCTAAAGGAATATGTATAGCAGTTGTGCTCATACCTTTCAAAAACTGTAGGCAACCCAGATGTTTTCCAGGAGTGAATAAAGAAACAAAATGGGGCTCATATACACAATAGAATACTGCTAAGAAATTTAAAAAATCAAATTATTGGTTCATGTAATAGCATGGATGAATCTTAAATAAATGTTGCTAAGTGAAAGAAGTCAGAAACAAACAGTTATGTGATTCCAACTGAAAGACTTTCTGGAAAAGTCAAAATGATAGGAATAGGCAACAGATCGGTAGTTGCCAAGGATTGGGGGTAGAGGGTGAAAGGTGACCGTGAAAAAACAGGAGAGAATTTTTGAGGTAATAGAAATGTTCCATATTATGATTATAGTGGTAGACACTCAGTTCTCCAAATATGTCCAAACCTATGAAAATGTACACTACAAAGAGGAAGTTCTTTATGTAAATTTAAAAGAGAACCAATAATAAAGGGAACAGAAAATAGAATATAAACTGTACTAAATGAATCTAAGTGAATTACAAATAAATACTATAACCACAGTAAAGAGGTTGGGGAAACAAGAATTAAACTAATTTAACTTTGAAAAATAGTATTTTTTTAAAATTATGTTATGCTAGTCACCATACACTACATCATTAGTTTTTGATCTAGAGGAAAATGAAGGGGGAGAAATCATAGTGGGAGATGAACCATGAGAGACTATGGATTCAGGGAAATGAACTGAGGGTTTTAGAAGGGGGGGGTAGGGGGATGGGTGAGCCTGATGATGGGTGTTAAGGAGGGCACGGATTGCATGGAGCATTGGGTGTTACATGAAAAATAATATTTTGATTGGATACTGTAAGACTAAACACCAAAGAACTATACATGAAAACAGTACTCTCGCTGGTAAATTTGTTTCTCCTGAATATGTGTTAGCAATTTCTAAAATACTTTATGTATACGCTGTAATTCAAAAGATCGGTAAATACATATCATGAAAGCCATATTTCTCACTGTTGGAGGAAAAGGTTTCAAATAAATAAAAGGGGAAGGCTCAGATGACCCTGTGGGGCTGGACTGGAATCAGAGATGTCGGTATAAACTCATGTATACAGAGACATAGATAACAGAATAAATGATAAATATGTGTAATAAGATGTGTCAACATTACATTTGCCCTGACATGTTGCACTGAAAGGGGCACGGCATTTCTGTGGTGTTCTTAACATAAATGGATAACCTCAGTGGAACCACTGGAAAACATTAGGCAAACTTAAATTGAGGGAAATTTGACAAAATAACAGACTATTCTTCAAAAACATATCATCATGAAAGATAAAGAAAGATCAGGGAACTAGTATAGAATGAAGCCGACTTAGGAAAAAGAACAGCTAAATGTAATATTAATTCCAGATTGGATCCTGTAACAGAAAAGGACAAGTAGTAGAAATACTGATGAAATCAGAATAAAGTCTATAATTTAATTAATAGCATAGTACCTATGTTATTTTCTTCATTTTGACACTGTAGTTACGTGGATTTTACCATTAGAGGAAGATGGGTGAAAAGTATGAGGGAATTCAGTACTGTTTTTGCAACTTCTCCGGAACTCTAAAATTATTATATATCTAAAGTGGTTTTTAAAACACCAGGAAGGAAATGACCTAAGTGGGCTAGGCCATGTGGCCAGAATGGGGTCACAGCATCTTCAGCCACAGAAGCCAGGTTTATAGGTCGATACATAACCTTGACCATAAAAACCGGGGTTCAAGTTAAGGACAGGTATCAAAGAATCAATAGCTAATTCTGTGGCCCAGATAACCAAAGCATGGCAAATGGAATGAGGGACAATTAAATGGGAGTATGTCACTATTTAGTTCAGGAACACAAAACATATGCGGAGATGTCCTTTCACGTGGTGTCCTGCAAGGTCTTCACAGGCAGCCATAATGGATTAATGGGCCACATCAGTAACTCGGAACCTGAACGATGCAGCCGCTCAGGAAAACTCCACTGTGTATTTTATTCCTTCTCATCTCTTTTAGGAAGGACCATCCTTTCCCTTTAAGCTTCATCTCCCACTTTCTCCAGGCTGGTTTCCCATTATCTCTTTATTTGGAGTCTCTCTGGTCTCTCCTCTTTGGTGTGTTAAGTACTGCTGACTCTCCCTGAGTGGTCTTACAGCCACCATCATGGCAATCCCTGTGTCTAGCACAGGCCAGGAGCTTTGTCACTGCTTCTTGTCACCAGTCTCCTCACTTGATTCTGCTTGCTAGAAATAAATTTACTAATATGCCACTTAAATCTCATTGCTCCACTGTTCAAGAAGCCACAATAATTTCCTGACGTCTATTCCACTGTGAATTATGGATTCATAATGGAATTCATGAATTCTCCTTAGCTTATCCTAGATCTAATCTTATAACTTTATTCTTTTTAATATGCCAACAAAGTCTAATTATACCAACTGCTTTACTGCTTCCCTCGCAAATCATTAATCTCTGCATCCAAGCAGTTCCTTCTCTTATCTACTGAAGCCAAAGCTCCAGCCCTAAAGGTCAAGCTCATCTCACTTCATGCAAAAGGCACAATGAGCCAGCTCCCTGGATCCCTTTAAATTCTCTCTCTATTAAGCCTCTCGTGCAAATTGTACCACCTATACCACTTACACTGGGTTATTTTTCATTTCTTTCCATCTAATTGTTTGCTGTGTGTAACCTTGTCCCTACAGCTAACATATGGAAAGAAATTTTTAATGGATTATAACTACATATAAAATGCATCCCACATGACAAAACATATTTGCTTCAGAGTCTCAAAAGTTATAACAAATGCAGCATGAATTTTCTGTAGAAATAAAGTATTCTGATCATTGATTAAATTTTTCATTTTTATATCAGTTTCATTTTTATATCATGCAAGGTATGAAAATTCATGACAGAAAAAAATGTTAAATCTTTAATCCTACCACAGAAAGATACATATTATTAACATGTAGATATATATTCAAGACTTCTTCTTATTCATATGCCCAAATATTTTTTCATATACAGGTATTTTGTGACTTGCTTTTCTCAAAACAGTACATGTATGCTTATATATCATTTTGAGTTATTATGTAGTATTCTATTATATGGATTACCATATTGAGTTCACCCAAACCCCGATTTTTAAACATTTAGCCTTTGTCCAGTTTTTCTGTATTATTCACACTGCTATAATGAACATCTCTATAAAGGCATACTTGACCAGTGGTCTGATTATTTCCACAGAAGAATTTTCTAAAAGTTGAATTACTGACTTAAAATTAACAAACATGGAAAGGTTCATGATATATAACACCAGTTTGTCTTCAGGAAAATTGTACCAATTTACATATTATTAACTATATGAGTGTTTGTTGTCATCACACCTTCACTAATAATGAATGTTTTGTTTTGATTTTTAATCTCAGTATCCTTTTATGTCATAGTTTTGTCCACTGGTGCATTTCTCAAAGTCATTAGTGGAATGAAGATTTATTTGACTTCTACTCACTGCCTATTTCCCACCAGAGCTTTGAGCTTGAACTTGAACAACTATATTTAGAAATACTATTCAAGTAAGGTTTTCACAGATTTGCTTCTTTTCATCTCCACTGTCACCTCACTGTTCCAAACCACCATCTCCTAAGGTCTCTGGGCAACTCTCAACAAAACCTCCTATGGGGCCTTTCTTTATATTCCCACCCACCTATGGAGTTCATCTACTGGACAGCAGCTACAGGACCTTCTATAACATACAGCCCACTCCAGGTCCCAGCAGTACAATGCCCAAACCCTCCCAGGCTTCCAGTGTCATCAATAATTCAAATACCCTTGATTTTTTTTTTCAAGGTCTGGGCCTCTGACTCAGGGTCAATCCTAATTTTGAGGAACCTAAAATGTATGCTATTTGGTGGGCCCGATCCAAGAAAAATAATGCAAAATTAGGTTTAGGGACTTGATGTAGGTGCAGATGAAGAGCCCGGAAGCTAACACTTTGCTACCTTTGCAGGAAAAATAGCCTGTACTTTGATCTCACAGCTAGTGACTCTCTCCTTCCTTTACTCTTCTTCAGCCATACTGGACTTCTTTGATTCTTTTTAGCCTTGCACTCATCATTGCATATGCCCAAAGTGCTGTTCTTCCAGATTCTCCTGTGGCTGATTCATCTCTATTATCCAGATCTCGAATCTAACTGTCATCTCTTTAGAGTGGTTTTTCCTGACACAATAAAATAAAAGACAGCCCCCTGTCACCACTGCTAGGCCCCCTCACAGGAATCCTCTTATCACAATATTCTATTTTGCTTTTTAGAGCCCTTTGTAAGTATTTAAAAGTATCTTTTTAAAAAAATAAATGATAGATAAAAGTATCTTGCTTATTTATTCATTAACTTGCGAACTGTATCTTCCTACACTAGATCCCATTAGAGCAAAGATTGTGTCAATACTGTGATCTCCAGTGCCTAAAAATGTGGGACACATTATATGCACTCAATGAATATTTCTAAACAAAGTAAAAAGGATGGATGGATGGATGGACGGATGGATGGACAGTTGGTTGGTGGACACAGCTGGCTGACTGGCTGAATTAATTCTATTCTAGGCATGCAGACATTTCCCTCAGATTTCGTACTATTTCTACCACTTCTTTCAGAAATTCCTCAAAATATCTAGCCTGCTAATGGTAGCTTTAGCTCATTAGCCTCACTGATATAATCTATGTGGGTCTCTTTTCTCTTTTTTATTAATTGTATTAGAAATTTAGGAAAGGCGATAATTAAATGTGGGGACTCAGCTGATTATCAGAAACTAGAAAATTCCCATACAACTTTAAAGTTTTCCATTTTCAATTTAAACAAATTAGATTGGAGGCATGAGGGAAACAATCAACAACTTGTAGCATCAAATTTATTAGGGTTTATAGGACAGCAAGGACAGGTGTATGTCAATAAAATTAACATCCATCACAACACAGAACAGGGTCTAATCATCTAACTCCTTTAAAACTAGTCCTACTTTTCCCTCAGAGAATATAGTTTGGTCAAATAATAAGCATTTTTAAATACATTCCTATAAAAATGATGACTGATGAAATAACTTGTTTCACTTAAGTGAGTCCACATCTCTAAACAGCTTTTAAGGACATAGTTACCATACATGTAGGACTGTAGGAGAGAGATCAAAACTGTATTTGTCCAAAAAACACACCAACCTGTCTTCCTGCTCTTTGTTGTTATGTCCTGTTTGTTCTTGGGTTATTCCATGGGTTGGTCATCGTCTTCATTGAACACCTCCAAGAATGCCATTTGTCATTCACAAACTGGGATTTGAAGCACCTTTTTCCTTCTATAAGTATAATTTCTGCACTATGGATACACATCCCCCTCCTGACACGAGCAGTGCCTGTTCTGCCCATGACAGGGTCCAGCAGTCATTTTTAACTCTCACAAGATCCAAAACTATGCCTTTGTATGATGGAGATATCTGAAATATGGATCACTTTGTTTTTAGTCCATTTATATTTTCTATGCTGAGTTCTAACTTGTGTCCTCAAAAAATACCTTAGTTAAGGGCATCCTCTGAAAGCCACTCTGTGAATTAGGGGCATGCCAATCGCTTTTATAGGTCTGTGTGACTTCTCTGCCCACTGCTGTGCTGGCTTCCAGAAGACTCCCTGGGAGAAGTGGCGACCAAGAGTAAAGTTGTATTGGCCTTTCCTCGTTCTTGAACCACACACCACATCCTGACATCTGAGAAGGTTTCTGGGTGCCATCAGTTTTTCTCTGACCTCTTGTATTCCTGGGTGTCTGTATTTTAGAATCGTCCATTGGGTTTTCTTAGTTTGCTTTCGTAATAGCAATTTCTCAGGCTTCCCTTGAAGCCTGTAGTCACTCATTTACGGGTATCCCCCACATTGGTATCACACCATTCACTTTTATTTAAGACCTACATTAGGACCTGGTCTCACCAACCAAAAGAAATCTGAGGTGGATTTTCACTTTTACACACACACACACACACACACACACACACACACACACACACACACAGGGTGCAGAGTTTAAATCGCATTCAGCCTTTGTTTTGCAGCGAGCCCTTTGAGAGGCAGCGTGCACCTGAACAGAGGGAGCGGAATCCCACGTTCCTTCACCAGAACTCCCCTCAGGATCCAGCTTCCATAGCTTGGAACTGTGTCTGTGAGCTTCTGTGCTTTGTCTCAAATTATTTTGTACCTCTGTCAGCAACACATGTCCTAAGTTCTCAGAAAAGACTGAGAGGTTATGTTGGGGGTCTGGAAATGCTCGAAAACTTTTCCATATAAATTAACAATAATTGCTTCTTTGCTTTATGCCATCTTGGCTTAGGAAAGTTTTCATAGGAATGTTGTACTTCCAGATAGCAGGGGAAACCTGTATTTAAAAGCTTCCCTGGGGGCGTGTGGGTGGCTCAGTCGTTAAGCGTCTGCCTTGGGCTCAGGCCCTGATCTCAGGACCCTGAGATCAAGCCTAGCATGTGGGTTCCCTGCTCCTGGGAAGCCTGCTTCTCCCTTTCCAACACCCCCTGCTTGCATTCCCTCTCTTGCGGTGTCTCTCTCTGTCAAATAAATAAAATCTTAAAAAATAATTTTAATAAAATAAAATAAAGATAAATAAAAGCTTCCATGGTAATTCAACTTACTGAGGCTTAAAAACAACTATTAGAAAGTGAGTACTTACAAACAAACGCCTCCATCTTCAACACGCTTCTTGAGAGGATAACTTCAGGAGTTTTGATCAGAGCTCCTTTCCTAGCCATTCCATTAAATCAATAGTTTGGAAATGCTGCTGTGGGGGTCATTTCACCCCCTGATTTTCCTCACCCCCTGACCTTTCTCTCAGCATTTTTCCCACCTCTCCCTAAGCTGGAAATTGTTCTCCTTGTACATTTGGACATTGACAGCCCTCATCAGTGAAGCCCTCCCTCTCTGCCACTAGGTCACCTTCATCTCCCCATGGGTCCTCACTCTAGAATTTACTCCAATCTGCAGCCAAACTAACAAATATTTCACTGCAGAAAACTTATGAAGACTCTGTGCCTCTCTGGTGTATCCACAGAGCTATATACCTACCAGAAACTTTGTACGTATACTTAGAACAAATCCTACTCCAATCTGTAGACCCTAAATTTCAGAAAAAAATTAACCGAAAAATGAGAGAGAGCTGATAATGCAGGATGGATGGCTTTGTAACTTTTCTCTGTGCATCCGCTTTCAAAGATCTGTACAAGTTGTTGGAAAACATTTCAATAAACTCTAATTCTAGATGGTCAGTATTTATATGCAATTTAGAAGACAGCTCTACTGGGCGCCTGGGTGGCTCAGTGGATTAAAGCCTCTGCCTTCAGCTCAGGTCATGATCTCAGGGTCCTGGGATCGAGGCCCGCATCGGGCTCTCTGCTCCGCAGGGAGCCTGCTTTCTCCTCTCTCTGCTTGTCTCTCTGCCTACTTGTAATCTCTCTGTCAAATAAATAAATAAAATCTTTAAAAAAAAAAAAAGAAGACAGCTCTACTTCATTTAAAATGAATTACCTTAAGTATTAAAACAGAAGGTATTATTTCAGAATATTAGCAGTTTCCAAACTTAAAAGTATTATTTCGTGACCAAAATAACACAGCAGGAGCAAATCTATGATGGAAGTGACAGTGGATTTCTCCTCCAGGTTAAATATTCTGAAAATCACAGACACCCGGATCCAAGGTTAATACCACGGTTATTAGGCAGCAGTGCTAGTTCCATTTCTCATTTAATCCTGTACCTTGACTGATGGCATTCTGTGATAAATGCATTTATTATTCAAAAGCGAAAAGAGGAGGGAGGGCTTCCGGAGGAAGAACACGGAAAGGCCATATTGCTTGAGCTGTCTGTTTCAGCATGGCTACATTAGGAGAATTTATAGGATCACTTTCAGATTTATTTCCCTTGAAACTATGACTAATGCTAAATATAAACAGTTAATATAGCTGAATTCTAGGTCAATAAAGATATTTTTAATTAAAAATGATGATCCGAGATTATTCAGTGTTTAATAATAGAATGAATGGTGACCTTATTCCTCTTGGGTATTTCATATTACTGAGATTTTTCATATTACTGAGGAGGGGGGAGAAGCAAAGTGAAGACAGAATAGGCCTCTTTGTGCATTAGCACTGCTAGCCTGTTTTTCTCCTGGGAACATGAAACTCCACCTTTAATTCCACTCCTACCATTATATTGGTAGATATATTTCTGTATCAGAGGTGTCAACATTCCGTGGACAGGGACATAGAATCACTAATCAGTCATGTAAACTTAAGGTAATCACTTAAATTCCCTGTGCCTGTTTTGCAACTAGGCCTATTTATTTGTAAACTCTCCCATTTCTATATCCCAGGGATGGAATAAGATTTATAGGACATTCTAAGTGTAAAAGCTCATAGAAAAGTTAATGAGCATGACAAAAACAAGGTAGAGCATATGACATTTTTGATTTGGGACTCTTCTTACCTCTTTTTTGGCCATAAATTTCCTTAAATTTTTTTTCTTTCCAAAACATGAAAAGATGATCATATACCCATTCATCTAGATCAAGGTTTCTCAATCTGGGCACTATGGATATCTGAAGCCACATTCAGTTGTGAGGCTGTATTGTGCTTTGCAGGATGTTTAACAACCTCTCTGGTCTTTACCTACTAGAAGCCAATTGCATCCCTCCAGTAGCAATAATGAAGAATCTCTCCAGACATTGCCAAATGTCACAGGGGAGAGGGGAACCAAATAATCCCCAGTTAAGAACCACTGACTTATATTCAATTTTTAACATGTGTGAATAAAAATTATTTTGTTAAAGTACATCCTACTGTATAAGATATGGTTAAGTATGCCAAATAATAAATTACATGTGTATATATATAAATGTTCATAAAAAATCAGTGACGATGGTGTCAAACCCATGATTAGCACACTAGATGTCCTTTTTTTTTTTTAAAAGATTTTATTTATTTATTTGACACACAGAGAGAGATTACAAGTACTCAGAGAGGCAGGCAGAGAGAGAGGAGGAAGCAGGCTGCCCGCTGAGCAGAGAGCCCGATGCGGGCCTCGATCCCAGGACGCCGAGATCATGACCTGAGCCGAAAGCAGAGGCTTTAACCTACTGAGCCACCCAGGCGCCCAGCACACTAGGTGTTCTTAAAATATAATTAAGAAGGTAAGAGGCATGTTAAAACAAGCACCATGAAAAGTCACACAACAATAAATATCAAGATAAGAGCACAATATTAGAAATGCATACCAATTAAATATTTGAATATGATCAGATACCATGTCATCAAAGCTTAAATGCAAAATAAGAAACAGATAATTAGGTCAATTTAAAGTTAATCTTCTTCCTAAATTGCTAAAGCAAAAATTGTAATGTCATCAGATGACACCAATCAAGTGTGTGTGTTTGAGATGATCAAGGCTTAATTATTTAACAATGAAGAATGAGAACAACAGCCCAGACTCTCAACATTTTCTGAATTTCACAGTTGGTTCTTAAAGTCCCCATTATTGGATGACACTCTGTCAGAGCTGAAATGTAATAAAGGAAAAAAGTATCATTTCCTCACATTTTATGGTTTTTATTACTATTGTTTTGGCAGCTCAAGGATACCAGCCATCAGGTTCGTCTGGAGAGGCTTAAGAGTAGTAACTATGTGGTCCACTGTGAAAACCATCCTGAACTGAAAGCAATGAAAAGCTCCCCCACCCCACTAGAGCCAAAGATTAGGGAGCAAGGGAGACAGAAGGTGAGAGAGAGAAAGAGGACTTCAAGGTCAGGCCAAGGCAAAGCAAAGACAAAAAGGGAAGAAGACAGATGCCTCATTTTCTAATATTTTACCAGTTAACAAGTTCATTCTTAAGTCTTATTAATTATCTTATTCCTTTAAAATAAAAGCTCTATTTTACGAACCATAATAGTTTGTGAATGTCCCATTACCTCTCCCTCACACATTTGAAAAAGTCATTAGAAACAGCTGGATAAGTCTGACTTCTACTTAACTGTCTTCTGTTTCATACAATTAAAAAAATGGGAGTATGAAATCTAATATTAGGTACAATTTTTCTCCCTTTTCTCTACCTGCAAAACAATGAACAACCCAATCACATGTTTTGCCTTGAGTAAAAATCCAATAACATTTCTTAAGTAAATACTACAGAAAAGAGCTTTTGCTAAGTATCTCCAGATATTATCTTGTTTAATCTCAGCATGAGGTTAGGAGGAATTGGTTATATTGTGAGAAGTACACTTGAATATGGGGAATCTTTTGCCATAGGATATTAATTTAATAGTGGTACTCAAGACTGAATAAAAGGGGGAGAAGTGAGTGAGAAGATGGACTATGAGGCAATTTAGGAAGCTGGAACAATCATGCAATCATGAATTAAAGGCATGAACTAAAACCTAAAATTGGAATGTGGAAAATTAAAAAAACAATAGGAAGAGCATATATGAGAGACCTACAGGTGGAGCAATAGGGCTTGGCAACCAGGGGAAGTTGGAGAAGAACCACAAAATAAGCTAGGAGTCAGTCATTCCCATGGATCTGGTTTAGTACAGAGCCAGACTGTCTAATATGAGCAGATAACTCGAAACTCAGTTGCCTGACAGTTTAAGAATCCCTGTTGTAAAATCGCTAGTACAATTTAAGCTGTGTTAACTATTCTAGACTTTATTGTCCCCCCTCCTATCAACTGTTATCTTACTTCTTGAATAAAAAAATGATCAGGCATAAATTCTCTGCGGTTTGTCAAAGCTTCAGTAATGAAGGATTCTACATATTCTTAGAGGCAATGGTGAAGTGAAGGAAATCAGAGCAACTGCCAGTCATAGAACGGACCCATATGTTTGATTTCCCATTCTCTCAATTTCAAACGATGCCAAAGTTGGTGGAGGAGGAAGCCAGGCCAGAAGGGACCAAAAAAGAGGTCATACATACACAAGTATAAAGATCAACTCAAACTCCAAGGCTACTCTCAACAAGTACAACTTGCAGCCTCGAATTCCACGCAATTTCATCTGGCTCCCAGGTAGCTGATTCTCCAGGACAGGTGCGCTTTCATTTTAACTGTTGATCTGGGGCATCCAGCTAGACATGTACCTCCCGAATGAAACCACCAACAACTTGATCCTCATACAATAGCTTCCTTTCTCCACAAAGCTGGATTCTCTCTGCCTCTTCACCTGTGTCCCTTCACCTCCTGTCTCACAGAAAATCTCCACCTCAAAGCTCAACCCTTCAACCTTTTGCTTTCTTTAAGACTTGGCTCCTTCAATGACCCCCTCATTCACGAGAATCTTCAGTTCTTCCTGCCTTCAATCTTTCTTCTTTGTTGCTTCCATTTTTCCAGTCTCTAGAGATATACTTTGGCCTCCTTTTATCTGAAAGAAAAAGAAATGCTTATGTCTCTCACAACAGCACAGTCTACCATGTTATCTAGTGTTCCTCACGAAATGCCTGCACAGCCTCTCTGTGTCCCCACACCTCTCACCATAGAGCTGCTTTCTTTCTCTTTTTAAGACTAAAATTAGGGCACCTGGGTGGCTCAGTCAGTTAAGCCTTTGCCTTTGGCTCAGGTCATGATCCCAGGGTCCTGGGATTGAGCCTCTTGTTGGGCTCCCTGTTCAGTGGGAAGTCTGTTTCTCCCTCTGCCGTTCCCCCCACCCCCAACTCATGGGCTGTCTCTCCCCTCTGTCTCTCTCTCAAATAAATGAGCAAAATGTTTTTTTTAAAAAAAGGACTAAAATTGAATCCTGGACATTTATCAACGGCCTGTTTCTTCTCTCCCAAAGTAGCACCTTCTGTTCTTCATTTCCCTATTTCTAGTCTATTCCAATCTTCTCCCATCTCCCAATGTGGGTTCCTCTCCAACACCATTTTTCACACTCAGCCCATCTCCCAGGCCTCTCAGTGCTTTCCTTGCAGCTCTTGGTTATTAATCATTCCCGTTTCTGTCCTTCCTCCATCATACTCATCTAAGCTATTCTACTGCAATAGCCATCTAAGTATGCTAGAGAATTCTTAAATAATCTCATATGGTAATATAGGAAAGCTTCCTGGCCATTTGTCATCTTATTGTTATTATCTACTTACATGTATAAACACAGCAGACTGTCATTGGAAAAGCATGGTACAGATCATTTCATTTCCCTTGGGACAAGTTATACATGTTATACCCATGGCAATACACCAAATCACAAGGTGCTCATTCTATAGTCCCCATTTCAATTGTCCAAATGATAAAAGGAAAGTTTGTCATTGTATCTCATGATTACCAGTCAACTTAATCAATTTTCTGTCTGCTCCTGGCCTGGCTTGCTCCTCCACCACCTTTAGCATAATCCAAAATTGAAAGAATGGGGAATAAAATTTGCAAGTCGGAAACTTCCTCAGGGAGACATGTAGTGGAGATTTGGGGAGCCTAATGGGGAAAACATAATGAAAGAAAATGATGCCTCAAAGAAAGCAAAAGCCATTGAAAATCAATTGTATCTATTTTATAATTTTCCCAAAGACCCAAAGATGTGGCTCAGGGCCATTATTGTAAACGTACTCCATAAAACTAAAGCCAGAGCGAAACTAAGTCTCTGAACTAAGGCATCAGTGATGGGCACAAGGCTTCCTCCTGGCTGCCCAGTATTGCTCAGAATATATAAGGAAGGTGTGTCATCTTGGCCTATGTTCATCTCTCCCCAGCAGGTTTGTGACCTTGACCAAAATGAAGAGCAGCTGGCAGTCACCTCATTTATCTAGTGCAACCTCACCGATGGGGTATTTTATATTTTATTCTGATATATTGATCAGGATAGTCTAACTTCTGTACAAACAACCTAAAAAAAATCTCAGTTTAATTAAATTAAACTCGGCTTTCATGTATGTTAGTATCACAGTCAAAGGCTGGTTGGTGGGGGGGGAGATGGGGAAGACTGGTCTACCTAGAGAATTAGAGATCCAGCTCTTTACACCTATGGCCCCATACTCCTCTCTGACCCAGGAGTCCTCTTCATTTACCTACCAAATGAGAAAAGAAGATCATTCTGGAGCTCTTTATAGTCAAACCCTCAAAGTGGTGATATCAATCTGAATATATTATATTACCCTGACACCAGCCAGATAGCCACACCCTACAAGAAGAAAGAGGGCGCCTGGGTGGCTCAGTGGGTTAATGCCTCTGCTTTCGGCTCAGGTCATGATCTCGGGGTCCTGGGATCGAGGCCCGCATCGGGCTCCCTGCTCAGCGGGGAGCCTGCTTCCCCCTCTCTCTCTGCCTGCCTCTCTGCCTCCTTGTGATCTCTCTCCGTCTGTGAAATAAATAAATAAAATCTTTAAAAAAAAAAAAAAAAGAAGAAGAAAGATCGGAAAATGTAGTCTAGCTGTGTACTCAGGAAGAAAAGTTTTCAAATATTGACAACCACAGACATGCTCTGACACATTATTAAACCATAGTAAGATGTTGTTGTAATCAAAAGAAAGCATGAACACTAACATTAACATCATCAATGATTATTAAGGTTGTTTCTAGAATTGTGGTGACTCACTCAGATCCTTTACAGTAACTGAAATTGATTAGGGTGTTTCTAACGCTTCCACGCATGGTCAATCCCTCCTAAACCTTGAACTGCCTATGCATGTTCATAAACAGATCATCATTACACATTTGCGATGTGATATCAAAACTGGACAGAGCTATAACAGAAACAAAAAACTATAGACTAATATCTCATATAAATATAGATATAAAACCCTCTAAAATACTACCAAATCCATTCCAGCAACATATAAAAAGAATTATATGTCATGACTAAGTGAGATTTATCCCAAGCATCTAAGGTTGATTTCACATCTGAAAACAAATTAGTGTAATACACCATATCAATAGGATAAAGCAAAAAATGCACATAATCATCTTAATTGATCAAGAGAAAGCATTTGATAAAATCCAACACACTTTCATGATAAAAACACTCAACAAAGTAGGAAAATAAGAACATTTTCTCAACCTGATAAAGTGAAGCTATGAAAAACCCATAGTGAACAGCACACAAAATGGTAAATGTCTGAGAGCTTTCCCAATGTGACCAGGAAGAAGGTAGGATATCTGGTCTCACCATTTCCATGCAATCTTGTACTGGAGGTTTTAGCCGGGAAATTGGCGGGGAGGGGAGAAAAAAAGAAAGAAGGCATAGAGACTGGGGGGAGAAAAGTAGTAAAAATATTCCTATTTACAGATGACACAATGTTGTGTACAGAAAATCCTAAGACATTCACTAATGGTATATTAGAATAAACGAGTTAGCAAGACTACAGAATCAAAGATCCATATATAATATCTACCATGTTCTATACAATGAACAGTTTGAAAGGAAATAAAGAAAGCAATAAGCTTCCAATTATGGAACAAATCAGTCACAGGGATGAAAGGTATAGTATAGTGAATATTGTCATAGTGTTGTATGGTGACAGATGATAGCTACACTTGTGGTGAGCTTTGTATAACCTCAGAGTCACTGAATCACTATGTTGTACACCTAAAACTAATGTAACATTGTTTACCATCTACACTTCAATTTAAAAAAAGATCTTTTAAAATTTTTTTAAAGAAAGTGATATTTTATTTACAATACCATCAAAAAGAAGAAAATACCTAGGAATGAATTCAACACAATGAGTGCAGACTTGCACCCTGAAAATTACAAAACATTGTTAAAATAACTTAAAGCAGACTTAAATATGTGGAAAAGACGTTCCACATGTTCATGGATCTGTAGATTTAATATCGTTAAGATTATGATAGTCCTCATATTGATCTACATATAGATCCAATGGAGTCCCTACTAAAATCTCAGCTTTCTTTTTTTTCTGAAATTGACAAGCAGACCTTAGAATTCATATGGAAATGTAAGGGACATAATAACTGAAACATTCTAGGGAAAAAAGTTCTTATATTCTGATTTCAAAACATTACAAAGCTATAGTAATCAAGACTGTATGATACTGGCATAAGGATACATATATAGACCAGTGTAATAGAATTCAGAGTCTAGAATTAATCCCTTACATTCTTGCACAATTGATCTTCGTCAAAAGTGGTAAAAATAATTCCATGAGGAAAAATAGTTGTTTCTTCAACAAATGCATGAGAAGTGCAACAAATTTGAAATTGAGTACCAGGTTTACGCTGTGCACAAAAGTCAACTGAAAATGGATCAGCTACCTCAATGTAATAGCTAAAATGATACAACCCTTCAATAACAGCTATGGGTAAAACTTTGTGACCTTCTTAGATACAACACAAAAAGCATAAGCAACAAAAGAAAAAATAGATAAACTGGACTTCACCAAAATTAAAAACATTTTCCTTGAAAATGATAACATGAGGAAAGTGAAAAGACAATGGAATTGAAGAAAATAATATGCAAATCATCTTCTGATAAGAGTCTAGTATCTGGAATATAGAAAAAACTTCTACAACTCAAAAACAAAAAAACCACCTGAGTTTAAAAGTGAGAAAAGAACTTGAATAGCTATTTCTCTAGGTAAGATATACAAATGCCCAATAAGCACATGAAAAGATGCTCAATATCAATATTAGAGAAAGGCAAATTAAAACCACAATGAGATAGCACCGCAGACGAACTTGGATGACTACCATCGAAAACACAGATTATAACAAATCCTGGCAAGGTGACACTGGAAGGGATCCTTTTACATAGTTGGTAGGAATGCAGAAAGGCAGAAAGGTGCAGCCACTTTGTAAAACATTTTGTAAGTTCCTTAAAATGTTAAACATATGGATGGCACATGACTCAGCAATTCTACTCCTTGCTTTATATCCAAGATTATGAAAACATCCCCACACAGAAGTTTGTACACAAATGTTCACAACAGCTTTATCCAAATAGTCAAGAAGTGCAAACAACCCAAATTTTCATTAATGGATGAATAAATAAAATGTGGTAGAGCTATAAAATTAAATATTATTTGGCAATATAAATATATATCTAATATATATGTGTATATATATGTATAAAATACCTAAAATATATAATGTATATGTAATACAACATGGATAACCTTTAAAACATTATTCTAAGTAAAATAAGCCCTTTACAAAAGACCACATTTTTAAAAAAGATTTTATTTATTTATTTGACAGAGAGAGAGTGATCACAAGGAGGCAGAGAGGCAGGCAGAGAGAGAGGAGCCCCGATGCAGGGTTCGATCCCAGGACCCCGAGATCATGACCTGAACCAAAGGCAGAGGATTAACCCACTGAGCCACCCAGGTGCCCCACAAAAGACCACATATTATATGAAATGTTCTTAATGGGCAAAGTCACAGAGACAGAAAGTAAATTAGTGGTTGCCTGGGGCTCTGGGTTTAGTGGAAAATAAGGAGCGCCTGTTGATGCATATGGCGCTTATTTGGGGGGGTAATAAAAATACTCTAAAATGGACTGCCGTGATCGCTTCCCAACCCTGTGAATGCACTAAACCCCTTCGAATCATATACTTTAATGGGTTAATGAAAAAAAATGTGAATTATATCTCAGTAAGCTGTTTTCAAAATAAAACTAATATACAACATAGCAAGATGTCAGTGGTAGCGTAGTAGGATGTTTGTTAAATTCGGGTGACTTAGCTTGCCAAGGCAGGTTTTTTTTTGTCTGTTGTTTTGTTTTGTTTTTTCCCCCTATGTACAGATATGCCAGAGTCTGGGGATTATAGTACTCTATGAGACTTAGTAAGACCCCTTTCAGGGCTTCCCATGACCTCACCCCTAAGAGGCTGAATGAATATAAATACGTTCAGCCTAAACGAGTCTGCTGTCAAGAACTGAGAAAATTCTAGAATTCAAGCACACAAATCCTTAAATCTTCAATTTCTTGGTATTTCCTGTTGGAAATCTACCCTTTGTAGATTTCATTGTAAATTGTATCAGATTTAAGGTTTATTTCTTCAAGTGCTCATTTTCATTAAGCCTCAACCTCACACCTCTGGTAACTTTTTCAAGGCGTCCATTTAAATGTTACCTTATCAGTGAGCCCATCCTTGAACATCCTATAAAAAATAGGAACCCTAGAGGTGCCAGGGTGGCTTAGCCGGTTAAGTGTCTGCCTTCAGCTCAGGTCATGATCCCAGGGTCCTGGGATCAAGCCCCATATTGGACTCCTTACTCAGTAGCGAACCTGCTTCCCCCTCTCCCTCTGCATGCTGCTCCCCCTGCTTGTGCTCGCTCTCTCTCTGTCGAGGAAATAAATTTTTTTTTAAAAAAACAGGAACACTCTTCCCCTCCGTCTCAGCACTTGCTATATATCATATGCCAGTTTATTTTTTCCCATAATACTGATCACCATCTGATACATATATATCAGTGTGTGTGTGTGTGTGTGTGTGTGTGGTTTTGTTAATTTTTCTTTCCTTCTCTGGAATATAAACTTCTTAAGGCACGAGACTATATTGGTTAGCCTTTTTAGCATGACAAATTACCTTCAAATTTTAGTGCCTTAAAATAACAACCATCTATTTTGTTCACAAGTCTGCGCTTTGACAATTTGGTAATAAATGAAGGTGGAAGGTTTCTCTGGTGTTAGCTCTGCTCACTCTCGCATCTGCAGTCAGCTTCTGAGTCACTTGAGATCCGACTCGTCCGTGATGGCCTTGGCTAGAATGACTATTCTCTTGGTCCCCAGCAAGTGAGCCCAGGCTTGTTTTCATGGTGGTTGCGCAGGACTCGGAAGGAGCATATGGAAGAGTACAAGGCCTCGTTAGCTGCATGGTCCCATCAGTCTGGCCTGTTTCATTGGTCAAAGCAAGTCACAAGGCAAACCCAGATTCAAGCGGTGAGAAAGCCTCCAGGCCTTTATAGGAGAAGCTAAAAGCCACATTGCAAAAAAGTGCACACACGGAGGGCAATAACTGTGGCCTTTTTACAAATAATCTACCACAGATCTTCGTCTGCTTTGCTCACTGCTATGTCCCAAGCACCTAGAACAGCGTCTGGCCCACAGGTAGTCCTGAAATATTAGTTGAACGAACGAATGAATCATCTGCCCACTATTCCTGAACCAGAGGCTGTCCCAGAAACTGCCCCTTCTCCATTGCAAACCCTTACAATGCAACATCTGCTTGCAAGAAACCACATGGTTTGTGAATATTTGCAACTGGAGTCCTGTCTCTACTGTTCTGTTCAAGTTACAACCAGCTTTCACTATTTGCTTTCTCTCTTACTTAGTTCTCATAACGTCAGCCTAATTATTCCCAGAAACATTGAAACATACCAGATTTCATAAAATGCTTCTCATCCAAGCTTCAAAACACTTCCTCCTCCATCTCCATAGCTATACAACCTGTAAGATAGGTGAGTCCTATGGTCTACTCCTTCCTTTCCCTGTCCCTCCTCCCAGCCAGCCTGTTTCCCCTTCTTTCTTCAAACTTGAATCCAGGGGAGACACAAGAGAACCACCAATTGCCAATGTAAGACATCTCCTTGAAATCCTGTCCTGGGGAACTTGCCAAAACCTGGACAATTGTGCGGTGTTACAGACAGGCATCATAGAAATGACTGGATCAGTTACTGAAGTGTCTGGGGACCCAACTCATTTCCCCATTCCTGCAACTGCCACAAAGCACAGTGAGATGGAAAAGAGAAATAAGTCACCACACACTCTAGCCTCCTGGATCTGGATTTTCTAGGAGTATCTGGTTTCAGGATCAAATAGGTCTGCCATGGTTCTTGATAACTGGACTTGAAGAGGAAAGTGGATTGAGACTCCTGGGTGGGTCAGTCGGTTAAGCGTCTGCCTTCAGCACAGGTCATGATCCCAGGATCCTGGGATCAAGTCTCGCATTGGGCTCCTTGCTTCTCCCTCTGCCTGCTGTTCCCCCTGCTTGTGCTCTCTCTCTCTCTCTCTCTCTCTCTCTCTCTCTCTCTCTCTCTCTGACAAATAAATAAAATCTTAAAGAAAAAAAAAAGAGGAAAGTGGATTGCTCTGGTCTCCACTGGGTCAACTGGACAGATTCAATCTTCTGGCCTTCATGTGTCTGTAACATACTACCCATCATGGTATGTTGGGTTACCCTTCTTGAAAGGCTGCTGTCATACCTTGGTTTTGTGGCTCTCTCCAAAAAACAACATGTTCCACAGAAAGAAAAGAAAAATGCATCAAAAATCCGGGTATCGATCCAAGCATTGTTCTCTGAGGATCGTTCCTCGCATACTTTCCCAAATGACAAACTGTTCAAATGCTGTGACATGTATCAATACCTTTCCCAGAAGGCCCCTGCCATCTGGGCTGGAAATTCTCTTAGCAGAGAACAAAAGCCTTTTTATATTTACAGATCAAGCTAAAAAAAAAAAAACCCAAGACCCAAAGGAGAAGTAACTCTTGACATCCCCTTTTCTGTTATTTGCCCCCATCTCTGAGATGCAAAGTCTCCTCAGCATCTTCAACTCCCTCCCTCCTCATATCCAGACACCAATTCTGCCAGTTTTTTCTTTGATGTCTAACTCATCTTCCAGTCCTTCTGCTGACACCCCACAGTCAGGTCTCCAATGTTGCACCCGCATCATTGAAATCAGCTCCAAACAGAACACTTCTGTCCTCATTCTTAGTGATCCACACTGACCAAAACTACAGTTCTAGCGTTTTAACCTGGAATTAGAATGATTCTGCATATGGTCTCTGGCACTCTCTTCTCTACCTACCCACTGCTATGTGAATCTTCTGCTTTGGCTGAGGTGGTCTACTTGGTATTTCTGAAAGGATCTGCTACCCCAAATTTAAATGATGTACTGTGTGAAAATCACTTGGCAAAACCTTAAACGATATATAAGTGTGAATTAATCTGTCTTGTACCTACCCCCAATCATTCCTTTGTCAACATTTCATAGTTTAATGATTCTCTCCCTATTCATATACTGTATCCTTACTCTGTCAAAACATTCTTCCTCTTATCTAGTTACCCCAACTGCCATTTCTCTGGCTTTACAGATTCATCTTTTCTTTCTCTTCCCAGACCCTTCTGATACAACACATAGGAAGCCGTGAACCTGCATCTTTTTCCAGATCTCCACGTCCTCAACCAACCCAGGCTACCAGCATTCAGCAATGCAGTCACAAATTTCATCCCAGGCCCCCACTGGACGAGAAGAAGGGATCAGCTTGTCTTTGGCATCTCATGAAGAATGTCTGCCTTTTCATACCACCCCCATCCACGTGTCCACAGCTCATTCCTGGATGCTTTATGCAGCTTTCCCTATCTAATCTTTCCTATCCCTCCCCCACCCAGAGCTCCTACCACTAACTCATAGCTATCTTTGTCCCCTTAATTCTTACAGAGCCAAACTTTTGTGACTTGTCTTGTGGAGATGATACTAATATTCTACTGTTGGTATTCCTTTAACCTTCATAGCTTGTTCTTATATACCTCAGTAGGTTGGAAACTCCTTCAAGGTGACAAAAGTATGTTATATTAATTTGTAGACCCATATTTCAACATTATTTAATGGAGCCTGACACATGGTGGTTCCTAATTTGCTATCCAGGCTGGTTTGTCACACTGGAAGTAATTGATAACTATTTTCTTTCTCAATTTGAGTGTTGATAGAGACTAAGGAAGGCCTGTAGAAAACAGAAAGCCATTGGCTTCTTGGAGGAATAGATGCCAGAGCAAAGAACAAGGGCCAGGAAGGGAGATACCCAGAATCTAAAAGACAATTGTTCCAAAGGCATCACCTTTCTCAAGGTCAGGGATACATTAATGGAACAGTTTTCAAATGAGAAATTCTAGACAGTTTTTCTTCTCCCCATCCCCCTGTCTTTACTCTTCATTATTGGGAGAACATGTCTATACATACATTGCCTGTACAAGGTTGCCTGCAGTTTCAGTGTGCTCTCTTGTGGGGCCAAAATAGCCCTGACCTTGTGTTCCCCACGGGGTATACCTGGGCTCACCATGTCCTGCAATCCTCATTCTGATATCAGAAAGCAGTGGAATTAACAAACATAACCTGGGAAACAAAAGAGGTACTGCTGATGATTCCAGCAGGGGAAAAGAGAGCATAAAAATTAATTTTAACATAGTAATAGACTTCCATACAGAATCCCACTATCAAGTGAGACCCAGACAGAAAGGAAAATGTCCCTCCACTTTTAATTGAGTGACAAATGCCAAAACAATGAGTTGCTTTACTTGAAACCAGGGGAAGCTATTTTCTCCTAGCTGCAAGTTGCGGGGAAGACAGAGGAGGGACATCAGACTGTCCACTGCTTTAAAAACATAAGATGCAGTTGTGTTTCTTGTTGCTTTCACCAGAGGCTGCATTTCTCTTCTGCATGTCCTCTACCCTGTCCATATTAATTAGATGTCTAAGTCTTAACCGTAGGTGTCAGTCAGGGAAAATTCACGGTTTCATGGCTAAGCGATGAGATGTGACCTTCTCTTGTCAGAGACAGGATTTTTTTTAAAAAAGAAACCACTCATTTAGAATGAGTTTCACTACTAAAAACTAAATTTATTTCCCTAGTGTCATATCCCTGATCTGTATAATAGAATCTTCTGATGATTGTATTTTTTAACTTCAATTTTTAAATAATACAAATAAATATAAGTAGACAGTAATTCCAACTAAAATAACGATGCATGTGTTACTGATACCAGTTTATTGTAACATTACCATTAATAAAGTCCTTTATTGTCACAGAGAAAAGTGAAGGCCAATTTTGATGCATATATACTTTGTCTTACTACAAAGACTAAAAGAAATAAAAAGCATCAGGGGCTGTTGACTGCTATGCACTTATTCCCCAAATTTCTCTATTGTCTTGGCAATTATACTCCAATTGGATGCCCCTTCCTCATTTTCATGTAATTCCTCCAAAGTAGGAAGAATAAATGTCCAAAAACCATTGCCATACAGTTCTGTAAGAGACGCAAGTAAATGGAAGACTCAAGACTTTGAATGTAACACTTGCTGGCCAAGGCATAATTTAGATAAATAAATTTTGAGCTTGAATTACTTTACATGTATAATTTGTTCTAAAATTAAGGAAGACACACAGAAAAGTGCATTTTTCCCATACAGCTGTACTGAAATTATTGTGAGCAAAAAAAGAAATTGAATTTTCAAATGAATACTTTTTGGACTGAAGAAGTCTACCTTAGCCCCTTATCAGCATTACATATGCATAAACAAACCATCCACTGAGTGTTGAAAGTTTTACTTTATCTTAACTGGATATGATGCTTATTCTCGGTTTCAGTTAGAGAAGAAGATACTAAATGGAGGCTTTGTTCTGTGGACAAACAAGAAAATGGCTTCAGTGATAGAGCTGTCTTTCCACCTTCTTAATCCTAAACACAAGTGAACAGTCCATTGGCAACTTTTGCGACACTGTTCTCAAAACACCAGACGCAATCATTCAAAATGTCCATCCAGTTGAAGGGATAGAGGAGCAAAAATCAATAACTTTGTGCAATTACTGGAAAACACAACCGTTAGTCATCAGAAAATTAGAGGCTACATCTAACTAACAAACCTCTTGATTCCATTCCTGTGGATGGAAATTTACATTCAAATGGAGCACCAAAATAACTTCCCTTCTGGGGGCAGTAAAGATCCTAACTGGCTTCTCAGCAGAAGTGGCAAGGTTGAAAAAGTAACTTTTGTGGGGGAGAAAGCTTGGAGGGCTCCATATATTCAATTGGCAAGAAACTGGTTTGTCCTAGACCTGTGGCTCACGTCAGGCCAAGGAGCAAACATAACCCTGTACAAGGTTCTCAGGGACTCCTCAGGGAGAGCACCCCCAACTAGTCTTTGGGGCCCTATTATTTAAAGTAACTGCCTGTGGGGTCACAGACGGTACAAAACCTATCGGGACCCATCTGATTGGAAGCCTGGAATTCCTATTTGGAAAGCAAAGTCCTGGTAACTATGTGTGCTGAACTTCCTGAAGAACAAATCCCGTGTAGTGCTAGGACGCGCTTAACAGACCCATTCCATCCGGAAAGGAAAGGGGCTAACTAGCAGGAAGAGTCTGCATCCCTTGGATGAAACTGCCCTTTCCGGTTCCACGAAGAGCGCCACCTGCAGCCGGGGCCGCGCGCACTGACGGCTCCTCCCTCTTAAAAGCCCGACACCACCCCCTTTGGCTTCCCGGGTCCCCCGCAGGCCGCCGGACCTAGCTCCCAGCGGCTTCTGCCCACCCGGTGCTTTATCCGCCCTTCGGCGCGTCTCGCGGCGTAAGCGGAGAAATGGCTCTAGTTCGGTTGACTTTCTTGCGCGCGCGGCCGGAGCGCACGCCAGACAGCCGCTAGCTGCGGAGGCGCGGGGCTGGTGGCGGCCGGGCGGCCTGAGCACGCACACCGTGGCTGCGCGCACAGCCCGCCGTAGGTAAGTGGCGACGCCAGATCGTGCAGACGCGCCGGGAGCCCGTACAAACCGAAGTCCGTTCTCCCTTCCCCTGATTGTCAGTTTCTTTGGTGAGTGCTGACGCCAAGGCAAGCAAGGATAAAAATCGTTCCGCACTCCCTCCTTGCTCTCCCCCACTGGCCCAGCCTTGCTTGTACTTACAAGTCCACTCTAAGAGACAGCTTCTGGCCACTTGTTTGGAGTCCAGGAAAACAGAGCAGGGGGCTGTGCGCCGAGGAGTTACTCTGCAAGTCTACACAGGGGGCGATTCCCAGGGACACCACGGTCACCGGGAAGAACAGGCTCTCCAGTTTTTCCCGACTTGCAAACCTAGAGATGAAACTGGAGGGGGAGGGGGAGAGTGAATTTCTAGGGTAGGAGAGCCGGGTAGGGTTGGAAATCGGGAATGAAGCAAGCTCCTGAACCTTAAATCCAAGTTCTAGCAGTGGGGTGATCAGGTGCGAGCGGTTAGTGGACGCGGCAGCGGCGTGTACTGTTTATTTTTCTGTGTAGATTTTTTTGCCTTGAACGGCTGAGGCTTAAACTTCCGCCGCGAAGAGTTGGGGTGCAGAAGAGGGAGGCGGCAAGTGCAGGGATCAGAACTGATTCTGAGCCCAAAGTCTGAACCAAGGTCGCTTATCACAGACCCGGGAGTTTTCCACGCCCCCCAGACCTTTCGCTTGGGGCTCTTTGCACAAAGCGCACTCCCTCCGAGCAAGGAATTGGGCGACGGGGGAGGGACGAGGTGTGGAAGCGGGGGGATCCCGAGCAGCCTAGAAAGTCAGAGGGAAAGTAGCGAGCTATCAGAGGAGGGCTCCTCCAGAGGGCTGGAGGAGGCAGAGAGGATGGGGCGGGCCTACTCGCCGACTACTCCTCCACCATCATCGGCGGCAGAACTTGCACTTGAAGATCTTCTTAAACGCGTTTTGGAAGTCTTTGTTGAAGTAGGCGTAAATGACAGGGTTGAGCAGAGAGTTGGAATAGCCCAACCAGTTGATTATGGCGCCCAACAGCGTAGGCATGTGGCAGCTGCTCTCGCAGAAGGGCAGGACCAGGGCCACGATGAAGAAGGGCAGCCAGCAGAGGATGAACGTGCCCATGATGATGCCCAACGTCTTCACCGTTTTCCTCTCTCGGGCCAGAGCCATCTTGCGCTTGGCCTCGGCGTTGCGCTCATTCTTCTTCTCGAAGGAGGCAGGGGCGCAAGGGATAGCACCCGCCTCGCTGGGCAGCGGCAGGTGCTCTTTGGAGTTGCCCACCCTGTGCACTTCAATCACCTCCAGGGCGGCGCCGTCGTCACCCTGCCTCACCGCGCCATTGGTGCACAGAGACCCCCCTGCCTTGTTCTCCACACCCTGCCTCCATTCTCTGCTCCCCGGCTCGCAGTTTACGCTCTTCTTGGGCTGCGGGGCTGGCGACACCCCAAAGCGGGTGTCCGCCCCCTTCTTCTCCACCTTCTTGACTGTTTTGCGGATGCGGAAGCGTGCAGCTCGGAAGATGCGCCCGTAGAGAACCAGCATGAGCAGCAGCGGGATGTAGAAAGCGCCGAAGGTGGAGTAGATAGTGTAGCCGTGGTCCTTGCTAATCGTGCACGCATCCGGGTCGGAGCGGTCTTCGGGGGTGCGCCAACCCAGCATGGGCGGAATGGAGATAAGGAAGCCAATGAGCCAAGTGAGCGAGATGAGCGCAGCGGCGCGCCGGGGCGTCCTCTTGTTCACGTAGTCAATGGGGTCCGTGATGGCCCAGTACCTGTCCAGTGCAATGGCGCACAGGTGCAGGATGGACGAGGTGCAGCAGAGCACGTCGAGGGCGATGAACAGGTCACAGGTGACCTGCCCCAGCGTCCATTTGTTGAGCACCTGGTAGAGCGCAGCCATGGGCAGCACGAGCACCGACACCATGAGGTCGGTGACAGCCAGCGAGCCGATGAGATAGTTGGCCACATTCTGCAGGGAGCGCTCCAGGGCGATGGCGGCCACCACGCACGCATTGCCCAGCACCGCGCAGAAGATGAGCGTGCCCAGCAGCAGTGAGGTGATCACTTGGTAGCTGAAGGTCACGTCGGAGATGCCAGTAGCGTTGCCGCGTGTCCCGAAGGGACCCTCGGACAAGGTGGTGGTGTTGCCCTGTCCGTGGTTGAGCACATCCATGCCTGCGCGCCCAGCGGGGGGAGGGGGAGGGGAGAAAGTGCTGCGTTCGGACCCCCCTCGCCCCTCCCCCTGGGCTCTTCCACCCCCTCTCACCTGGGGAGTTTCAGGTGGAGGGAAGGCAGGGACTCAAGCAGGAAGTTCTTACTGCTCAGGCGAGGGCATCTCCGAGGAGCAGCTTCCAGGCGCTCCCTGGGCTCCCTTGGTCCAGCAGCCTCAGAGACTCCAGCTGGGAAAGGAGTTCGCCAGAGAACAGCTCCGGGACCTCTGGGCGTTGGAGAGGTGGCTGGAACGTCTGTTTCTCACTGTCCATTTTACTTTGCCGCTGCCCAACTGGCTGCCGGCGCCGGAGTCGGAGTCTCCCCACTAGCCAACAGTCTTCGATCTTAGAAGTATCTGGAATAGAGAAGCCTCATCCTCTGGGGTCACTCCGACTCTCCTCTTCCTGCTTCTCTCCCTTTCTCCTTCCCACTCTCTCCTCCTGTCTCCTCGCTAGAAAGCCTTCTCCCCTTTCTCCCTCTCCCTTCTCTTTCAGTCTCCCTCTTTCTTCTCACTCCCCTTTCTTTATCCTTCCGTGCGTCGCTCCGACAGCTCGGAGAGTGTCCCTCCCTCCCACGCTAACCCTCCCCTCCTAACACTTCCCCAACCCTGAGTGTCTCTTTCCTCTGGGTCCCCGCCCTCCTCTCCCTCCAGCTCAGCGTCTTTTCGTTCTAGCCCCTTTTGGTCGGCAGAGATTCAGAAATCGCTTCCACCGGATCTGCCGCGGGTCAGACCAATATTACAACATAAAACTCCGCCTCTCATCCAGCCAAACTCGAGAGGGGGGAAAAAATCCTAACTCTCCATTGCTTCATATTTCTGTCAAATTATTAAGTAGAGTTAGCAGCGACAGAGTGTCAATAGGAAATGAGAGAAGGAGCCACATGGAGCCTGAACGGGGAGGTAGACAGTCCTGGGTTCGTCTGTAAATTATTGTTAATTGATGGAAAGAAGACAAAGTGTTTCCTAGCTTTTTAAAGAGGCCAGCAATTTCATTATCTGACAGCCCAGCCTGACTTCCTTGGGGAGGATGTTGCCTGTGGCTTTATTTATTTATTTTTAACCTTGGGTAATTGAGGGGAAAGGAATTATAAAGGACGTGTCAACGGACAGGTAAATAGCTTCATCTCGAAGTGAAGAAAAAAAAACTCAATTCCGTATGTATTCTACACACATACATATACACATGCCTTTCCGTTACCACTACCTTTTTAGTTTCAGTAAACATTGCCACGTTTCATAGCTTTGTGGCGAGTAAATGCAGGGAAGGGAATCTTTTACCTGTATTTTGTAAATAAGGTTGGGCATTTTATACGGCCTTTTGCTTCTTCTTTACCTGAGCCTGAAAACCTCTAGGGGCACTTGGTGGAATCCCTGGTCGCTGGCCCGCAGTGTCTCTTAAGTGCCGCTATCAGCTTCAGCACTTGGGACAGCTCTAGGCAATAAGGGCTTATATCGCCACCTTCCGGCAAATGCTTTGGAGAGCCACCTAGAAACCCTTGGTTTGCAGAAATTAAGCGGATACTGAGGCAATCCCATAACTTCATGGAAGAAAAATGTAGTCATTAAAAGAAAAGTAATATTGAATTTCGTATTTCTTCTTCTGTTTTCCTCAAAAATTTCTTTTATTGCCCTCTTTTGCTCTTAATCTTGTATATCAAGCCTATTCTATTCTCTAGCTGTTTTTGCAAGCCCCAGAACCAACCCTTCACAAGTTATATCTAGGAATGAGGTATTAATAGACCTAGGCAAACATCTTCACCTGTGCTGGTTTTGTGCAACAGAGGCTGCACTTTAGAACTCGCACATTTGCACACACTCACTAATGGGGGGAAAACAGTATTGGGTTTTGCAAATGGGGATGACAACGTAGAAAATAAATAGACTACTATAGGTTGGTTCCAAGCTGTTTCTTTTACCAAGAAAGGCACATTTAATCCCATTTGAACATAGGGAAAGAATGGGACTCCCAATCTACTAGAAGGAAAAAAAACATGTAACACAGCAAAGTTCACTCATAGATGCTGATTACATGACTGAAGTGAAGGAAAAGTGCAGAAGGCAATCCTCCAAGCAGATATGACTAGGTATGACTCTAGTTAACATGCACAGATTCACCTCGGATAGCACGTCTTGATACTGTGTTCAAATCTGAGCTGAATTTTATGGCTTGAATTCTTCAAGACCAAACAAAAGAGCAATCGCCAAAGTGTCAAAGAAAATCTAATTGGGGTGATGCATACAGTACAGGGCAGTGCGTTTGGGGATGGATTGTTTTACAATGCAGTGCTGGGCACAGTTCCCACTCAATCATTTCTGCATGCCACAATAATGAACCTGACATTTATAATGATTCATGGCATTGAAAAGAAAGAGATAAGTATACACGGCAATACTGGCTACAGGCTCTCAAGATGTCTGTAAGATTTGTGAAGGTACTGATTCCCCTTTCAAAATATCCTCACAAAAATGGAACTAAATAGCTTTATGAAAGTACAGCTGTGGGTCCAGAAATTATAGTAGGAAAATAATTAAAATATGGATTCTCCAAATTGGAAATAAGAGTTGATAACATAAAAGTAAAACAAAAGAAACTTAAATTTTGAAAATAAATGTATCCATATCAAAGACATCCTTGAATAGGAATCCTGTCTAACTTAGTGCATATAAATATAGGTCAGGAAATATGTCAGTCAGCAATATGTATTCGTCTTTTGGTTCCCATATCGTTTAATAACTGACAAATTTATTTTTTCCTTTTCGGGAAAGCTAAACTTATTTAAATCTGGAATTAATTACATTCATGAGGTCTGGTATTTTCTATTCTGCTATAATATTCTATAATGCAGCATTTGTATAAGTTGAAAAATAATCTCAAGTACTTCACGTCTTCCATAGGAATAATGTACATAATATTTCAAACATTTCATCTTTTAAAATGTATAACAAGATGTTTAGGCACTCTTATGAACACTAAGAAGAAAATAGTAATATGAAAAGGATATAACAGCACTGACTATGGTACCATAACCTTCTAGAGACCAATAGTTAGTTGTATAACCTTTGTTGAACTAATAATACTGTGATAGATACTAAAAGCACAATGATATTGCATTTCTTTATGTTCACAACTTTGCCATTCTTCTAAATTTAACCCTTAGAGACACAGAATCCCAGATACACAAGAATAAAATGGTGCAACCCGGAGATCTGGGTAGTTAGGCTCTTGTTCTTCAAGGCCTCTGAAATTAGCCTGAAGAAAAGCTAGCCTTAAAGCAGATGTTATTGATGACATCACTTGAAAACAAAACGTGCAGTCATTCTGCTTCTATTTCTTGTTTGAATTTACTGGATGCAACTTGTCAGTTATGGATCTGGAGTACCATACACCATCCATCATGTGAAATTTCTCTAAAATAGTTTATGAGAAATAAAGATTTTTAACATTTTCACAGGAAATTTGATACAAGCCCTGCATTTCAATGTAGTTCTTTGACCAGGAACATAAGATAAAAAGATATTAAGCTGATGATATACTAAAAAAAGATATTTGCTGTAAAGTCTGAATGGGCTATCATTAACTGAAGGCTCAGCAATGGTTGGGGCTTCTCAGTAACTGACACGTTGGTCCATAATCTCCAAACCATGGCTGATTTTTCTGCTAATGAGGAAATACATAGGCAAGAGTTGAAAATGTACTTAGGAGATTACAAAAGTGATTTCTAAAAGCTCCTATTAAAACAAGTTTTTATTTTTTTTCAAGTGGAAACTAGGATTTTTTTTAAGGTAAAAATACCATTCTGAATTTAATTTTCCCCAGTTATCATGTAGTAAAGCAATAGGACAATTGTAGTTTTTCCAGAACTGTGGATTTTTACTGGAATTCACTAGAAAAACAAAATAAACTTCCAAGAGAAGTGTTTGCTTAAATAATTAAGGAAATGTAGTCCTCTGATTATCAGTGAGAATTAACTGGTCATCTATAAAAAATACAACCAAAATGCAAGAGAAAATATTCTCCTGTAAAACTGAGCACACTTTTTTTTAAGATTTTATTTATTTATTTGTCGGAGAGAGAGAGAGAGCACATGAGTGGGGAGGAGGGGCAGAGGCAGAGGGAGAAGCAGGCTCCCCGCTGAGTGGGGAACCCCATGTGGGACTCAAACCCAGGACCCCCCGATTTCATGACCTGAGCCAAAGACAGATGCCTAACCAACTGACCCACCCAGGTGTTCCCTGAGCACAAATTTTTGTGTGTGCAAATCCTCACTATGCCCCTTCCTCTGATGGTATTGTTCTTTCACTGCTCTTTGTATATGTCAAGCACTTCTTAGAGGCCCAGAACTGCACCCGATTTTCAGTACCAAAGCACAAACAGTGGAGCCTCAGTCTGTGCTCCTGAGAACCACTTAAGATTGGCTTGGGTCGGGCGCCTGGGTGGCTCAGTGGGTTAAAGCCTCTGCTTTCAGCTCAGGTCATGATCTCAGGGTCCTGGGATCGAGGCCCGCATTGGGCTCCCTGCTCGGCGGGGAGCCTGCTTCCCCCTCTCTTTCTCTGCCTGCTCTCTCTGCCTCCTTGTGATCTCTCTCCCTCTGTGAAATAAATAAATAAAATCTTTAAAAAAAAAAAAAGATTGGCTTGGGTCATTTAACACACATGCTAAAACCACAGCATATGGAGAGGAGAGTGAAAAAAATGTAACATGTATTCACTAGGTGCACGACCTTGGGCAAGCTGATTAACCCTCTTGATTCCTGAGCAGTAAAATGAATGTGATTATAAACTTGCGAAGATTAAATGATCCCAATTAATACCCAAGAAAGGTGAAACAATAACAGTAGTAATAGTGACGCAAAGTGAAAATACTAATTCTCTCTCTATTGACAATTGCTGAGCAATGCAGAGAAAGATTTAGGGAGGCTTAGTGAAAGAGCAAGAACTTGAAAAAAAATCACCCTCTCAGGTGAGAATTTATTGTGAAAACTGTTTGCCCATGAATGTGACATTCTTCCTATTTCTTTAAGTGCTTGGTAAGCTTGCAATTCTTTAGGAAATTCTGAGTACAAGATAAGTGAATAAAGATGTGAGCTCTGCATTCCAGAACTTGATGACTTAAATCAGAAGTTATTGAAAGGGATAAAAAAAATGTCAGCAGAAGTTCAATAATCACCTTTGAATTGGAGTCTGCCCTTTTTCTGGGAGCTTAACCATATGTTCAAAAGCATTAAATAAATAATTGAAATTCATAGCCCCAGTATACAATATAAAAGTGTGATAAAAACAAAAGTCATTAGTTTAGTTATAAGCACTTAAGAAATTATAGTGACAGGTGTTAGTAAATGTACTATCCTGAGCTCAATCCTTCTATGCTTTCTTTCTGACAATATTTTCAGAGCTCATCTCTGAAAGAATAAGAGCATAGTTGAGATGAGAAAAATGTTTGGAGTGTTAGCTTAATATTTCCCTGTTATTCTAAGGATGGTTGGAAATTAAATTCTGTCTAATGATTATTTGAAGCAAAATCTAATTACTGTATTAATCTAACAATAATTGGAGGGAAATGCCTACATTTTTATTAGCTTTGGTAAGTAACATTTTTGTTATAAAACTAAAGCCAATATTCAATGCATTATTTTAATCTTGTTTAAAAACATGCTCCTTATATAAAAGCAACAACCGTGCTCTATTGAAGCAGTAATATGTTAGCTGGTAATAGTGGCTCAGGGCCACAGTTTTGGATTCAAATGACTACTCTGTCATTTACTAGACTTAAATTTTTCCTTAACTTTTTTCATTTTATTATGCATTAAATAAGATATAGTATAAAGATTACTGCAGTACATACTTATATGATTACTATAGTAAATACTTATATAAGTAAATATTTATATTAAATAATATAGTGTAAAGGTTACTACATAAATACTATGTAAATAAATAAATGCTATGCAAATACTTATATGTATATACATTAATACTTAAGTGATTATAATACTTAAGAACAAAAATAGTATGATTCCACTGAAGTCCCTATTTGCTCTTGAATTGTTACTCTCATGAATGACTTCATACTTTTACATCATCTGTGTGTCACTAAGCAGTACGGAAATGGTATCATTCTCCATACATTCTTTAGCAATTTTTTTTGCTCAACCTTATCTTTGTGAAATTCATCTGTACTGATGCAAGCACCTCTAGTTCATTTCTTTTCATTGTTGTGTAGATTTAAATTGTATGAATAATGCCACAAATTATTTATCCATTCTCTGTCTAGTTAATCTTTAAGCCTTCTCCAAATATTTGCTTTTATAAACAGTACTTCAACGAGCATTCATGTGCATATCTTTTTTTTATCGTAGAGTCAAACAAATCATATAGGGACCTTGCTTAAATGCAGATTATGACACCATAGGTCTGGGGTGGGGCCCAAGACTTCGCATTTCTACCAAGCTCCTGGGTGACACCGATCTTGCTGATTCACTGACTGTACTTAGAGTAGCAAGGATCTGAGCATCCAGAAGTGGAATTATTGGGTTCTATGCTACCTTAGTAGATGTAACCTAATATTCCTCCAGCCTGGTTGTATAAAATTGCATAATCACTGTTGTGGGTTGAATTGTGTTACCCAAAAGGATTCAGTGTCTGTTACTGTGAACTTTTTTGGAAATGGGATATTTGTAGATGTAATCAAGTTAAGATGAGGTCATATACAATTAGGGTGGGCCCTAATCCAAAGACTGATACTCTTCTAAAATAAGGGAAATTTGGATAAAAATACAAATAGAGGAGAACCCCACAAAGACACATAGACCACAGGGAAGAACACCGTTTGAAGACCAAGACAGAAATTGGAGTTACGCTGCCATACTTCAGGTAATGCCAAGGACCATAGGCAATCGTCAGACACAGACAAATCTCCCCATCAGAGAGTTGAATGCTGTGCCAACACTTTCATTTCAGATGGCTAGCATCTGGAATTGTAAGATGATACATTTCTGTTGATTTAAGCTACTCAGTTGGTGGCACTTTATTATGGCAGCCCAAGGAAACTAATACAACCACTAAAACTGTGTATGTTTTCATCGCTTCATCAAAGTTGAGTGTTGCTTCATGTTTCTTTGTGGTGAATAATTGAATCATAGTTTTTGCTTACCTTTAAACTGGGCCCTTTTTTGTCTTTTTTTTTTAAGTTACTGACTTTTAAAGTCCATTATCTATCATGGGTTTTAATTTTTTTGTCATTTGTATTATTGAAGATATTTTCTCCCAAACTATGGCTCAGATTTTCCCTTTTTAAAAGTGTCTTTTGGGTGCCTGGGTGGCTCAGTGGGTTAAAGCCTCTGCCTTCAGCTCAGGTCATGATCTCAGGGTCCTGGGATCAAGCCCCACATTGGGCTGCACAGCAAGAAGCCTGCTTCCTCCTCTCTCTCTGCCTGCCTCTGCCTACTTGTGATCTCTCTCTCTGTTTCAAATAAATAAATAAAATCTTTAAAAAAAAAACCTCTTTTTCTACCTTGAGGTCATAAAGATAAGAGTCAACCATTTTTTCTATTTTCATATTTAATTCATTAATTCACCTAGATCTGGCTTTTGAGAGTATCATGTGAGGTAGGAATCTGCTTCAGTTTTTACTGTAAGAGTTAACGGTTACTTAATACCATTTATTCAATGGTCAATCCTTTCTTTCCCCGTTTTATAGAGTCTCTTCCATCATACATCATGTTCTCACAGACAGGCAAATGTGCTGGGCTCTCTGTTCTCTTCAATTAGTCTGTTTGTCAAACTCTATTCTAAAAAATACAGTGCCTTAATTTTTAAAATAAATTTAACATCTTGTAATATCTGTTCTTTATTCTTCCTTATAAGTTTTTGGGCTAGAATTGGCCCTTTATTGTTACATATTAACTTTGAATCAACTTTTCTGTCCCACTCTGATATGTCTAAACAAAATCGTTGTGGAATTTTCTAGGAATTTTGGTAATTTGGAAAGAACAGACATCTTTATGATGTTGAATCTTATATGTTAATCTTCTTATGCACTCTTTTGTATTTCAGTAAAATTTTTAATTTTTGCAATTACTTGCATAAACAGCTTCTGTCAGATTTCCCACCCCCCCCCGTACCTTATTTTGTTGTTATTGTGGTTGTGTTTGTATAGCTAATGTGAATGGTATATTTTTAAAAATGTATTTTTAATTGTTGCAGGTATATAGAATGTAGTTAACTTTTTAAATTGGTTTTCCTTTGGTGTACTTAATTTTAATCTATCTGTGGATTTTCTTTGCTTTTCTATGTTCACAACTAAATAATCTATAAACATTACAACGTATCTTTCTATTTAAGCTTTTTGCACTTAGCTTTTTGTTTCCTAATGGACTTTCTAGAACTGCAGTTTAATATTTCAGAAATTCAGTAATAGAGAGCATACTCAGCTCATTCATGATACTAGAGAGATTATTTCTAATGCTACACCACATGGTATGTTTCTGAAAGCTATGCCTAATCAGCTTGAATAGTTCTATTTTCAGTGTTATTCCTAGACTTAGGTCACTAATATTTTGTTTTAGGTTTTATATCTAAATCCACGAGTGAGATTTGTCTACAAGTTTCCTTTCATGTACTGTCCTACTCTGACACTGATATCAAAAGTTATACCAACCTCATAAAAATGAAGTATGGAGTATTCCCTCATTTTGTGCTTTTTGAAATAGTTTTTATAAGAATTCCATTATCTGTTTGATGAGACTATTTGGTAAAACTTGTCTATAAAAATATTTGAGTGTTATTTTTCTTTGTGAGTATGTGTAACTCCTGATGCAATCACTTTAGGGCTACAAGATAATTCAGGGTTTCTAATATTTCTAGAATCAATTTTAGGTTATAGTTTTCTCTAAAAATGTTTATACAATGGACTATTACTCAGCCATCAAAAATAATGAAATCTTGCCATTGCAATGTGAATGGAACTAGAGGGTATTATGCTAAGTGAAAAAAGTCAGTCAGAGAAAGACAAATACTGTATGATTTCACTCATATGTGGAATTTAAGAAACAAAACAGTTGAACATAGGAGAAGGGGAGGAAAAATAAAATAAGATAAAAACAAAGAAGGAGGCAAACCATAAGAGACTCTTAACTATAGGAAACAAACAGAGTTGCTGGAGGGGAGCTGGCTGGAGAGAGGGGGTAACTGGGTGATGGGCATTAAAGAGAGCACCTGGTGTAATGAGCACTGCATGTTACAGGCAACTGATGAATCACTAAGTTCTACCCCTAAAACTAATAATACACAACATGTTAACTAACTTAGTTTTTTTTTTTTTAATTCTATGATGGGAGCTGATGCTGCGATCTTTTTTTTTTTTAAAGATTTTATTTACTTATTTGACAGAGAGAGAGAGAGAGAGAGAGAGAAAGATCACAAGTAGGCTGAGAGGCAGGCAGAGAGAGAGGAGGAAGCAGACTCCCCACCGAGCAGGGAGCCCGATGTGGGGCTCGATCCCAGGACCCTGAGATCATGACCTGAGCTGAAGGCAGAGGCTTTAACCCACTGAGCCACCCAGGCGCCCCACTAACTTAGATTTCAATAAAATCTAAAGTAAAATGAAATGTACAAACTTCCAGTTATAAAATAAATAAGTGGTAGAAATGTAATATACAACACTATGATTGTATGCTGCTATGTGATATGTCAGAAAGAGAGTAAATCCTGAGTTCTCATCACAAAAAAAAAGTTTTTATTTTTACTAAGTTGTTTAAATCAGTGAACTTCTCCCTATCTGCCTCCTTAACATTATTTGTGTGACACTTTTCCAATCTATTCTGGATCAATCTCAACAAATGTTATTTATCCTATTTTACCGGTTTTATGAAAGATGCAAACTTTATCTTTGTTGATTGTCTCCTTGACTGTTTTTTATTTGCTTTATTTCTGCTTTTATCTTTATTATGTTTTGTCTTCTTCATAGGGAATATTGTTGTTCTTTCTCCAACTGATAAGTTTTGCAATTAACTCATTAAACATGAAATGTTTTTTAGCATAGGAATTTAGAAATATATATTTCCTTTGAAGTTGCATTTTAGCTACATCTAACAAATTTTGACATATGCTATTATCGTTATTCAATTCTAGCTATTTTCTGTTTTCCATTATTACTTCTAAATTGAGTAATTTTAAAGCATTCTTTTAAATACCAATTAAAAATAAATAAATAAATAAATACCAATTAAATGGGAGGAGCTTGGGAAGATGACAGAGTAGGAGGACCCTGAGTTCACCCCATCCCATGTTTAAAACTAGATGTCATCCACATCCAAGTCAATAAACCAGACAGTAATCTAAAGACTGGCAGAACAAATTCCACAACTAAATATAGAGGAGAAGCTGCATCTGAAAGGTTCAGAAGGTCAGAAAGGCAGAGAGAGGCTGCCCACAGGAGAGAGGGAGGTGCCTGATGCGAAAGTCAGAGAAAAAGGCCCATGCACCAGGGAGCTCACCCAGGGAAGACTAATCCCCGTAACTGTTCAGCTTTTAAACCCAGAGGGACTGAATTCTGTGAGTTTTTAAAACCAGTGGGAATTGAAGACTGGAGCTTTAAAATTCAGCTGATTCAGCACTTCCTGAGCCAGGGACACTGCCCTTGAAAACACAGCAGCCTACTCAGAGAAGCAACATAAAAATGGCATTTTACACAAAGCCTGGGGCAAACAGGAGACAGATATGATTTGGGAGCATGTTGGGGGACCTCTTTGAAAATGAGGGAGTTGACAGATACCATTTTGCCCCTGCCCGCCCAGCATGAACCCACAGCCACCTGCAGGAGGCAGAGCTGCACAGACACTTGAAGCCATGATCTACGGCTCAAGGCAAATTTCGTTAAAGCTGCTCCGACATCCCACCCAGCTAACAGCGGCCAACATGGGCCCTTCCCAGCTGAAGCATAGCCCCCAGACACAGGCCCCCTGCCACTGTTGCACTATGTGCCCAGCCAGGCCAGCCATCATGGCACACCGTGTCCAGCCTTGTGCTCTCGACCACCCCAGCACACGGCCCCCAGTTGCCACAGCACTTCAGGGGACTCAACAGAGGACTGGTGGCCCAACACAAATTTTGCTAATACTGCCAGGCCTCCCAATGCACAAATTTCCCAGCAGGCATGCCCCCTCAGAGCTGGGCTGCTTGGGACCTACTAACACCATAGAGAGCAACCACAGCCCATGAGAGGCAGAGAGTGCAGGTGACTGCACTGAAAGGAAAAGTGACTTCAGACACAACAGCAGGGCATAAGCAGCACACATAGGGTACTCTCCTGAAGGACCAGATTCTGTAGGGCACTCTAGGACCTCTTATTCATAAAGTCACTATTTTCAAGAGCAGAAGAAAGATGGAGCTGACTTTCCTAACATATGGGAACAGAGAGGGAGGCAAAGTGAGAAGTCAGAGAAATTTATCCAAATGAAAGAACAGGACAAAGACAAGGCCAGAGATCTACGCAAAACAGATCTAGGTAACATGCCTGGTAGAGAATTTAAAGCAATGATCATAAAAATACTCAGTGGACTTGAAAAAAGAATGAAAAACATGAGACCCTGAACACAGAGATAAGAAATAACTTTTCCCCTAAGGTTAGGAATAAGACAATGATGTCCACACTCACCACTTTTATTCAATATACTACTGGAAGTCTTATCCACAGCAATCAAACGACAAAAAGAAATAAAAGGAATCCAAATCAGTGACAAGGAAATAAAACTTTCACTATTTTCAGATGACCTGATGCTGTACATAGAAAACCGAAAGTCTCTACCAAATGGATAAATGAATTCAGTAAGGTCACAAGATACTAAGTCAATGTACAGAAATATGTTGCATTTCTATACATCAATAATGAAGCAGCACAAAGAAAAATTAAGGAATAAATCCCATTTACAATTGTGCCAAGACTAATAAGATACCCAGGAGCAAAACTAATCAAACCAATGAAAGACCTGTACTCTGAAAACTGATGAAAGAAACTGAAGACCACACAAAGAAATGGAAAGACATTCCATGTTCATGAATTAGAAAAACAAATATTGTTAAAATATCTATACTCCCCAAAGCAATCTACAGATTTAATGTAATCCCTATCAAAATAACAATAGCATTTTTCACAGAACCAAAACAATCATAAAGTTTATATGGAAGAATAGAAGACCCTGTGTAGCCAAAGCAAACCTGAAAAAGAAAAGCAAACCTGGAGGCATCACAATTCTGGGTTTCAAGTTAATTACAAAGCTGTAGTAATCAAAATAGTACGGTATTGGCACAAAAATAGATAGATACATCAAGGGAACAGGATAGAGAATCCATAAATAAACCCACAATTATATGGTCAATTAGTCTTCAACAAGCACAGAGAAATATCCTACAGGAAAAAGACAATCTCTTCAACAAATGGTGTTGGGAAAAGTGGACATCTATTATGAAAGAATCAAACTGGACCATTTTCTTACCCATACACAAAAATAGATGAAAGACCTAAATATGGGCTTGAAACCATAAAAATCCTAGAAGAGAAGGCAGTAACTTCTTCGACATCAGCTGCAGCAACTTCTTTCTAGATATGTCTCCTGAGGCATAGGAAATGAAAGCAAAAATAAACTATTGGGACTACATCAAAATAAAACACATCAAAGGAAGCAATCAACGAAATTAAAAGGCAACCTACAGAATGGGAGAAGATATTTGCAAATGACATATTTGATAAAGGCTTAGTATCAAAAATTTATAAATAACTTGTAAAACACAATATCCAAAAAACAAATAATGCAATTAAAAAATGTGCAGAAGACATGAACAGATATTCCCCCCAAGGAAGACAACCATATGAACAAGGGACACATGAAAAGAAGCTCATCATCACTTAACCGTCAGGGAATTGCAAATTAAAACCATAACGAGAGATACCACCTCACACCTGTCAGAATGGCTAAACTCAACAACACAAGAAACATCGGGTGTTGGTGAGGATGTGGAGAAAAAAGGAATCCTTGTGCGCTGTTCTTGGGAATGCAAACGGGTGCAGCTACTGTGGAAAACAGTATGGAGTTTCCTCAGAAAGTTAAAAATAGAGCTACCCTACAACCCAGCAATTGCACTACTGGGTATTTACCCAAAGAATACAAGAATACTAATTCAAAAGGATACATGCACCCTAATGTTTATAGTAACATTATTTACAATAGTCAAGATATGGAAGCAGCCCAAGTGTCCATCAGTTGATGAACTGATAAAGAAGATGTGGTATATATACACAGTGGACTATTCCTCATCCATAACAGCCATAACAAACAATGAAATCTGGCCATTTGCATCGACATGGATGGAGCTAAAGAGTATTATGCTAAGCAAAATAAGTCTGTCAGAGAAAGACAGATACCATATGATTTCAGTCATATATGGAATTTAAGAAACTAAACAAACAAGCAAAGAGAAAAAATGAGACAGAGAGAGAGACAAATCAAGAAACAGTCTCTTCACTATAGAGAACAAACTGATGGTCACCAGAGGGGTTGGGTGAAATAGGTGGTGGGGATTAAGGAGGGCACTTGTCATGGTGAACATTGGGTGATGTATGCCTGTATTGAATCACTATATTGTACACCTGAAACATATAACACTGTATGTTAGCTATACTGGAATTAAAATTAAAACTTAATTAAAAATAATAAATTAAATGGGGCACCTGGGTGGCTCAGTCAGTCAAGCATCTGACTCTTGATCTCAGCTCAGGTCTTGATCTAAGGGTCATGAGTTTAGGCCCCACACTGGGCTCCATGCAGGGCATGGAGACTACTTAAATAATAAATAAATGAACAAATAAATGAATAAATGCCATGAAAATGAAGTCATTCTTAGTTATCTTTTATTACTAGTTTGTAACCTAACTTTATTGTCAGAGAATCTGAAGTAAAATACACTGATTCTTTTAAAATTTGAAATTGATTTTATTGCCTAGTATACAATCAATTATCGTAAGTATTGCATGTATAATTGAGAAAACATCTCATCATGATTTGTGGCTCTATCCACATCTGTTCAATCAAGCTTGTTAATTATATTTTTCAAAGTTTCTATATCCTTACAAATTTTTGTCGGGTTGATCTATCAACTTCTGATAAATAGTGAAGTTTCTAGAGCAAACAAAACTTAGTAAGAATATAGAATAGGATAGGATAACTTCTCCCAATGACAATTTGTCAGCTTCTCCTTGTAGTTCTGTTAATGGCTTTATGTATATATTTTCAGGACATAATAATAGGTACATACTTGTTAGAATTAGTATACCCTTCCTGCTGACTTAAATGACTTACCCTCTTTATTCTTAATACTGTTTGTTGCTTTAAGTTCTATCTTGTCTGTACCACTTATTTTCCTGGTATATCTCATTCCATATATTGACTTTCACCTTTTGTGTCTTCAAGTTTTAGATGAGTCCCTTGTAAAAATACTGTAGTTATTTTTTTTCCAAATCTGAAAATATTAGTGTTTTAGCTAAGAATTTAGTCTTAATTTTACTGTGACTATTCCTTTATCAGAAATTATTTCAGCCATGTGATTTTATGTTTTTGTTTTTGTTTTTATTCCTGTCTCTTGTATGCTTCTCTTATACCCATTTCTGCTCCTTTCCATTCTACTGGCTAAGTTCCAAAATTGTTTTTTTTCCTCATTGTATTAGATGTTCCATATTTTAGTCATGATCTTTCTTAACATTTTAACATGTATAAACAACTTAAACTGTAAAGATTATTCATGTTTTTCACTACCTCTCAAACCATATATTTAAATACTTTAATTGAGATCGTCCAAGGTATTGTTGTGAATTAGTTGCATCATGATTTTTATTGTTACTCCCTTAATTAGATGTGACTGTTGTGCTATACAGTGTTTCCTTATGTTTGTCCATATGTTAGTAATTACCTTGATCATCACTCTTTCTTGTATCTCACATATTTCTTCTGGGATTATTTTTCTTCAGCCTTAAAAATATCTGTTAGAAATTTCTTTTGTAAAGGTCTGTTAGTAGTAAGCTCTCCTAGCTTTTTATTGACTGAAATGATTTTATTTCACCCTCATTTGACTAAGTACACAAATTGTTGGTTGACAGCTTTATGCTTCTCAGAACTGGAATATTCTCTGCCTTGCATTGTTGCTATTGACGAGAAATCTATTATCAGTTGTCACTTGTTACACTTGTAAACTTCCTTTTCTCTCTGGCTACTTCTAAGATCTCTGGTTTTTAGTTTTTATTATGTTCTGCAGGTTTGCCTCAGAATGTGTAGCTGTGGATTTTTTTTTTCTAGTTTTCCTGGGATTTATTTTGCTTTTTAAAACTGAGGTTTCATAATTTTCATTAACTCTGGAAAATGATGATTCCTTCATTCACCATTAATTCAACAAAGATTGCCTTTCCCTTATTCATTCTATTCATTTTCTGAGATTCTAAATATACTAAGAGAACCTTCTCTTTATCTTCCCTGTCTTTTCACCGTTCTGTCATATATTTTATTTTTCCTCCAGTACTGCATTCTGGTTAATTTCTTCATGTCTATCTTCCGGGCATTTAATTTTCTCTTCAGTGTGGGTAATCTGCCATTTAACCAATTCTTTAAGTTTTCAATTTCAACTATATATTTTACTTTTAGAAGATTGGCTTTAGGGTGCCTGGGTGGCTCAGTGGGTTAAAGCCTCTGCTTTCGGCTCAGGTCATGATCTCAGGGTCCTGGGATCGAGGCCCGCATCGGGCTCCCTGCTCGGCGGGGAGCCTGCTTCCCCCTCTCTCTCTGCCTACTTGTGATCTGATCTCTCTCTGTGTCAAATAAATAAATAAAATCTTAAAAAAAAAGAAGATTGGCTTTATTTTTCAAATGTACCAAGTCATTTTAATAGACCTTTGTTTCTTGCTCAAGTTTTTATCATTTCTGTTAACACTTTAAGCATGTTCATTTCATATTCTGTCTTGGATTATTACCATATCAGTGTCCCTAATTCTCTTTCCTGATAATTTTCACCCATTATAGCTTGGTTGCTACTGTGTTTGGTGGTTTTATATTGTGAGTTTATAGTTTATATTTGACCAGTCTCTGTATATGGGAATCCTGAAAATCTTGGTTCAAGGGATATATTTCCAGGAAGATTTGTTTTTCCTTTTGTTACATACCACGGTATACTACTAACTTATGTGAGGGCATCATCTATGAGTAGGTGTCAGCAGAGGTGTCTTTATCCAATTGTAGGATTCAAGCCAGAGATGCATACTGTTTTCACTGAAGCTCTTCGAGTGTTCTAGCTTCATGTTGCTGTCTCCATTCCAAACCACCCCCCCCAACCGCCATCTTTTCTATGCCTTAGGATTTGTTCTGGTTCACTGAAAAGACATTAAAACTTCAGGGTTTATGTAACTGTGATCAGCGGATGTCTCCAAGGTATGTGTAACTTCATTTCTGGCTTATTATGCTGTTATTTATTCCCATCCTTTTGAGGGGATGCAAGATTTTCCTTAATTTCTCAAGAGCTCAGCTCTGCCTATTAGTTGCAACTTGTCCATGATTCTTTGGTATTTTGCAGTGGAAAAAATTTTAGAATACAGTATCGTCAGGACTTACCAGAAGAGCAGAAGATAGGAAAATGTCTACTTTATTAGGTTACATCAGGATTAAATGGGAAAATGCAACCGAAGAACTTAGCAGAGCACCTTTATAGCATAAGTGTTTGATAAATGTTAGTTAAAAGAAACTTAGTTTTTCAAAAAATTTTCTGTATGGGGCTTTTTTATCTTTTCCATTTATGCAAAATATGTGTATTCTCCAAAAAGAAATGTTCGTTCATCTGCATAAATATTAAATAGAATTTTTGTCTTACATTTTAAAAGATAGCTATTTATGTTAACTTATTTAACGTAAAGTAAATGTAGAGAATTTATACTAAATCATATTATTCGAGCTGATATTCAATGACCTAAAATTCAACAGAAAAGAATTCTTTGAACTAAAATTAGGCAAAAATTGCTGTTAATGTTTTATTTTTATTATTATTTTTTTAAGTAGGCTCCATGCCCAACATGGAGATCAAGAGTCACATGTTTGGGCTCCTGGGTGGCTCAGTGGGTTAAAGCCTCTGCCTTTGGCTCAGGTCATGATCTCGGGGTCCTGGGATCGAGGCCCACATTGGGCTCCCTGCTTAGCGGGGAGCCTGCTTCCTCCTCTCTCTCTGCCTACTTGTGATCTCTCTCTCTCTGTCAAATAAATAAAATCTTTAAAAAAAAAGTCACATGTTCTGACTAAGCCAGCCAGGTGCCACCTATTAATGTTTTATTAAAGGCAATTTCTTAATTAAGTTATCCAAGAACTAACATTTTGAAAATTTGTTTAGAGCTCATCATTACCAGGTTAGCCATTTGTATAGTAAGTCATATCTGTCTTTTAAAAGAATTTTATTCTTAATTTCCAATTATACTTTGAAAACTAAAAAAGTAAATAGAATTCTTAAGTATGAGCTATGCTTTTCAATGATTTTTACTGTTAATGAACTCATTTAACCCAGGTGCATCTCTTAATAGGAAACAAAACAGAAACAAACAAGACAATGATCCTCCAAAAATGAAAATGTTCAAAATATCTGCTCCTGTTACAGAGGAGATAAGTGTGCCCTAGTATCTGGTTGTCCCTAACCACAGTGTTGATGAAGTTTTAATGTCAAGTGAAATAATATCAGTCTTCTCCCATAAGAAATCTAAAATCAAAATTTGCCTCCAGACTGAGTATCTCTTGTTTTGGCTTATTTTGGGATTTTACAGCTTTTCCAAATTGTTTGGGAAACACAGCTGGGCTTATTAATAGACTGAGGCATTCAGTTTGAAGATGACTGTCACCATGTGCAGTTCTGGATGTCTTCCTCAGGACTTCACAGCCAATGGCTCTATCTTCAGTGGAAAGAAATGGACTCCCATGCCGGTATTTGAGAATAAATATTTTGGCCTCTAGCTCATAACTTACATAATGTAATAAAAGTGGTAGCCAGCATGATTGTCTCTTGTACGCTTGATACCGTGCTAGGCCCTTGCCATGCAATGCTTCATTTAGTCTTCCCAAGAGCTTAGGCCTGTTCGAGTTTTTAAATAGATAAATGGAGGCCTAGAAAGGCCTTTTGCTTATTTGTTTCTTAATGCTTGAGCAGAAGGAGGAAATAGAATGTGCTACCCTAGAAAACTACCTCCTACACACAGCTACCTGGTTAGTGACTGTCGTTGCTCATTCATTCAAGGTCACCACTGTAGGAGAAGGTGCTGCTCAGCATTAAGCAGGCAGAGAGAGATGACAATACAGATCCTAGGTAGAAAGTTCAGTCCTCCAGAAAACATGTCCTCAGAGCTGCCTGGCTTATTCTTAGTGATGGTGTTTTTAAAAAGTGGCTTCTGGTGCCCCTTGGAGGACCCTGACTAGTACCTGGATTATCTGTTTGATAACTTCCTCAACATCTCCTTTTTGACTTTCTATCAGTGGATATAAAATGGTAAGAGACTGCAAACTCTTCTAACCCAAACTTAATCAATTCGCAGAAAAGGAAACTGAAGGTCCTCATAGTTAACTGATTTGCCCTACATCATATACTGGATGCTTATATTGGCCTGATTCCATCAGTTAGTAGACCCCTAACATAGTATACAGGTTTTAACTAAACTACTGCCCAACTCCAGTTGAAAATACTTTCCAAAGAACTTGAAACTGACCAAAAAATCTGAAGTTTGTGTTCATTTCTTCCTTCCTTCTTTTCTTCTTTCCCTCCCTCCTTCCTTCTTTCTTCTCTTCGTTCATTTATACAACAAGCACTTATTGTCTGTTTACTCTGAGCCAGGCAGTATGTCATCCACTAAGACAGGAAAGATATAAAGACAGAGCCTCTACTCTAACTCATTCCATGAAGCATGCTCCGCAGCCACACTAGGGGAAGCCTTGTCAGGATGGGGGACTATCCTGGCCCAATTATTCAGTTTTTCCATCAATCTTCTATGCTTATTGAGTACTTAGTTTTTTTTCCCTAGGCTTTTGGTACATAGTAATGAACATGGATGGCATACAAGTATGCTCAGACTTTATTTTGAAATTAGTAGAGACAAAGTATAAACAGCAGATAGGTAGGTAGATAGATAGATAGATAGAATTTCGGGTGCTAATAATGCTATGAGGAAGATAAAATTGAGTAATATGGTGGAATGGCTGGAGGGTCCTACCCTTATGGGATTGGTGGGATGAGGCTTCCTTCAGGAGGTGGCATTTAAATTGACACCCAAATAATGTAAAAGAGATGTTCCAAGATCTCATTGGTGGTGTGTTATAATAACGTATTGATCATCTCAGCCTTTGGACAGAGCCTGGAGCAGCACAAAGCCCTTGAGCAGTGGCCTCTAGTGGTCCATAGCTTTCTCTCTTTACTCCAGCGTGTTACCATTTTCTGTGTGTCCCGTGATAGGAGAAGAGAAAGGCAGCACTATCATCGTTGAAGGGAAAATCCAAGCAGAAGGAAAGCAAATGAGATTGAGCTTGGTGTGTAGGGGAACTAAAAGGGGAGAGAGCACAAAAGGGAAAGTGACAAGGAATGATGTCGGTGAGTGGGCAGGAGCCAGACTGCATAGTCCCTGGTACCTTCAGTATACATGGCTGAAAGGTGGATGGATGTTGATGTTATATTTGTTTAGTTCCGAAAAGAAATAGATACAGTACTATGTTAAAGCGTATACTAATTAAGTTAATCCAAATACAGATTAAAAAAAATAATGCAAAGAGTGGAGAAGAAAATTATATCTGGAGTCTGGTGTGAATTTCTGTAATTGAGCACTGAAATTAACAATGAGTTTCCTAGTGGCCAAAATCTAAAATAAAATATCATGAGCCATGTAATTTTCTTTGTCTAGTTAAAGGAAAAATGAAATTGCATTAGAAGCTAAAGGCTTGAAAAAAAAAAAAAGAAGAAGCTAAAGGCTTGATACTTGAAATAGAAGAAGTTTGTTGCAATGGTTATTATCAAATAATTTAGTAAGTTACATATTCCTTGCCATTCTAAGTTCAGAAATAATTTTCAAACGTCACTTCATGAAAGTTATTTTTCATCAGAAATGGACATATATCTATCTCCTTGTACATTGTTTTCTGGTGATGATCCTGAGTCAATTTGAATATATTTGCTTCTAGACCTCCCCATATGTCCATGCCCCCACATCCTCGCTTACAGTTCCTTCAACCTGGCATATTCATGCTCATCTTTTCCACTAAAAACATCTGTACCCCCAACACAAAATGATGCCCAAGGCCGAGCCATTGGTAAATGCACAGTAGTTATCTAGTCTACTTAGAAGCTCACAAGGTAGATTTTAAAATAGACAGGTACTGAGGTGCCTGCCTGGGTGGCTCAGTCAGTTAAGCATCTGCCTTCAGCACAGGTCATGATCCAGAAGACCTGGTATCAAGCCCCACAAGGGGCTCCCTACTCAGTGGGGAGTCTGCTTCTCCCTCTGCCCCTCCCCCTCCTTGTGGGCACTCTCTCTCTCTCTCAAATAAATTTTAAAAATCTTTTAAAAAATAAAGTAAAATAGACAGGCACTACCCTGAACCGACTGAATCAGAATTTCTGGAGAAGAGGGCTTGGGTATTAGTATTTTTTAAGCTCTCCAGGTGATTCTAGTGAGTAAGTTGCGTGAAGAATTGCTGAGCTATCATAGAGCTTCCTTCTACAGACAGTAGGCTTTAAACAGAATGCAGACTTTCACCCTTGCTGCTTTCTTCCGATGGGTTTCCCTCCTGAGAGGGAAAAATAAATAAATAACGAACCAACTACAACAGAATGTGCCACAACAAGAAAGTCTTTTTCGTCACCTACCATGGAAAGTAAATGAGTCATTACCTCCTTAACCTTGTATTTAATGAGAAAAACAGCATAGCAAATCTGCTTTGGTTCTGGCTTCGCTCAAAAGCTGTCCAGAAATAGCCATTTCAGTGAGTCCTTTTCACCTTCTCACTGAGAAAAGAGAACATTTTGGAAAGATTGTAGAAGGGAACAAATTAAAGTGGCTCCAGAACCTGAATGTGCCTAAAAGCACTTGAAGATCTTGTGAAAAATGCCCATGCCCAGTCCCCACCTGCCAGTAGTTCCGGGGTTGGGTTGTATATCTAAGGAGCCCTCGGCGTTTCTCGTCCCAGTGGTTTACAGGCCAACGGGAAATAGGAGTTTACAAAAAGCTGTCCTTTTTGTTGATGTATAAATGCTTCTTCCTGTTTTTCGACAAACCCCAGGGCCCTTTGACCGCTTTTGAGAGGAAAGAGAAAATTAAGAAAATCTAAATTTGGAAGCAAATTTCATAGACCACAGCAGAGTGAAAGGATGAAGAGAGGAAGAATCTCAGGCAGCAAGAGGAGACAGCTGGGGAGCTAAGAGCTCTGGCGGAAAAGCATTCAGGTGAGGAGGCCCATGTGGGTCGGACTGGAGAAACTTGCTTACAACTACAACAGATTCTCGGTGGTGGGCAGGCTGGCAAATAATGTCCCAGCTACTCTCCTGGAGGACAGATGTAATAATCCTGCCCTTCTTAGGTGCAAACTCCTCTAATCATGCTGTGAAAACTGTACTCACTTTGGTCTGCTATTGTTGGCCCAAGGCTAATTCGCGGTATCCTGGGGCTTCAATTCTCCCATGCCTTTCAGAAACAAATTCCTTCCAGTTTAGGAAATGTGAGCCTCAGAAGTTTACTTAGAAAGACACACTGGCCTCAGTGAGGCAGAGAAAGAAAGGGGGGGAGCAACTTCTATAGTAGAGCTGTTAAATAGATTGTAGATTCCCAGCATCCGTTCTCTCCACCGGAATCAGCAAAACCTAACAGAATACAAAATGTAGGGTGCCTGGGTGGCTCAGTGGGTTAAAGCCACTGCCTTCGGCTCAGGTCATGATCCCAGGGTCCTGGGATCGAGGC
>LNAC01000183.1:151996-176509 GCA_002007465.1 Ailurus styani
CTGCCTCTCTGCCTACTTGTAATCTCTCCTCTCTCTGTGTCAAATGAATAAATAAAATCTTTAAAAAATACAAAATGTAATAAATCCTAGCAGTACCAAATACAAAACTTTGTTGCATTTGCTACCTCATTTGTTTAACCATCATTTATTCTTTCATCCCAAAAATATATTTAAACCCTAAAATGTGTGTTAGCTCAGTTCCCTTGTAAACAGAATCTGAGACAAAGAATTGGTTGCAAGGAGTGTCTTTGGAGGCGATACCAAGGAACAGAAGTGAGGATGTGTAATGAGAGGGAAAAGGAAAGAAGAAAAGCCTATGGACATAAGAGTACTTTGTGGAGGATGTTACTGCAGGCAGTGGGAACTCAGTTCTGCAGGAGGTCTCTGAGAAGCATCTAACGCTTTCAGGGCACTGTCTCCTAAAGGGCTGAAGCAATTATCTGTGAGGGTGTGGCACGTTTAACTGGCTCTGCTAAACTCCGCATACTTGGAGGCGGAGAAGGCCCCACCCTCCAGGGCCTTCCCGCCTTAGGTGTCCAAGGCCAAGGAGGAATCCAGGGCTTAGAGCAAGGTGAGAAGCTGTTGGTTTGTGACCAGACTAATTGGAGTCTGCTCTTTGGTGAGTTACTGACACAAACTACACCAGCTGGAGCTGTCCCCAAAAGTAATCTTTTATTTGTAGGAAATACAGAGATCACAGGGAATAATTTCCAAAGCCATGAGCTCCTGAGCTAAATGGGTTCTTTTTATTTAGGGTTTCGGAAGATTATCCGAAAGGGGAGCTTTTTCATTGGATGGAAAGGTGGGCCTGACAGTTGCGCAGGCATACTTAGAAAACTGCCTGTAGGGGCATCGTATATTATGTTAATGAAGCTTGTGCTTCTCCTAGAGGGGAGACTTTAACATTATAATGAAGCAAAGGTAAAGGTCAATGCTTCTTAGCTGGTCTGCAGTCTGCTTAGGTGTTGACTTGGAGGCTGAGCTTGAGCTGGTTTAGTCTGGCTTGATCTTGTATGCGGTTCGGTAGTCTAAGGCTATTCCATGGTCTAAGACCGTTCTGGCTAAGGAATGCAGGGCCATGCTGGTACATAGGCTAGAACCCTATCAGTTGACCTTGAGTCCAGGCTTCTGTAGAGGCCCCTAGTGTATTTGTTAGTTGGGTCTGAAAAGAAACATTAGGGACAAAATAAGCTTTAAATTTTCTGCTAGTTTTAACCTCATTAACTCCATTGGGTGTGGTTTCAAGCTGAATTAAGTTGAAACTTGCACAGACCTCTTGCTGCCCTATGAAAGCTAAACTTTAAACGAGAGGCCAGGATGTTAATTGGAGCTTGGTATGTGTCTACGGCAATATGTCAGGCTCTCTAAAGCTACAAAGATAAGTAAATCATAGTCTCATACTTCTAAGACTTCTTCTTCTTGTAAGGAAGAGAAACATAAAAGAAAGTACTATTTAATATGGACACTGTTAGAGTAATGATGTCCAAAAAGCTTCGTCAGGAACAGGAGAGGAAGAAATTAATTGGTAGAAGGGAGATTTGGAGAAAAGAAAGAAGAGACAGAGAAAGGAAGATTGGGAGGGCTTCACTAAATGTATGCAGAAACTTGAAGGAAGAATCTTCAATGGGAGCAAAAGAACAATAAAATAAATACGGATTCATTATTAAGAACAAGGTACATTGTGGAAGTGGGGCTGAGTCAGGTGTGACTGAGCATTGCGTTTACATGTAGTAACCAGGGGAGATGAAGGTAAACATCTTCTATCCTGAAGGCAATGGGAAGGCCACGGACATTTAAGGAGGAGCATGACTCAAGCGAGTGTCTCCATACTTGGCAAGCTTTCAGAAAAGGTCACGACTGTAACTCCTGGAGATTTGTTATTTCATGAAACCTTTATGAGGTACACATTAAGCACCAGGGACCACCTCAGATGCTGAGCACACACTGGTGAATGAGAAGTGGTCATTGTCCTGGTGGTTCAGTGCCTGGTGAGGGAAGAGAGAGAACCTTTACGATAGAGGGTGTGGTCCGTGAGACTGTGAGTCTCTGTGCAGGAGGACTTTGGGAGAACATGAGAAGGTTCCCTATCCATCTTTTTGGGGCTCCTGAAAACTTCCTAGACAATTAGTAGTGGCCATTTTTTCCTTGCCTGGGCACTGTCCCATAATCACTGTCTACATGCTCTATCTTTTCTTTCTCTTTCTCTTTTTTTCTCTTTCTCTCTCATTCTGAAAACTGGCTTCCAGGACTGTAAGGTTTCCCGGTAGCCCTCCCAGTAACGGCGGATGAAACAAAGCACCAGACAAATAGGCACGAGGGGAGTTTTTAATAGAGACGCCCTCAGTCGAGGTTCCTTGACTCCGAGAGAAGGGAGTCGGAGAAGTCTCACCTGGAGAGGATGCGCACAGGTTTTTATGGGGTGTGGGCGGAACGGGGGAACATGACCGTAATTGGTAGGAGATTGGATGGAGTTTAGCCCTCGGTTTCCCGCCAAAGCTTTGGCGGTCTTTTGAGATGCAGAAGCTGATGAGGGTGGGGGTCCCCAGCCGCCCCGGGGCGGGGCGGTGAGACGGAGGGGCGGCTGCCAGCTTGTGGCCTCCTCAGTTCCCTGGACCCCGTCCGCCCAACAAGGACATCAGATCCAGTGTTAATGATTTGAAACATCTGTTCTGATCTCCTTCTTGCACAGACAAATATCCAAAACAACCACAGGGATTACTGCTGCTTATTAAACCACAGGGATTACAGATCTGTCTGTTTCTAATGATGATAACAGTAACTAATATGTAGTAAACACCATGTACCAAATACTGTTCGAAGGGATTTACACATAATAATTATTTTTCTACTTTTGACACCTTTATGAGGTTATAAATTCCCATTTTAAAGAGGGGGAAAGTGAAGCACTAAATTATGTAACTTACGGGCACCTGGGTGGCTCAGTGGGTTAAAGCCTCTGCCTTCGGCTCAGGTCATGATCTNTTGTCTGTTTCTAATGATGATAACAGTAACTGATATGTAGTAAATACCATGTACCAAATACTGTTCGAAGGGATTTACACATAATAATCATTTTTCTACTTTTGACACCTTTATGAGGTTATAATTTCCCATTTTAAAGAGGGGGAAAGTGAAGCACTAAATTAAGTAACTTACCAGGTCACATAAGCAATGAACAAGGACCAGAGACCCAAGAGANATATTTAAATTATGTAACTTACCAGGTCACATAAGCAGTGAACAAGGACCAGAGACCCAAGAGACCTGGCTCTAGAGTTTGTCCTCTTCATCACTGTGCTCTGCTCCCTCTCAGCTTTCTATCTACGGTCAATCCCCTTTGTCAGTGTATCTTTCACACTCTAGAAGGTACACCTACTTCATTGCAACTTCTGCACTCAAAATACCCCTTCATTTTCTTTCTTTTCCTAGGGCTAAACCCACTTCCCTTGATGCTCTCCCACAGGAAGAAATTTCCTTCCATCTGGTTAATTTATTTTTAAGAACCCAGTCGTAATTATACTTTTAGCAGTCTACGTAGCAATTTTCTACATCTATTCACCCAATCACTACCCCTTGATCCAAACAACTTGGTAATTTTCAGTTGTGGTCTATATTTTTACCAACCTCCAAAATGCTTTTCTCCCAAGGCAGCAACCTTCCAGACTTTAGCAGTATTTTGAACTCAGCATAATCACCAAGTCATGGTCTTTAACTGAAATGAAATGGCCAGGCATCAGGCATCATTCTGTTTCTCCTTCACTATCATTTGGTTGATACAGCTAACTTGTCACAGCTAGGGAGGGATTTCAAATTGCTCTCCAATTTTCTGCTTTACCTTTACTCTACGTCCTTGCTCTCTTTGCCTCCAACTGACATTTTCATTTTGTACTTACATAAGAGAGTTATTAAAGATTTTCCAACATTTGGAAAGTTTCAGGGCTAACTGGAATTTAACTCTGTTTGAAGAAAAATCAGTCAATAGCTTTGACAAAAGAACATTGTATTTCAAACCTCTGCATATGGAGGGCTAAGGGAAAAAAATAGGATTCTTTTCCTCTTGATAATAGCAATAATCATGAACATTCACTGCTGCTTANTTTCAAACCTCTGCATATGGAGGGCTAAGGAAAAAAAAATAGGATTCTTTTCCTCTTGATAATAGCAATAATCATGAACATTCACTGCTGCTTATTACATGCCAGGCACTGCCAAGGACTTTTCATGCATTACTTTATTTTTCAAAGATGAGGGTATTGAGGTTCAGAACATGGTATAATTTATGAAATTTTGAGTATCCACATACCCCAAATATATATTATTATGGATAAACTTATGTAATAAAGATGGACTTGAAGAATAGATACTAAATTCAGGACAATAATCATTTTAGGAGAAAAGAAGGAAATGGGACTTCTTGTATTAAAATGATATCTGAAGCAAAAATAAGAGAAGCTTAATGTTTATTGTTTTGGGTGACTGAATCATGGATATGCGTTAAGCCATCCTCTGTACTTTCCTGTATCTTTAAATCTTTTTCAACATATTTTGAATGTGCTAAACATTTTAAATGTGACAATTATAGGCTCAAGACAAATAAAACAAAAGACCATAAAATGCAATGTCTACTTTTTTCCCATTCCTTTTTCCCCCCATATCTTAATGTGTGAAGTAAGATCAATATAGCTTGAACTTTATCTCATGTTGGATCTGGAGGCTTATAAACATAATTGCATTTATCATATAATGGCTCGATTTTCTTCACCATCAGTGGAGGAAGTATCCCTAGCTAACAAAGTGAGCAAGCTGCCTAAGAACCATTGTTTTACAAACTATTACTTCCCAGGACCATTTTCTCTGCTTTTGTCTAATTTGCCACTAAGACTGAGTTCTATGATGCAAGAGAAATGTATTTGTTTATTTTGAAAACCCCAGGATGTCTCAGATTTTTTTTAAAAGCTAGCATTTAGCAGACGGGAATCAAAACATCAGCGTCTCCTGCGCCTGGGTGGCTCAGTGGGTTAAAGCCTCTGCCTTCAGCTCAGGTCGTGATCTCAGGGTCCTGGGATCGAGGCCCACATCGGGCTCCCTGCTTGGCAAGGAGCCTGCTTCCTCCTCTCTCTCTGCCTACATCTCAGCCTACTTGTGATCTCTCTCTCTCTCTCTGTCAAATAAATAAATAAAATATTAAAAAAAAAAAAAAAAGACATCAGCCTCTCGGAAAAACCCTCCAAAATATCTCTGTCCAAAGAGGCCCTTGCATACTGTGCCTTTATTCCCAATTTCACTTTATCTAAGATTCTTTCCTGGAAAGGCAGAGCTACTTAGATGAAATTTGTGAATGTATTCTCTCACTAAAAATCACACCACTTTGAACTTGATGGCATTTGTAGCCAGTCACAACCCAATGATCAGGGCAGAGTAAGTCTTTAAAACAGGATTCCCCTAGAAACAATAACATTTATGACCCAGCAGAGCCTGCCAGAAAATATAGTCAAATCCTTCCAGTGGCTGAAAATGCCTTACTTAATTAATCTGTGTCCATCCTCTGAAAATAATTTTTTTATAGTTTTTAAATTTTGGAATAATTTCAGACTTACAGAATGTTGCAAGAATAGTACAAAGAACCTCTGAACATTTTACCTAGACACATACATACATGCACACACAAAGATAAAAATTACTTTAATTTTTCAGAGACTTTTGGTAGTAAGTTTTGCAGCTATGAGGCCATTTTAACCCTATATACTTCAGTGTCCACTCCCCAAGAACCAGGACATTTATTTACATATTCACAGCAAAAATATTATTATTAGGAAACTGGCATTGATATAATGTTATTTTTTAATCTGTAAACTTTGTTAATATTTTGCCAATTACAACAATAATGTTCTCTGTAGGGAAAAAAAAAAAGAAAAAGAAAAGTCTGGTACAGAGCCCAATCCAGTACCACCCATTGAATTAAATACAAGTCTGTTTAGTCTCCTTAAATCTGACCAATTCCTGTTTTTGTTTCCCACTACCTTGACTTTTTTTTTTTTTTTTTGGAAAATTTTGAAGAGTACAGGTCAATTATTTGGTAAAACTCTTTCTTGATTTGAGTTTATCTGATGTTTCCTTATGATTATATTGAGATCATGCATTTTGGGCAGGAATATCAGTGTCTTCATCCCTGCTTTGTTATCGCTTCCTTTCTCCTACTTTGTCTCATCCCTTTATTTTTAACATTTCTGAATGATTTGGTTCACATGTGCTCCTTTTATAAAGTAGGGAGTTGGATCTTGCTTTTTGAGACAACTTGTAAATAGTTGTTTTTTTTTAATAAATGAATGAAGCTCATATTTATTGATATGACTGACATAGTTGGTCTCACCTGTATCATTTTATTTTATGTTATAAATACTATGCATATAGTAATTTCTTTGTATTTTCTCAGCAGTTGCTCAGAATTCCTTGAGTTCTTACGTGCTTGAAATGATTTTCTCTTTAGTCTTGATATGTGAAAGATATCTTGGCTGAATATCCTTGGATCACACATTCTTTTCTTGAGTTTCTTGAATATGCTGCTTTGTCATTACTTTTTGCCTGAGTCTCTTGCCCTTTTAGGTCATTAGATGCTTTTGTCTGAAAACACCAGGAAATTTTTCAACATTAAAGTCTAAAAGTTCTACTAGGTTATGACTCAGGTTTGATTAATCTACAGTAATTTTCCTAGGTACCCAGTGAGCTCATTTAATATGTAGATGCAAGTTTCCTTTTTAATTTCTGGAAAATTGCCTTACATTATTATTGTCAGTATTAGTTCTGTTCCATTGTTTTGTTTTTCTCCTTTGGGGACTTCAATTATTCACATGTTGGAATTTCTTCATCTGATTTCCATCATCTTTTTTTTTTCTTTCTTTGTCTTGTTTTCATTCTCTCAGTCATTGTCTTGCTTAAGTTTTTATTTATTATTCATTGGACAACTTGTAATTTAATCTTTTTTTTTAAATTTCTTCCCTGAATCAATGAAATACTCATTTCATTTCTTCCTTTTTTTCTTTTCTATTTCTATTCTCAGAAAAGTAATTCAAGGCCTTTTTTTTTCATATTGTCATATATTTGAGAATTAACTTGGTCAGTAGAGTTATGTGACAGTATTCTTCTGGTTTGTGGTTGCCTTTCAGAGATGATTTTTATCAAGTGAAATGTTTTTATTCTAATTCCCTATTTTCTTCTTAGTGTGTGAAGACTGCCATCATTTCTGCATTTAGTAACCAGGGATGATGATTTGGGAGGTTTACAAGATTCCTAGTTGTATATCACCCTCTCCTGTCAGTGTAACAATGCAAATAGCTTTTTAGTGTTGGAGCGAAAAGGAGAACAGTGTGTCTTATGATAGTTTATATTTGTATTTATTTTATAAGATTCTAAAAATTTTCCTTCTTCTTTCTTTTACCTTTCACTATGAAGTTTCCGAAGAACTCGTTCCTTTTGTTTTTTACTCTCATCTCCCCAGAAGAATGGCCCTGATTCTCTCTTTTCTTTATTCTCTCTTCTGCAGAGTTTTCCCACACTTTGTTCTCTAGAAATCTTGGAGGGGGAAGTTGAGAAATAGCTCCAATGAAGATTAGTGTTTATTTTTCCACTTATTGGTAATTGTGTATCCTACTCTGACTTGCGGAACTCAAAAAAAAGAGTGAGATTTGCACGGTTTTAATTTCTATTTTTGTTGATTTGCATAGCTTTTCTAGCATGTGCTGGGATATCCAGCTATCCATGGCTACCATTCCTTGACCCACCTCCCTGACTTCTTGATTCCTTCAAATGGCCACATCAATAAAATAATAATAATATTAATAATAAAGTTTAGGGATATTTGACTATGCTCAAGTACTTTTCAAAATAGCAATACGTGTTGGATTTTACAGTCTTTTAACTTTTTTTTATTAACTTTAACTCAAGTATATAATATACAATGTTATTAAACTATTAAGTAATCTTTTATTTGTCAGGATCTCTATATTTTCCTCTCTCAGCTCCCAACCACACCTCCTCTGACCCTTCATTACCCAGACATAATATGTTTCTAAAACAAGCTCTGTACAGGGTTCTTGCCAAAAGTTTGCTAGAAATATTTGGGCATACCTTTACGGGACTGTCCAGGGAAGTTAACAGTCAGGTTCAATATTACAGAACAAATTTTATAGAAAATCAACCAAATCTCAGTTTGTAAAATAAGCCAGTCCTGTAGACTCAAACCTACTAAACTCAGACTCATATCCTAAAGAAAATACCATAAGACTCAAAATGTGTTTGGCTGATCTACTTGAGTTTATATATTTCACCCTCCATTCTTAACACTGTTAATTTCCTTCTGTACCCGATAATATCTGTACTCCACCCACTTCCTGCAATATGCACCATTCCCCTGCATGCCAATGGTTTCTTACTACAATCATCCACAATTCTCTTCCTGGGCTTTTTCTACAGCCTTAGGAACTAGAGTGCACCCCTTTCCCAGTGCATATCTAAAATGTCTACTCACAGGAGAAACTTTCAACCAATGGCATATGGGAGTTGGGAGTTGATGAATAAATAACTTTGGGTGGAACAACTCTGAGGAGTATTCTATAGAGCATCTCCGAGGTCCCCAGCAGCATTGAACCCTACTTGTCTGCAATGATAAAATATCCTTCCTTGGCTCACATCCTTATTCCTCAACTAGTACTTTCTGGGATTATCTCTCAAAGGAACAATTTTCACTCAAATCAAGATCTTCTTAGAGAGACTCTAATCTAAGACATACTTCGATGAACCCATAAAAATGTATGTTCTATATTCTGTATTCCTTTCTTAAGGGCCATTTCCCAACAGCGAGGACCAAAAAGAGTCATTTTTGCCTTCTATGATACCAAGTTCTTTGGAACAGATGTCAGTCTAGACTGTCTAGATTTCTGGCTGCTTACCTCCAGGGACTTCAATTCCTTTGAGAGTTTCCAAAATCCTTAAAAGCCATGAGGGTAGAATTTAAATGGACTTGATTAAACTGAATTGAAGTAAACATTTCAGGGCAGCTTCAAGTAGAAGCATAATTATGATCTAGTCCTTGGTAAGATATGCCCACCATGAATATTTTACCCAGGAAACACCAGTCTGAACTCTGACACTAAGTAGTTAGGTAATTTTGGAAAACTCATTTCTCATCTCTAAACTTCAGTTTTCTAATCAGTAAAATGAGCTGCTGAAATAGATGCTTTCTAAGCAGTTCTTCAGCTAGAGTGCTCCTTGATTCTAAATGGGTCTCTGCAATCCATCACATGTCACATATAATTTTTTCCCAAATTTTGTTTCTTGGAAGTTAAATTATCAAGAGTGTCCTTTCTAAACACCTATTTTGGAATTCAGATTTAGTTTGTATTCATCCAGCCACACCTCATTTTTCACTGGTCAGTTTCTAAATTACTGTAGCTTGCACAATACTAAAACACTATCCTCATCATTAGCAGAGATTTTATTCTCTGGGATATTGTCTCCACCTAGCCACCCAAAATCATTTTGGTATTTTTTTGATCTCTGGAAATAAGACGAGGTGACCTAGGGAAGCCGTTCATTTTGATCAATCTAAATGTATGAGCTGAATCTTCTCTAGTTATATAACAGGTGTCACATAGAGGAAAGGGTTTGTTGATGATAATTAAAGTTGTTGTTGTTGTTGTTATTTATTTGTTTGTTTTTTCCCTGAACTGAGAAACTGAGCTTTGAAAGTTGTTCCTCTTGAGTGGAACATATTGATCCAAGGGAGAATCTGACATAGAATGAAGAAAAAGAAATCAAAGTAAGCTAGTAGAAAGAAAACAAATTAAATTTGTAAATTCAGCAGAGGACATGCACACTAGATCTTGAGAAGATGTAAGAGGCAAAAAGAACAGAAAAATGCAGGGTAGTGGAATGGTTTGCATTCTTTTAACCAAAGACTGAAAAGAGCTAATTAGATAGCAGAAATGAGACCAAACAATTTAAGAACTCAGATGAGAAAGCATCACAGTTTCCATTTACATTGGCCCCAGAAATTGAACCCTTGACTTAGGGCCACAGATTCAAAAGAGGAAAATTACATAAAATCAAGCAAAGAGTTAATTCCTAATAAAGTCTCCTGGAGGAAGTTCTGGGGAAGGGTTTGGAAAGGAATTGATGATGTAGAAAAAGAAGGATGTGATGAAGGAGAAGACTGTAATATGTAAAAGTGTCATTTGAGCCTATATATTCAAAAAGAGAAAGATAGGGACTTTCTCTTCTGCTACTGAACACATTGGTTTTAGGTAATAACATCTTTACTATCTACACTGTCTGAACTTGGTTTACTCATCTACTTGCTTCTTGGAAATAAACCTCAGAAATCAGGAACTTAGAAAAGAGAAGGTGAATGTCCTTCTCCATGTGGGGAGGCTTGGGACAATCAAAGCCGGCTGCTTGGATCATTTTCCACACCTTCGCCTTCACCCTGGGGGTGGACCAGGGAGTCAACACAGTAACAATTGCCATTGTCCTGTGCAAAGTATAAGCAAAAGTATAAAATTTCTTTAGAATTGGACACTAAGAAGTCACATGAAGACAAGGAGCAGGTCTAAAAGCAAAAGGTGAATATATTTCAGTCAGCTTGGAATGGCTCTCCCAGTTCCACATGGCAGCTCATAATTCTCAGAGCTACTTGGCCACAGAGAACAACTCCAGCAGTCACAGCTGACCTGAGGGACACATGCTGTCCACTGAAGGTGCTTGTTGTCCAAGTCAGCTTGTTATATGTAGAGACATTGCCAACATCTGTACAAGCAGAAAACAAAAAAATAAAATAAGGGAAATGAGGGTCTAGGTTGAAATCAGTTTTCCAATGAACCAGAAAACTCCTTCCCTCTAATTTTATTTGTGTACATAAAGCTTGGCAAATGAAATCTTTGAACAAGCTGATAGTTAATGAGAGTCTTCTTGATGTAGTGGCTAAAATAAAGATTTTTCTATCAAAGATCAAACAGATCTAGATTCAATCTTTGGTTCAGTTGCTTTCTAGCTGTGTGATCTCAGACACATTATTTGATCTCTCTGAGACTTGACTTCTTTTTCACGTATAATGAAGATAATAATCCTTCCCTTGCTGAGATTGATGAGGGAATGAGTTTAAAGCACCTATAGAGCATCATTAAATGGTACTAGTGGTGGTAGCAGTAATGAGATTAACAGATATGTTAATATTGGAAATTGCTTTTATTTCTATTTTTATGATGATATCATTTTCATATTTTTCCAGGGAACACCTCAGCCCATTCACTAATATAAAGACTGTTCTGATGATTTTTTTTTTCCCTGTCTCTTCCCCAGTGCAGAGAGAAGGAAAAGGAAGATACTTAAAATCCAACACATGCAGGATTCTCAGAGAATAGTTGTCTGGTTATCTTACTTTGAATCTGGATTCTTAACCATCTAAGACTGAAGGTTTCCCAAGCCAAATTCAGTCTTCACTGCCATTAGAATGAGAGACTGGGAGAGGGTATTTTGGTCTTTTCATCAGGTTCTTAATGTAAATCTAGACCCAAGACAAAGAAACACAGTGTAGTTTTACATTGTGATCATGCTCCAAAGCAATCATGCTCCAAATGCTAATTACTGTTGAGTATCTTAAGAAATAAGTTAACTTTTCATTTAATGAGAGCATTAGCTTCCATAGTAAAGCCATAAAATGGCATCACTGCCTTATGGCAACCTAAAAGCAAAAGGGAGACCAATCAAAACATGTGGGGTGGGGAGCAGGAGTAGATAGGATCCTGACCTCCGCAGTGGCTGAGAAATAGGGAACAATACACAAAAGAATGAGGCAATTCAAGTTCAATTCTAGGAGACTAGAAAATCAAATGAAGCCATCCAAAGAGAGAGGAGCAGGTCATGAAACCCTCTATGGCAGGCAATGAGAGAAATGGGACATTATAGCAGTGTCAGGCTGTCCAAGGGAATGTGTCTGAAAATAAGGTAGGGAAGGACAGAAACTGAGCCCAGTCTCTGGGATACAAGACTGGAGGTAATGAAACTGGCAAGCTGGTCTCATTCTGGAGGAGAGAATAAGTGATGAGCTGAAAACTCAGAGCCAGCAATGTGGTGTTATTCTGTACCAGCATATTCAAGGACACATGGGAGTGCTGCCCAGAGAGTTGTAAAAACATAGAGAGTGGTGTCAGTCCAGAATCAGAAGAAACACGATACACAAAGGTACCCTGTTCCTGATTCCAAAAAATAGGTGGTGTAATTCACAGCTGGCTGAACACCCAACACAAAGAGCAAAGATGGTCCTGGTTGGGGCAGAGGCTTCCATTAAGCTGAACATGACTCATTTGTGCATTCAGCTGCATCTCACACTTTCTAATTTGATTGTTCCATAATAGTGAGGAGATGGAAACATTGGACTCTCTGATAATATTCTAGAATCTAGAACATTAGGCTGAATAGTTTATGTTGACTGATGAGTCTCTGGACACTATTTGGCAATTCATGGTGGGAAAGAACATTTCAAACCTGCGATGTATAATGAGGCACAACTCTCTGCCTTCCAAATAAACTAAAAAGGAAAATTATTACAGTGCAATTGAGGCATTCCCTTATCAGTGGTGAACTACTGCAAAACTATTTGGGGGGTTCAAACTGAAAAGGAGATTCTTTTTGCTATCACTCTAACTTTACTGTCATTCCAGAGAGATGCGAGGAAATGTAAGTTGTAAAACTGAATTTGACCAAGCATGTTGGAGCTGTGATATCCAAGTGAATGTTTCTTAGTCCAAAGCAGTTACCTTGGAAAGCTCTGTGCTGGTTTCAGAAGGCTAGCTGGGCTGAAGGTGTCAATGACTTCTTCCCATTCACAGCCCTTCCCTGGAAACCTATGTCAGCTGCAGCCTGGGGACGTGTGGTGCTGTGTGCTGTGTGCTTTCACTCTGCTCCCTGGCTCTGGGTCATGAAATGAAAAAATCTGGCTGGAGTTAGAAGTATGGCAAGATAAAGCCAGTGTACCTCAGAATCTGCTTACTGAGGAACCCTAACTGTGACATGGGAATTTGGAAGAAGCCTTTCCAGATATGCCTAAAACCTAGCCATGTTAACCAAAATAATTCCTTGGCAATTTCAAAGTTGGCTTTTATCTAGCTTTGGGCCTTAGAGCTCACATGATTCGTTTTCTAAGTTTTTGCTAACGCAGAATCCCAACAGCAAAGGATAGTTTTTCTATAAGCAAAAGGAGTCTATGCAGTCTTTTTCTTATCTTTAAAAATCATGTAACATTTAATTGATTTGCATTGTATTAACATATATTTATTTGTCATATTACATAATACTTTTAATAATATCACTAATCGAATTTCTTAACTTTTCCCCCCAAATCTTCAAGCAAAACCTATAGCATCTCCACTTCTAGGAAAACTTGTCCTGTGGGCTTTGCATACCTTTTCACCACTGTGTGCTGCCCAGAAAAATTATCTGAAATTTCTTGGCATTACTGAAGGGGGAGGGGCAAAGATAATATAGAAAATGGAAAGATGAGAGTAAACACTATCACACCAGGAAATTATAATGTCATCACGTTAGATTGAACCACAGAGTCATCTTTTTGTGTGTGTGTGTTTAGCGTTAAGGTGACACAGCCTAAACTCAGAGCAGAAGAGTGATGGTATGTCCTCATTTCAGTTTCTTCCCTAGTCTCTGTATGCTGTAAGTGGAAGGACAGGAACAGGGTCAGTATTGTCAATTTTGGGAAAATCTCACTCTAACTATCAAAAAGCTCATGCTCACTGTAGGTATCAAACTAAATCAATTAGGAGTGCCCTATTCTTCTCTTTATTCTAGCAAATCTACCCTGGAAGTGAAAACAACTGAGATAAAACCCATAATGAAAAAAAATAATGAATCCTAGAGGGAGGGCCATGTGAAGAGAAAAAAGTGGAAGGCAGTGATATTTCTGCTTTCTGTATAACATTAACACTTTATAGCAGAGGATACTGTAGAGAAAGTGACAGCTTTTGGAGCTGCTCTAAAAAGGGCATCACTTCAGAATTTGTCAATCAACTAATTCTTAATTTGATGAAGTATTTGAATAATACCTTCATGTTACTTTTCTCTTGCCCAGTGTTTGATCTCATGTGTGATGATTTTGAATACTTTGTAAACCCAAAAGTAATATTGGGCTGTTCAGAATTTCTTTCATAGCCCTTAAAACAGGCATGAAAAAAGATTTCCCATTACAACCTGTAATGATAAGGAGAAGGGAAACAATAGTAACAGTCTTTGAAAGACTAAATGAGAGAAACAGGGGTACTATAGCGATTATAAATAATGATTTTTAAAATATATATTAGCAATTATCTTTTTATAATTACAACTTTGCTGATAATCTTGGTGAATTGTTCTTTTCATTGGTCAGGCTCTCATCTTTGAAAATATCAGTTTATCCTTAGAGATCTATTTGGCAATTAAATAACCTGGGGCAAATGCTAAATCCTAAATAATTCTGACACCCAAGGAAAACTTTCAAATAACTTTCAAGAGAGGATCAGGCCCTCTGATGTCAGAACTCTCCTTACCCTTTTCCAACCCAACCCAGTTGGAATGCCTATTTGGGATCTACTGATTTGGAAATCTTCCCCCCCGAAGGACATGGGCCTTGAAGTTCCCATAATAATCTCATCCCTTTGAAAGCATTCCTAATTTTAAGAAAACTCAGTCTATGATGTATCTTATTATATAGTTATAGAATTCATACAATAAAATTCCAAGGGCTGCACTTGTGGGTGGGAAGAATAGGCTTCTACATCTCTAGCTTTCAGCAGGAAGGGAAGAGAAAGGGTTATCAGAACTACCCAGTGAATTTTTTAAAGTACCCATGTTATGCCATCCAAGGCAATGAGAGATCTTTGATTACTTTGGTATACAAAGCCAAAAAACCCAAAAAACTGTAGAGAATATTTTAGGGACAATTAAGAAATTCCGAATATGAACATTGTATTAGTAACTATTATTTATCAAGGTTAAATTCCTTGATTGTGATCATGGTATTATCATAGTATGAGATAATATCATTTTTAGGTGATAGACGCTTAATTATTTTTACAGGGAGGTAAACTGTTGTGATGTCTCCACTTACATTCCAATGATTGCTTTTAAGTTCATTGAAATACAAATACTTCCAAAAGCTCAGGCATATTTGATTCTTAAAAAAAAAAAAAAGAAAAGGAAAAAAAACCAGGAATCTGATGCCAAGAGCAATATAGTACTAGAAGGAAATTTGAGTGAAATGGGTAAGATGTAATTTAAAGTAGAAAGTCTTTGCACTAACATTGCAGTTCATGGTAGAGGGAAACGGATGAGGGGAAAGAGACCAGTCTCAGGAAAATTGCAATGGAATCTATTTATTGAGATGCTTAAAATTTACCCTTGAGCTGTAGTTCTGAAGAATCTAAGTGACTCTCAGAAAGATTGAGGGGAAAGAGGCAAAATCAGTGATCCTGCACATTGAAAGGCAAAGAAAGAGTTCAAAGGGGTCTCTGAGACCCATTAGACAAAGACGAAGCTCACTTGATAGACACAGAGAAAAACTGCAGCATTTTTTTATTCCAGACAGCAAAAATGTTGAGGTCTCCCCAGATGACGTAGTTCTTTTTGTTGTAGTGAACTAGCTCCAACTATTGGCAGTTCTTTGACTCTTTTTGTGATGGGCACACCGACCAAGCTTTATCAACTTATACCAGCAAGAGAGAAAATCACTTTCCTATCCATAACTATATGCCATATTCCATCCTAGATTTCATTTTTCTCCCTGTTTCTTTTATTCATTTTGAGGAAAAATAATGACCACTTACTGTAAACCTGTTGTGTCAGTCATAGTACTCTGTATTTTGTGTGCATTTTATCAACAACTCTACAACTATCCCATGACATAGGGATAGCTCTCCCACATTTTGTAGCTGAGGAAACAGATTTGGGAGATGAGGCAGTGTGGGGCCAGGACTCGAACCCCAGTCTGCTGTCTGCTGTCTGCTGTCTACACTCTTACCCACTAAACTTGTTACTTCCTGTATGAATACTTAGACTCCCCTGTGTTCTGCCTTCCTTAGCTGGCCTGTCAGCTAACAGACACATTTCTTGTATGGCATGCCTCCCTTGCCCTGTGCCGGGCTGCCCACAGTCTGCCACTGACAGCATCCAAGACAAGGTCCCAGCTCCTCAGAGATAAGGACTCAGGAAATATGATGACTCACTCCGACGTACGTAGTTGAAATCCTGTCCTTGGAGGACAGGAGACTAGGAGAATCAATGCCTTAGTACACGTGGCCCTTCTCCAGATCTGCCTGCTCATACCTGGCTCCATTAATCTTCTCTACATAATCATATCTGATATGCTTTTCTGCTCTTTCAATAAAGGGGACTTAATCAATGATAATTATAATTCTCTAATTAGTTTCTTAATGATATTTTAATAGAAGAGAACAAGCCCTGGGCATACTTTTCAGTAGTTAGAAATAGTTTTCCAAATAAACTTGTATGCCTTCCTTGCCCTTATATATTCCTGAAGGATATTTTTAGTATTAATTGAGTCATTGAATCAAGTTTATCCACATTTTCCACTCTCTTTAAATTTCATTAATTTCTTACCTCCCTGTAGCATGTATGTCTTTGCCAACTTCTCACACCTGATTAGATCCAATCACTTGTCTCTGAAGATTTAACACCACTTCTGCCACTTGCCGTTCTTAGTTCGCTTTTTTTAGTATTATTGACCTGTCCATGTATGGCCATTGAATTGACCACTTTTTAGTCAGATTCTTAGAGTTAATTGCATCAGACATGCTTGGGGACGATGCTCAATCCCTGCCCTTTTCTTTGGATGTTACCCCTACTCGTGACCTCTGTCAAAGTAATGGGCTCCCGTGGCTGTGTTTTGCTCCAAGAACCCCTCCTCAACCATCTCAAGCTAGATATTCGAGAAGCACAAAAACACGAGGAATTTCTCACTGTACAGCAGACAGTGAACACAGCATGGGAGGGCTAGCTGACAAAAGTTATAATGAAAGTGGATGGCTCAGGAAGCTAAAATAACGGAATGATCTTAATAAAAAGCTTGTATCTGCCAAGTCCCGGAGGAGAGCAGAGCTAGAATTATAAAATAAGGACAAAGGCCACGGTAGAGGTGAGTATCCATACTTCAGTACATTAGGTGGGTCTGGCATGGCAAGCCAGGCAGATCCTAAAAATGGAGGAAATAGTATGACTTTCCTGTAAATGTCATACCTTGGATGACTTAGGCTCCAGACATAATGGGTCATTTGGTCACTGGTGATGGCGTTGGAACCAGGAAAGTGCAACTCAAGAGAAAATGAAATCTCAGTCTGGAAGTGCATATTTCTTTCATGGAGAGTCAGTTGGGCAGATGAGGTATGCCGGGAAAACTGGCAGCAGCTGGGGTCAGAAGTCAGAGGTAGAGTGACGAGCTTCCGGACGTCCGTGCGGATGTGGCAAATATTAGTTTGATGGGAGATAAGTAGCCAAACCGAGGCAGGATTGTACAGTACCAGCCAACAGCGTGGACGAGTGCATAGTGGAGCTCCATCCTAGAAGTTAGGAGAGCATCACCCATCACAGCTCATGTTGAGGGGACAACTCAACCAGATTCATGTACATGAACCATACAAGGGAAGGGGAAAGAAGAAAGGGAGGAATGGCTCTCCGAGTTCATGTGGGAACCAAATTGGTTCTATCTGAAGGAACACATGCCTCTTATCCTTCCAAGAAACTGGCTCCCTCCCTCTAACTCCTACCAGGTCACTTCCCATCCCACACCAGACTAGAAGGCAATGGAGAGAGGTTGCAATCTGGGGAGAGATAGTAGGAGCTGGAAACTTTTCTTCATGGCTACATTGTAGGCTAGTAAGCAGAAAGCACAAGTTCACTCTATTCTGTTTTCTTCAATGATCTTTATGCTTTCGGATATCCTACTTTCCAAAGCACAGAAGACACTACAAGTTTTGGTACTGACATTCAGTTTTCCCAGAGGCAGTTTTGACCACCTCTCTGAGTTTTAAATGCAAATTAATTCAGCTGGGTAGCAGATAGTTATTGATGGTGCTTTCACACCTCCGCAAATTGTCCTACTCCTCTCCTAGCCAGCAAAGGGGTTAGTCCCTCAGGCTTTGAGTACTTTGTCATCTTTAATTAACATCAAGTTCCTCCATGCAATGGTGCCTCTGGTCTCTGGCTCAGAATCCTCACTGATATCACATGCTACATTGTATTCAGCCTTTCAGGCTATGGTGTAAACACACAAAGGGGAGGCCTCCTCAGGTTTCGGGCACAAAATGGGAATGTGTCTTCCTACACCTCCTCTCTATTCTGCTCCCCACCCAACGGAGTGATACATACACACACACACACACACACACACACACACACACACACACACGCTTAACACCACCAGTCTTTAGAAACACCTAGTATGGAATTATGTCTCCTGTGTTTCCTGCAGTGCATGTTGGTATACTAGACACCACTGAATAAGAACTGGTTCTGAGCAGGGTTTTTTTGAGCAGTGGCTGAATCATGACAATGCTGTCTATCCTTGCAGAGAAACAGCTTTTTTTTTTTTTAAGATTTTATTTATTTGACAGAGAGAGACACAGCAAGAGAGGGAACACAAGCAGGGGAGTGGGAGAGGAAGAAGCAGGCTTCCCGCCAAGCAGGGAGCCCGATGCAGGGCTCTACCCCAGGACCCTGGGATCATGACATGAGCCAAAGGCAGACGCTTAACGTCTGAACCACCCAGGTGCCCCAGAGAAATTGCTTCTTAATATGTCCATGGGAAATGCACTATCCATAAAAATTAACTGCTTGTACCATAGATTCTAAGCTGCCTGCTCTGAATGAGTTCCCCTTGCTTAGTGTCTCTCACTTTTGGTTTCTCCTATTTTTGAGTCTGGATGATTCTACATAGATCTCTCAAGCCACGTGGGTTACAGGAGCAAGACTGTTAATGTTATGATCTCTCTTCTTTAAATTTCTTCTCCTCCCTCAATTTCTGACCTACAATATTTTCCAACCTATTTTGCAGTCCCCAAGGAAGTTAGGACAAGTGACTTCTCCCCTCCCAGCCCAGGTTTTAGGGGGAAAAATGTGATGAATAAGCAGGGAAAATAGTCAAAAATGTTATAAAACAGTAATTGCTAAAGGCCAGGAGGATTGTCCTGATAATTCGTGGTATAAGGAAGTTCCGTTTACCTGAGAAAGTTATTAAAAACCAATCGTTCTAGGCTTGGTCTTGAAAAATGGTTAATAAGAGCTTGAAATAGAGTGATAGTTGGGAGGATGTGATGAAACGAATATGAAAAACATCTTAGAAGCATAATATAAAGACTCACAGAATCAGGCTCTACAAGTGATACAATATGGATGCATCATCACCTAGCCTACTTCTGTAGCTCTGTCTAATCCAGGGGAAACACATGTCTAGAGCACCCTGAAGTCCTAGAGAGCTCAACTCCTGATAATGTCACCCTTTACATATGGTTCATCACCCTTCCAAAGGACTCCTCAAGTCATTCCCCAGAATGGCATCTTACTTGATGCCATTTATTAATTATTGGTTGATTCATGAATTGTTCTTTCCCTCATTACTGTTAACCTTATTTGCATCTGATTTTACTTGGTCTAATGTGCTTCATGTAACATGTGGTCTCATAACCAAAGCAAACAGAAATGGTGAAAGCACAGTTGAGAGAGGCTCAATCTTGTCTCTTGAGCCTTCTGTGCCTGGGCTCTCACAAGCCAAATGGTACCCACTGTATACCCAAGGCCCCTGTGCTTTAGAGAGCTCCCGTTCTGGCCATCCTCTGGTCATGTTTCTCTGGACCAGTTCAGGAGAGGGCATGAGCCTTTGCCCTCTAGGTACACTCTCCAGATACCAGGGACATCAGAATTCCCAGCCAAAATGCCCTCTCTTATTTCTGGAGTCTACATACCCATGGGACTGACCACGCTGCTGTTATATGCATTCTAATCACAATGATTCATTTTTTTAAAAGATTTTTATTTATTTATTTGACAGAGAGAGAGAGATCACAAGTAGGCAGAGAGGCAGGCAGAGAGGAGGAAGCAGGGAGCCTGATGTGGGGCTTGATCCCAGGATCCTGAGATCATGACCTGAGCCGAAGGCAGAGGTCTTAACCCACTGAGCCACCCAGGCGCCCCTGCAATGATTCGTTTTTTGAGTAGAAGTGTGTCCAGAGCTTAAATGAGGGCTGAGGTGAAATATCAGCCCTGCATCGTGCTTCCTGCTCTGTGGGGAGCCTGCTTCTCCCTCTGCATCTGCCTCCTTCTCTCTCTCTCTCTGTTTCTCATGAATAAATAAATAAAATCTTTCAAATAAAATAAAATATGCATGTTCCCCTGTCTTCACTGAATAGAATAACATGTTCTATTTCCACTGACCAGGTCTAACGATTTGCCCTCCCCCAGTAAAAGAATTTTTTCTTCTGGTTAATATTACCCAATAATTTTGGGTGAGAAAACCCCGTAAAGCTGCTTGATCTAGAACCACACAGATCTTAACAACTATATGCTCTTGGAACCACTGTATTTTATAACCACATGTTTTTAAGAGGGAACTAACTCATCTTGAGCCATGTTCTTTTCCTCTCATCATGCATTTAGGTATGGGGAGCTAACTGATGTTTACTATAACTGACTGGGATCTGTTTTGTCCTTCCTTTTGCCTCTTTCTTCAATCCATAGATGTGAGCTCTCCATTGTATCAGGCTGAGAGGGCTTAGTGGAGGTGGAAAAGCAATGGATAAGGTCCTCTTTATTTAAATTTGTCTGTATTTTCTCCATTCTAGCTCTTACCCACAGACAGACCTACAGAAGAAACCACGACTAAAGAGGCCTCAAATAGCTCCATCCGATGAGTTAACCTTGTGGATACCATCCAAATTGCCCATACTATGATGGTGCAACCCCCAGGTAATGTAATGAAGAAGCAGAAAGGTCAAATGTGTCAGGGGTTGGGACTTGTGCATATTATCCATGAGAAGGTAACCAAAAGAATAATTATACCAGTCTGGTTTTCTGGTTGTAAGGAAAATAATACCATTAACACTAGTAATCTAGGGGTGCCTGGGTAGCTCAGTCAGTTAAGCAGCTGCCTTCAGCTCAGGTCATGATCTCGGGGTCCTGAGATTGAGTTCTGCATTGAATTCCCTGCTCAGAAAGAATCTGCTTCTCCCTCTTCCTCTGCTGCTCCTCCTGCTTGTGTTCTCTTGCTTACTCTCTCAAACAAATAAATAAATAAAATCTTTAAACAAAACAAACCAAACACTAGTAACATATCTTTATTGATCAACACGAGAGAAGTGAGGAAAAGAGGACATTCTGTGCTTCATATTGCTTCTAATAAAAATAAAAATAGAATTAAAAGTTCTATAGTAATATAGAATATATGACTAAATTACAATAAATATAGTTATCAAGGAAGAGGTGAAAATGGAAAAGGACAACCAACTCAGGGAAAAGAACAACTATGTTACATGATTTTTTTTTCTGAAATAAAAGAATGCTCTGGCCATAGAATTATTTTCCAAGGCAGTCATATCATCTCTAACAATAATGGCGGGAGGGATGATGAAAGGAAAAAATTCTAAGCAACTCAAGAAACAGAGCAGAGCAGTGTGGGGCACAATGGCAGGGGCGTTATCATTGTCCACAGGAGGGCGCCCTCTCGGGTTGTGTAACCCTGGCAAGAGAGCAAATAGAAGAAACAGTGGGTTTCTCTGTCAACAAGTTCCTGGGGTGCCTGGGTGGCTCAGTCTGTTAAGCGTCTGCCTTTGGCTTGGGTCATGGCTCAGGTCATGATCCCAGAGTCTTGGGATAGAGCCCAATGTCCTCAGGCTCCCCTCTCAGTGAGGAGCCTGCTGCTCCCTCTCCTCCCTGTTCATTCTCTGTCTCCGTCAAATAAATTAATTAGAAAAAAAAACCTTCCTAAATTTGAATATTTTTTTAAAATAACATCAAGAATTATATATGCCAGCCACAGATAATACAGACCATTAATCTTTAATCTGAGAATCAAGCTCTTTTATAATTCTATGACTCCTCAAATGTTACCCCTGTTAGAATAGAAGACACGAGTAGGGAGGGTGTAAATAAGTTCCAGCAAGTCACAGGCAGGGCTGAAATCTTCAATGCCTACCAACTCCAAGGCTGGATCCACAAACATTCCGTGATACTGATTAAACCAACAGGTCAAGTTAATGGAGCAATACGACTTGATTGTTCCATTTTAGGTGGGAGTTTTGTGGCACTTAAACTCCCTAGGCAGTTTCAACTCTGTGGATAACACTTCCTCAAGGCTTCAGTGGCTCTCACTTTATGGGATGGAGGAATTAGGCTGTTACATATCACAAAGCTCATGGTAACTGAATGATCAAATTAATTCAAATTAGCTCAGATGTGAGCAGGATCCTGAATACCAAAGATAGCCTGAAGCACTGGGGGGAAAATATTCTGAAATGGAAATACATTGACTTACAAAGAGGATTTTAATGTGTTACCACTGCAATCTTATTTAACAACTTCATTAGAGAACCATAAGCCAGAATAAAAATTAAGGTTACAAAATTTGTAGTGCATGAGGTAAATTCGAAGTCATTAAATTAAAAAAAAAAAGAACATCAAGACAATTTCCAGAAAGGAAAAGTCCAGAAACAAAAATTAAAATTAGATTCAAGAGGGTATGATAAAAACACGAGTCTAAGAAGAAGTAAACTTCCAATACAAGCCATAAATCTCAAAAGAGAAGTCTGAACTGCCAGAGATGAATTTCCACCATGACGCTGTGGTGCCCTCATTCAGTGTTGTCTGGGTTGCTGGTGGGGAAGTGGTTCTGTCCAGTTCTAGTAAAAGAGCCATTTAGTTCATGAGAATGTGACAGTTACATCCTATATATTCCCACCTGTGCTTCCCTCCCTCCTTCTGTGACTGCCAGCCAGCTGGTCCCAGCCTGTCATCCGTCATCCATGGCCTAGAGACAGGGTCCCGTAAGACTCCCCCTCCCCACCTTGAGAGGAGATCAGCTGAGACTGTGAACTTGGGATGTATGCACACACAAGGGGTGGTTTCAAATTCTTGGGCTTTCCTTCAAGCTGGTCCTGAAATTAAAACAAACAAACAAGACAAAACAAAACAAAAAACAGATAAGTAAAGCAATTCTTGAGGCATAGTGCTTTAACCCTAAGGAAGGTGGTTTGGATGGTGAAATTTCAGATGCTCTGATGGATTCAAGGGGGTAATATACGTGGGCAAAGAGGACTAACTGGCACTTCTAGAAACTGCCCCGAGACAGTTGTATTCCTTGCTTATGCAGAAACCTGCTACCTAGGTGCTAATACAGAATGGTAAGCCGTTGTCAATTGGAAGGTAAAGCTTTTTCTTCTCTGTCTTTCTTTCTGGGCCTGTTCTACTCTCTTAGAACCTGTACAGTAAATCATTAGTCCTAACTCTCTACTTCCTTTGTAAAACTCAGTGCCTAAACTACTCTTCCATCCTTACCTCCTACCAAACTGTCATTCACCTCTCAGCAAGATTAGAGGAGGGGAAAAGGATGAGAAATGGAAGATTTTGGACCTTGCAACCCTGTCTCCCCGAGGGACTTCTGAGTCACTCATTCCCCAGGGCCATACGTTTCTTTATTGTCTTTGATTCCTTTCAATTGTCAAGCTTTCTCCCCAGCCCTTCAATGGGCAATAATTTCAAGACCATTCAGATGAAATGAAGGCAACCCTAATTAGCTCACTAATACCATTATGGGGTCAGGGATCAGGCTAGGAGGTCTCCAGAACAGAGGCACTTACAGACTCTCTGTCTTGGATCTGGGATCTGTTTTATCCTCTTGTTCATTGTTCCATTTTCCCAATCATCTCTTCCCTTCCTCTGGGTCTGCTCTATCAATCTGCCATCTCTTAATCTTCAACTGAGACTACATTCCTGTGATTGCCCACATCTGTTTCTATCTTCTCATGAAGTCCTTAAACTTCTCTCAGTGACATAGGAATGTTGTGATGTAGCCCCAGGGCTCCCCCAGATTGTGTTGACTTAAAGATCTCCAATAGAGCCAAATGGGCTCCTTGGTAGTGCGGTATTTGTGCTGTCCACGTGGAAGGTGCAAGTGGGCTCTGTTTGTAAGACATAGTCCACATGTACACACACACACACACACACACACACGAAGGAGAGTCGAAATGCAGTACAGGTTCTATACCAAATACATGTGGGCGCCTGGGTGGCTCAGTGGGTTAGGGCCGCTGCCTTCGGCTCAGGTCATGATCCCAGGGTCCTGGGATCGGGGCCCACATCGGGCTCTCTGCTCGGCAGGGAGCCTGCTTCCTCCTCTCTCCTCTCTCTCTGCCTGCCTCTCTGCCTACTTGTAATCTCTCTCTCTGTGTCAAATGAATAAATAAAATCTTTAAA
>LNAC01000183.1:176517-219795 GCA_002007465.1 Ailurus styani
AAAAAAAAAAAAAAAAAAAAAAAAAAAACAAATACATGTATCATGTCCTGACCTTGCAGCTGTGTACAGTGTTATGTATAGTGTGCGTGTATGTGTGTTTATGTGAACCAAAGTCAACCAGGTGGAGAAAAGAAAGATGAGATGACATTACCTTGAGTTTGTTCTTTCTAGCTACTTCTACTTCCCTTTCTGGGTGATTAATGTCATGAGGAACTTAATTCAAGAAATAATATCTTATCCTTTTTTTTTTTTAGAGATTTTTTTCTTTTCTTTTTTCTTTTTTTTTTTTTTTGACAGAGAGATAGAGACCACAAGTAGGCAGAGTGGCAGGCAGACAGAGAGGGAGAAGCAGGCTTCCCGCTGAGCGGAGAGCCCGATGCAGGGCTCGATCCCAGGACCCTGGGATCATGACCTGAGCCAAAGGCAGATGCTTAACGACTGAACCACCCAGGCATCCCATATCTTAGCCTTTGTAAACACCCAACACAGTACGGTATGGGAGATCTGGAAATGTACAAAACATGACCTCTAACTCTAAGAAGGTTATTTTCTATTAGAAAAACAGTCAAATATAAAAGCCTCCTCAGTCTTCTCCTTAGTTAGGAAGAGCTTTCCAGGCAAGAAAATTTCAGGTTCTCTTTTCAATGAGAGGGTAGAGGTGTAAGGATAAATGTGAAAATATGGGTAACTTGCAGGCTGTTGGAGGAAGGGTCAACAGAAGGCAGGAGGAGGACTGAAGTTGTTGCCTCCAAGTATAATAAATAATGCAGTCAGACTGCACGTGGGACCAGGCTCCCAGACTTCATTCGTATTGTCAGTTTCCATAGAAAAATCAAACATATTGCTTTAGGGTTTTAGTATTTAGTATCCTTTCAAAACACAAACAGTGGCATATTACGAGTAGGGTGAGAAGAGGCAGGCAATAAAACAATTACAGGGAAAACAGACAAGAGCAATTATTGTTTAAAGCAGCCAAACAACATTGTGAGGCTATTATTTTTTGACTGGGGCAGTATGAACTCAAGCGTGGAAAAAGAACAAAGTGAAATGCTCCCGTTTTTGCAATGAGAGCGTGATCCTTTATTTGGCACTGAGGCACACAATTTCTTATCAAGTAACAGTTCTGTTTGCCACATTGGTAGCAGAAACGGTCATTAAGTCCCTCACTTCTATCACTTCTGCCTTTTATCCCCTTGATGGCCTAGCTGTGAATAGAGTATATGCTCACCACAGCCTTTTGCTCAGTGTAAAGTGGATTCATAGAACTATCTCGAGTTTCTGACTGAGATTTTCTAAGTGTCATAGTCTTGGGGGCAGCTCAATTCCCACTGCCAGGCAAACAACCCAGATTTAGTAATGGTTGAAATGGACTGACCTCACTGAGGACAAGATCATGTTGTCCTTTACCACTGATGACTCTGTCCGTGGTGTGATGGGAAGAACCCTAACAAGTCATATCTGCCTCCTCAAGCAACCCTCCACAGGACCTCGAATTCCCATCATTAGAGTGACCCATTTCAGTTAGATTCTCTGCACTTCCAGAATGCTACCTAAGAGACACAGTACGTCTTGCTGGTGAGCACTAATGAGTTTACAGAATGGGAGATCCAGTCCCCACCAGGACCCTGACGTGAGGGACACAGCTCTCTCACCCTGACCTCTGTTATAGTCAGTTATTCACCGTATCTGTGACTCAGTTTCTTAATCTGAAAAGAAGGGATCCTTTCAGGATCATTTGGCAACAACTTAAACCACTCTAAAACACGGGGCACTGGGTGGCTCTGTCAGTTAATGTCAACTTTTGATTTTGACTTGGGTCTTGATCTCAGGGTCCTGAGATCAAGTCCCACATAGGGCTCTGCACTGAGCATGGAGTCTGCTTAAGATTCTCTCCCTCCCTCTCCCTCTGCTCCTTTACATCCCCTGATCAAATGCTCTCTCTTTCTCTCTTAAAAAAAAAAAAAACAATAAACAAGGGGCACCTGGGTGGCTCAGTGGGTTAAAGCCTCTGCCTTCGGCTCAGGTCATGATCTCAGGGTCCTAGGATCGAGGCCCGCATCGGGCTCTCTGCTCAGCGGGGAGCCTGCTTCCTCCTCTCTCTTTGCCTGCCTCTCTGCCTACTTGTAATCTCTCTCTGTCAAATGAATAAATAAATCTTAAAAAAAAATAAACAAAACACTTTAAAACCTAACACAAAAGCTCAAGAATGATTGTTATTTTTCTTCTCTACTTTTTTCCTTCTAAATCGCAATATCCTCAACTCAATATTCATTCATTCATTCATTTATACATCCCTTCCTCACAAACTTTTGAACATCTGTTATGCCAAGGATTATGGTATAAACTAGGGGAAACTCAAAGGTTTTACCTCAAGGAACTTCCAGTCTGAGACAAAGGATACATAATTCTGAAACAAAGCAGACATCATGACTAACATTTGTTTAAATATTAAAGTCTATAAAGCATTTTCACATTTCAGCTCCTGTGATCCTCCATGGGTACCTCTCAGGTGAGTCTTATTCCTGCCCCTATATACAATTTAAACTCAAGGGTCTGAAACAACTGACTTCCTCATGTCACTCAGCGGGTCGGGTACCACCCAGACCTTCAGATCCCAAAGCCCACGCGCCTTGCCCAGCACCACCATACTTGATCAAATGTTATGTGAAGTTATTTCTTGCAAATTCCTTCTGTACTTCAGCACACGAAATACATTTGGCTGCCTCGCCACCTTTTTTTTTCCAATTATATTATTTTCAGCATGACAGAAATACAGTCTAAATCCACTGCCCTAGGGGGATTCTGCAAAGGAGCTCTAGTTTCCTGACCAATGTAAAGTCTATTTAATAGTGCGTGTCCCCTCCTTCTCTGGCCTTCTAGTTCTTTTCCTATGAAAAAAATTTATTCCACCTGGTTTCCCCCGAAGACCACATTCTCAAATTTCCTCAAAAAAGAAAACAAACGTTGGCCTTAAGTGACCCCACACCACTCTGCCTTTCACTGGAAGGCAAGGCCTCCCTGAAGTTCCTGAAAATAATGAGCCTGTTTCTCTGCTGTGCACCAAACAGAACAAAAATGAACGTCCTTCCAAATGCTGAGGAGAGTGCTAAGGTTAAGAAGAAAACTGAGGACACAGGCCACTCCGCTGGCTTTCACGATGCTCAAGTCACTTTCTGAAGTCAGCAGTCTGGAGACTCGGACTTCTCCTTCCGGCTTTACAGCTCAGGAGCCCACGCCTTCTCAAGCCTGTCCAGTAGAGTAGCCATCCCACATCAACCCACGGTGGCCTTTTGAATCAAAAAGCTGTAATACAATATCAGAGACTTAATGAAGCAGGTGGGTAATTATGTATTGACCCAGGAACAAACTAAGCAAATAAAGCTGGCTGATCTTGTTATCCCTGTGTTATGGTTGTATAAAAAAGAGCTGGAGAGATTAAGCTACATGTCCAAATGGTTAATTTAAGAGTTAAATACAGACCAGAGAGGTTTCAGTTTAGGAAGAAGAGGGGGCTGAAGAGAGGGTGCTGGTAGGTCAACAGAGCCAGGGCTCTTTTGTGAGCTCATGGGTGTAATGTGGTGTTTTCCAAAGTCATTCCACATATTACCGTGCCGAAGTGTGAGAAAGAATTTGAAACACCTGAGATTGCTTTCTCTCTGAGGACTTCTAGTAAATTCATTTGAATTATCTTCACATGAGTTAGGCCTTAAAATGAGGTAAGACCTCTATTCAGCTTTCACTGTTTCCCTCGGACCTCCCCAGCTCACCTCCCCACCCCCGCCCCCGGCATCTCTTTTTTTTCCTGTCACCCTCAAGAAGGAACCTGGGCATGTCATCATTCAGTAAACTGGGATCTTCACAACCATCTTTACAGAACTATAAAAGATGCTTCCTCATTAAAGGAACATGGAAAAAGCATATCGGAAGTGAAAACGGCCCTCAAACCAAAGATAAATGTGTGTGCAATAAAGTACAAATGGCTGTATTCATCAGTTTTATGTTTTCTAAAGAATTACCTTATATTAAAGTGCCTCAGGTCTCTCAGCTCAATAAAACATGGAGAGCAACTGGCTTGCCCAGTGTGCCTTAGTTAACGGACTGCTCCCTAACAACTCACCCCGAAACTTAGGTACATAAAACAACAGCATTAATTTCTTTCACAGTTTCTGTCAGTCAGGAGTTTGGGAGCAGCTGGAATGGTTCTGGCTTCGGGGTTCTCGTGAGGCTGCTGTCAGGTGCCGGCTGATACCAGAGTGCAGGACGATTTCTTCTGTCACATGTCTAGGGCCTGGGCTAGGAAGAGACGAACAGGGTCTAGAAGAAACCGGGCATCTCTCTCAGTCTTTCTGTGGCCCCTCCTCATGGTCTCCTCAGGATGGTGGCTTCAACGCAGCCAGGATTCTTACATGGCATTGAGGGACGCAAAGGCGTGGGCCCTGAGCCATATTATATTCTATAAGCAACCCCCAGAAGTCACCCAGTGAACTTTTCTCCACCTTCTATTGTTCGAGGTGGGAAAAGGAACTGCCCAACATCTCAATATAGGCACGTCAATATCACATTGGAAGATGAACCTGGGGGGTTGTCCATCCTTGAAAGATACAATCCATCACATAATGGTTCTTGGGATTCTAAATGAACTCAGTTGAAGTCTACAAATCAAATCCTATCTGTAGATTTTAGCGGGCTGAATTGGGTTTGCACTTCTAATTATGTCTGTGATAGCCCCCAGCATCTGACAGAGGGCTCTATCCAGAGTGTGTGTTTAGTAAGTCTATGGCATAGTCATGATGTGTTCAGTGGGAAAAGAATTAAGTCACAGGCTGGATTCTAGTCCTTCTCTGACATAAGTAACTATGGAAACAGGTTTAACCTCTCCACATTTCGGCTAATATGTAAAATGAAGACCGTACTAACTCCCCTTCCTGTATCTGAACTCATGAGAATAATTCATGTATTCAAGGGCCACACAAACTTGAGGCTCTAAGAGGAAACCTAATATGGTAGCAGAACTATATTCTCTCTCTGATCCCATTTGTAGAATTTCAGAAACTCCAGCCACATTCAGATTACTCTGCATTAGTTTGGAAAGTTCCAGGGCAATGACTGATATACATTGTAGCATTGCCTTCTGCACATTTCCTGAATGACGTTTTAGGATGATGTTATCATGGTCAAGTGGGAATACCACTAGCATCTCCATTAGTTCTACTTATTCTTAAAGGAATGTTCTCCTCTGCTTTCCACGACTCAGCCATCAGGCTGTGGCAAAGAGAAATCTGACTAGCAAACACCAGCCTGCTCTCAAAATCACCTTTGCCTTTAACAACAACCCTTGTCCTGCAATCAAGCTCTTGTATCTTGACCCTTCTTACTTTTGGAAGAACTCCTTTCCAGTGTGCTCTTTGCTCCTCTTTGTAAATAGAAACGCAGCTGGCTTGCCTCATGAGCTCTCCAAGCATGACTAGACTCTCTCAATCCCCGGATACTATAGGCTTTGCTGATTTTATCATTCATGCCAGTTCCAACTAATCAGGCAAAGCTGACTGAAATAACCTGGAGGAGGGTCTAGGTCAGGAGAAAGAGCACCTGTGTCAGTTAATACCATCTGCCAGGGGCACAGGGGAAAGGGAATAGTAATAAGAAATCTCAGTGTTATCAAAGCTAAGCCTGAGCTGAGGGGAAAAGGTGCGGCAAGGTCCTCCTACCTGAGAGTCAAGGCAACTGAAGATGACGAAGATGACGAGGTAGGAGTATGGTCAGGAGAGTCTGCATGGCCGGGGCAGGGGAGGGGGAGGCGGTCGTGCATGGTTTGGGGATGAAAAGACCAAAATAGCAAATATGGTATGACCCATGAAAATGTTAGGGCGCCTGGGTGGCTCAGTGGGTTAATGCCTCTGCTTTTGGCTCAGGTCATGATCTCAGGGTCCTGGGATCGAGGCCCGCATCGGACTCCCTGCTCAGCGGGGAGCCTGCTTCCCCCTCTCTCTCTCTGCCTGCCTCTCTGCCTCCTTGTGATCTCTCTCCTTCTGTGAAATAAATAAATAAAATCTTTAAAAAAAAAAAAGAAAATGTTAAAATACTTTTCAAAAAACTATTTTTTCTGATTACAGAATTAATACATGCTCATTATTTTAAAAGCCAGAATGGAAAAATACAAAGAGAAGTTTAATTACCTTTTACCCCATTATCCATTGTTAATATTTACATGCATCTCCTTTCAGGCTTTTTCTATGTGTATATATATAGTTAAATGTTTTCATTTAGGGCGCCTGGGTGGCTCAGTGGGTTGAAGCCTCTGCTTTCGGCTCAGGTCATGATCTCAGGGTCCTGGGATCGAGGCCCGCATCGGGCTCTCTGCTCAGCAGGGAGCCTGCTTCCTTCTCTCTCTCTGCCTGCCTCTCTGCCTACTTATGATCTCTCTCTCTGTGTCAAATGAATAAATAAAATCTTTAAAAAAAAATGTTTTCATTTAAAGTTAAAGTCAGGGCGCCTGGGTGGCTCAGTTGGTTAAGTGACTGCCTTCAGCTCAGGTCATGATCTTGGAGTCCTGGGATCGAGTCCCATGTCCTATTGGGTGGGGAGTCTGCTTTTCTCTCTGACCCTCCCCCATCTCGTTCTCTCTCTCTCATTCTCTCTCTTTCAAATGAATAAATAAGATCTTTAAAAAAATAAAATAAAGTTATAGTCAGTATTTTACTATGGCATTATGTATTTCTTAAAATGAGGAGTTTAAGATAGCACTATAATCTTTCATTATATGGATGCAGCATAATTTGTTTAATCAGTATGTTTTTGTTCCATATTTTGGCTATTTCAATTTTTCAGTGCAAACTCTAACTCCAGGATGAACCGTGGTAGGCAGAATTCTAAGATGGCTTCCAAGAGTTTCAACCCCTGGGTGCACACACTTTGTCCTCATTATTCAGTCAAACAGTAATCTTGATACTGCTGTTCAGGAATTTTACAGACGTCATTAAGGTGCCCTATTGGTTGACCTTAAGATGGGGAGATTAGCCTAGTGGGCCTGACCTAATCACATAAGCCCTTTAAATCTGGGACTAAAGGTCAGCAATAGAGGAAGTCAGAGATTCAAAGTACAAGACAATTTGACACACAGAAAGTATCCGTTGCTGGAAGGAGTCACATGGCAAGGAATGTGGCCTCTAGGAACTGGAGACAGCAATGGAAAGAGGACCGTAGGACCATCGCCACAGGGAACTCTATTTTTGCCAACAAGCTGAATGAGCTTTAGAGTAGATCCTTCCCCAGCGTCCTGCAGACCAGAAATCAGCATGACAGACAACTTGATTTCAGCCTTGTGATACCCTGCAAAGAATCCAGCCAGCTGGTGCCCGACTTCTGATCTACAGAACTGTGAACAGAACAGAAAAGTAAAAGTAAACAGGTGTTGCTTTGAGCTGCTAAGTTCGTGGTACAACACTAGAAAGCTAATACAGCCCCCCTAGGCACAAATACACATATTTCAGATTATTTCTTTAAGGTTCATTTCCAGAAGTACAATTACCAGGACAAGGAGTTTCAATAGTTTATGATAATATGTGTATTATTTAATTTTCTTCCATAAAAGTTGTGACAGTTTACACTCTGAGGAAGTACATATAGGAATTCTTATTTTCTTCCACCGGACATCCTCTTAATGTTATTTTTAAAAAGTAATCTTTCTAGGGGCTCCTGGGTGGCTCAGTCGGTTAAGCATCTGACTCTTGATTCCAGCTGAGGTCATGATCTCATGGTTTTGAGATGGAGCCCAGCGACAGGCTCCACGCTAAGTGTGGAGGCTGCTTGAGACTCTGTCTCTCCCTCTGCACCTCCATCACATGTGTATCTATGCTCCTCTGTCTCAGAAATAATAATAATAATAATAGTAATAATCATCTTTCCAAATCAATGTATATCTTCTTCTAACTCTCTTAAGGTTTCATTCTTAGCATTTAATATTTCATTCCACCTAGAATTTACTTAGATGTATAAGCCATGGTAGGATTTAACTTTTTAAGTTCAATCTATCGTATTGATTATATATTCTCTTATATTGAATATAAGATTGTTACTTAATAAATCTTTTTTTAATTTATCATGCCACCTGTATTATACTCCAAACTCTTACATGTCCTAAGGTTTATTTCTAGTTCATTTGCTCAGTTCTATACATCCTAGAGTATTTATTGGAAGTAACAAGTGCTTTGAATGAACACTAAAGGCAGCTTTTATCAATACAGAGTGCAGGACATTTGGACCATCAACAGAAGGTGGTGCATAGGAGGAGTACAGAAACAGTCAAAGCAAGAAGGGAGGACAGCAGCACAAAATTTCCTTAGAAAATGCATCTGGAGACTGGCAGGAAGACCTACTGCCGAGTAGCCATTGCTGTGGCTTTATTCACCTTGGCCTTGTTACTTCAAAAAACTTTTGGGGATCTAGGAATGACATGGCTCCATCGTAGAGAAGAACCTCAGCTAGCTCATCAGTTTGCCTTCTTTCCTTCATTCATCTAGATACTTCTAACTATTGGGTACCTCAGCCTAAGGGTCCCTAAAGCTACACAGAAAACACTTCTTGTAGCTGGGACTATTAACATCAATTTGCCATTTTTTTACTTAGTAATAGAAATTATTATTTTCAGCTGAATATAGAGCCACCCAGGATAAGGACTGCATTTCCCAAAATTCCTGGCAGGTATTGTCATGTAACTAGGTTCTGGACAGTGGCATATAGGCAAATGTGTCCTGTGCAGTGAGTGTCCAGGGTGCAGTGAGTGTCCAGGGAGGTTTTTTTCCTTTCTTTTCTTCTTCCCCCCCTTTTTTTTTCCTAAGGAGGGAGAGCATGGTAGGGGCAGAGGAATTGGGAGAGAGAATCTTAAGAAAGCTGCACACTTAGCACAGAGTGTAATGCGGGGCTCGAACTCACAGCCCCATGATCATGGCCTGAGCCAAAATCAGGAGTCCAATGCTTAACCAACTAAGCCACCCAGATAATCTGAGTGTCCAGTCTGTATTCTCAAAGAGAAGAATATATTTGCTTTTTGTTTCTCTTTCCGAATGGCTAAACTGTGCATGTGGTGGTGGTAATTCAAGAAGCCATTTTGAACCACAAGGTGGAAGACACATAATGGATATAGAATAACAACAAAATAGAGAGACCTGGGTATCTAATTTTCATGATGACAATATACAAGCTCCTTACTGCTTATCTTCTGTCTTTGCTAATGCAAGAGAGAGAGAAATGTGCTTTCTTTTGTTTAAGCTGCTGGCCCTTTGAGTGAAGCCAACATAATCATAATTGATCATCACCACCATGACCACCACTCATGAGATAGAATAAGGGTTCCCTAGCTATCTCTTATGGTAAAATATTTTCTCCAGGTTCCTCACAGTGGAGTATTCAGTATAGTCCTCCAGAACCTACCTTCCATTCTTTCTCAGTGGGAAGGTTTTGGAAAGAGATAAGCTCCTGTGCCCTCTCCTCAGCCAATGCCAAGTTCTCTGTAACATGGGACAACATAGGTCTCATCATTCAAAAGCTAGTTTGATGACCTATTTTGATATGATACTGTACAAAGTGATTGATGCAGTAGATTCACAAGTAGCACAACAGTATTTAGAACGTTAAGTCAGGAGACAGTGACAAGCCAGTAAATAAAAGGCACCTCTGTAATAAAATAGGGTATTAGAATCAGCATACATGAAGGCAACAAAACGTCATAGCTATTAAGGTAAATATTGTGTTTAATCTGAGTTGGAGAACAAGGCTTGATGCATAATTAGGGTAAAGAAAGAAATAGTTAGAGGTGTTCCAAGCCCAGACATAATTGGTGCCTCTCATCTGAACCCATCTCCTAGGGATTTGTGGTGGAGCTATATATATTTTAACGGCAGAAGAGGGGAGATTTGGCAAGGCAACAAGTAGTTTGGTTACCACAGATGAGTCCCTTCCCATGAATCTCTTCCTCTGGATGGAGGCAAACATGAACTCATGAAAGTATGTCATCCAGAGATTCAAGTGTTCAAGTATCATTAATTTGTACCTTTTTGTGCAAGCTAACTTTATTATTTTTCTAGGAACTCAAAACCAAATATGAGTCCCTAAGAGAGTCCATCTTAGGATTTCAAAGTATTTGTTTATTGCCCTACAGCTTTCTGTTAGTATAATAATGACCTTAAACAAATTTGTCTTCTCAAGTATTACATAGACAACTTAGAATTCCAATCCAAGGTAACTGTTCAAAAATTCACTGAAAACATTGTTTCTGATGCCCATCACTGAACAGCTTCCCTCTATATGAAGAACTTGTACATGAAACAAACTGTAATTATAAAAAAACTTTCCCTATTTAAGTAATTTAAAAATGTATATAATTGCCAAAAACAGTTTCTAATATGTAGAGGCTGATTAGTGTTGCCATAATGAAATAACGTAAAAACAAAAAAAAATTGTGATTTTAGTGAATCCTTACAGATACTATTTTCATTAATCTTTTAAAAATACTAGGGGTACCTGGGTGGCTCAGTCAGTTAGGCATCTGCCTTTGGCTCAGGTCGTGATCTCAGAATCCTGGGATCGAGGCCCACGTCAGGCTCTCTGCTCAGCAGGGAGCCTGCTTCCCCCTCTCCCTCTGCCTGCCTCTCTGCCTGCTTGTGATCTCTCTCTCTCTCTCTCTCTCTGTCAAATAAATAAATAAAATCTTTAAAAATACAAGACGTAGCTCCCATGACAGTGTGACTGAACGCCTGGGAGCTTCTTACCCCAAGATGAGCATTCATACTATAACATTATTTTTAATGTACTTTGAAATAATACAAGCAGTGTACAAACTTTCCGAACAGCATTATATAATGTGGGTGTGTTTACTGAAGCCATAACCTAAAGCATTGTTAACATTTGAAGTCTGCTCTCCAGGCCTGGGACTGTGACAAAGGCGTTCAAATAGCAACATCTGAATCTTCCCAAAAAGTTCATATATTATCACGAGGAACCCCAGAAGTAAATTTTCACTAGTGAAATTAGTGCTTTTCAAGACGTGTTTGGCTAGGGACTCTATACAGGCATCTGTGCCTTTGCATGAACAAAGTCTAAAACTCTGGGAAGCCCAGCAAGTACCACCTTCAAAGGACACCTCTGGTTTCCAGCTCTATTTCCCCCCGTGTCCCCCTATTTAATGCTAGATTCTCTTTCCTGATCCAACTGGGTTAGATGATACTGCTGACAGAATATTGCTGTATTTTCCACGATATGAATGATGCACGTAAGGTCTTTGTCAGAGTTCTTAAAAGAACAACATGTAAGGAGTTTGGTGGGTTTACAGGACAAAGTTGTTTCAATGTTTATTGCCTGCTGGCTAAAAAAAAAATTATTGGGGAAACTGATTTTCATTTTAACAATTCAAGTTGTAGGGACATTTTAGAGGAGAAAACGCTCTCTCTAATTATCAAAGACTTTCACTTCACCGAAGTAAGCTGATAATTGTGAGCAGTCAATTAGCCAAACCAATTTTCGAGTCAAAGGTAGCACGAAATTTGAATAAAACACAACACAGAATTTATCTGTTTCTCATTAAAGGTGTTTATGAAGTGATGCATTTGGCTAAATAGGAATTCCATTTACAATTTAGAGATAATACCTGATTTGTTATGATGACTACCAAAGCCATAACACATATTCTAGAGATTTCTAATTCTCAAGGAACAGTGTCTCTAATATTTTAATCATTATAATTAAGAATGTACACCAACACGAGAAATTTCTTCTCTCCACCACCACCATCTTTCTATACTTATTTTGTTATCTTGGGCAAAACTAGGTACCCTTCCAAGCCTCTGTTTCCTTGTGGCTAAAATAAAGAATTAAACTAAATGATTTCTAAATTTCAATCCAGTTCTAGCCATGTATAAATCTAGTCATTCAGGGGCGCCTGGGTGGATCAGTGGGTTAAGCCTCTGCCTTCAGCTCAGGTCATGATCTCAGGGTCCTGGGATTGAGCCCCACATCAGGCTCCCTGCTCAGAGGGGAGCCTGCTTCCCCTTTTCTCTCTGCCTGCCTCTCTGCCTACTTGTGATCTCTCTCTCTGTGTCAAATAATATAAATAAAAATCTTTAAAAATAAATAAATAAATAAATAAATAAATAAAATCTAGCCATTCAGGAGCCCTCTGTTCAGGACTCCCCCACTTGAGTTACTATACTAGGCAGCAGGTGAGGTCGGGTGGGTAGAATATAAGACTAACAGCAAGACAGATAAAATGATACTGGCCTCGACGTGTCTATGATACAGTATAGGAAGTGTCATCAAAGAGATGTAGGCAGGATTGAGAAAATAAAGAGGGTAGATCAATCCATTCTAATGGAGGCTTTCAAAGATTTCATGAAGGAAAGGACAGTTGAATTCAAGAATCTTCAAGGAGAGGTGAGATTTCAACTGACAGAAATGGAATCAGGAAGAAATGTTTATAAAGAACATAGATGAGCATAGGTGAGGGCATGTCATAAAGTAGTATATTTCCTTCTGGTTAAGCCTCTGGCCTTTTCCTGGAAATTTGTATTCATGTAACTATTTTTATATGTGAATATGGTTGCAGATTTATTCAAGGGACATTTGAACAATTTACCAAGGTCATTTGTGAAAATCTTAAGATTTTCTTGTCTTTTCTTGAAGTTAAGAAAAATAAAGAGCAGGGGCGCCTGGGTGGCTCAGTCGTTAAGTGTCTGCCTTCGGCTCAGGTCATGATCACAGGATCCTGAAGTCGAGCCCTACATCAGGCTCCCTGCTCCGTGGGGAGCCTGCTTCTCCCTCTCTCACTCCCCCTCCTTGTGTTTCCTCTCTAGCTGTGTCACTCTCTGTCCAATAAGTAAATAAAATCTTTAAAAAAAAAAAGAAAAAAAGAAAAAGAAAAGAAAAAGAAAGAGCAGAGACAATCATAGAGTTAGATATCTCTGTAGCCATTACCTATTGTATTGATTTTCCCTCTCAAAAACATCACAGGCCAGACAGAGAGATACGCTAGTATCTCTTGGCAGACAATGACAAGAACAAGGGGGAAGGGAGGGAAGAATTTTCTAGTACTGTACATAAACATCAGCCTATGGTACTCAAAAAGGGAAAAAAAAACAAGAAACAAAAACACGTCTTTTTCTGTGTCACAAGTATGCTCTGGTGGGATACCAAAATTTACTACCTTATGGGTAAGAAAGGTAGGGATTACCACGGGCTTCTCTGTATGTTTGACAGTAAAACCAAGACATGTAAATTTTTAAAAAACCCTTGTTAGAATGCTCCCTATAGACAGACAACCCCCCCACACACACACACAAACTGGTATATGTATGTGCACTATTTAAAGCGCTTTAAATGTATTAACTTATTTAATCCCCCTGCAACTCTACAAGGTAGTGATTACGATCACCCCTTTTTATTGATTAACTTAAAGCAATAAACAATAAAACAATAAAGTATATAAATATTCTTTCAATTTAAATAATTTAAATTAATTTAAAAAAATAATTTGCCCAAAGTTGCTGCTAGTTAAAGGCAGATCCAAGTTTCAGAATCATGGCTATCTGGTTCTGGAATATGCTCTCAATCCTTTTACCACTGACTGCACATCTGTGTTTCCCCAGCTCCCAGGGACAGATGCAGAGCTCCGCACTATTCTCCCACATGTCTACAGTGTCAAGGAAAGCAAATGATGATATGGCCTCATGGTAATAGTTTCTGCCCCTGAGATCTGGTGCCCCTGGTGCAAACAATCAGACAATATTTAAATTGCCAGGAGACTTCAATAAAAAACTGGGTGGCAAGCTGCAGACATAAATCAGGTGAAACCTCAAGCTTTTGGGAGCCACATAAGCCTTTCTAAACCTGAATATGTTAAGGCTAGCAAAGGAATTGAGACAGTAAAGACAGAGATCTTAAACATATCCCACAGAGATTATATTAAGAAAAAGTAAAGCGGGCATGTACAAAAAAATATATGTAGTGAAAATTTTAACAGTCTGAAACTTAAGTACAGTTTTCCAAATTTAAATTTTATCACTGAAAAAATATGAAATTATATGATTTTGGCAGTCAGAAAGTAATAAAAATCACAAAAGTGCCTAAAAAGTGATATTGTCTGTGAAATCTTCCAAGAATTCAATAATAGAAGTAAAACTGATAAAAACAGCTGGCATATTAGAAAGCGTCAGAATTAATAAATTTTTCTAGCTAGTGTTATAAAGTCAGAAGAGTTGGTGAGGATGTTTACTGACTTCAAATCATCCAAAAAAAAAAAGCCTAAGAGATTAACAATCTTGATACTCGAGTATTTAGAGAAAAAGATAGAAATTTGGGGAAACATTAGATAATAAGGATGTAATTGCAGGTTGATGATTTTCTGAATCTATCTATGTGAAGATTATTTCCTGTGATGAATAAAAATCAATGTTAATACAAACAGCATTCTCAAGGTAAATTATTTCTATTTCCACTAACTAAAAGCATTGACAGCAATAATTATGTAGATCATTATAAGTCTAGAGCCCCCCTCAAAGAAATTGTATCAATACTTTGAGGCAACTGCTTGATTATAATATCATTATACAATTACCACTTAATCAGCAATTATAAGATAACTTGTAGTAGGAATGAAGTGTAGCATTGAAAAAATATAGTACGGTAGAAAAATATCACCTATATTGCATACTAAGAAGAGAAATTAGTGTGATCCCTTAATAAGATGGACACTGGGCACACTTTTGGGGGGAGGAGGGGAAGAGAGGAGCAGAGGGAGAAGGAGAGAAAGAATCTCAAGCAGGCCCCACACCCAGTGAGGAGCCCGACGTGACCCTTGATATCACAACCCATGAGATCATGACCTCAGCTGAAACCAAGGGTCAGACCCTTAACCGACTGTGCCCACCCAGGCTCCCCACACACTTTTAAGGTATTGGGCTCAGTAGTCCAATCGCTAAATTCTGTGATGCTGATGAAGTTAGAATTCTATAAGCCTAAAGCAAATCTCTGCACTCTCTACTACCATTCATGTGCTTTTCAGCTAATTATGTAAAACTTCAAGCCTCATTTTAGTTAACTATGGAAAAGGATATAATACAGAAGAGACAATGCAGAAATAATGTAAGATATCAAGGGCTTCCTTCCTGTGGTACTTAGCACATAGTGCTACATAAATATTACTTCTCTTCCTGCCATTCTGTGACGTTCTCTCCACTAGAAAAATTTTAAAGTAATGAAAGTTATAGACTTCAAGGAACCTTAATCCTGTTAGAATGATGAGACATGTATTCAGGGACAGTTAAAGAATATAAGCAATATTTTCACAGAAGTGAAGAATGCAAAAGCCAAGTATTCAAAAATGACAGAAATCAAGGAAAGCTAAATTCTGGTTACCTATAAGGTTTCAAGGATGAGATAGGGAGCTAAGGAGGATCCTGATGCACAGGGAGGGTTAGATAAGTAGATGGGCGGGAGGATCCTTTTCCGAACCAGCCTGAGCAGTGTGAGCTGGGAATTGGTGCTACAACTTCATGGGATGGAAGATGAGCTGTGCAGCTGACCCGTAGTTTTGCTTGGGCAGCTTTGGTACCAGACTCGGTCTTGCTGTTGGTTACTTTCCTTCAGAGGCTTCCACCTCATCTGAGTCAGCTTTCACATTTCCCTTCCCAACACATGTGCCAGCTGAGGTCCTCCTACCCTCAAAACTGCCTCCCGCCCTGATAAAATGTATGGAAACAGAAACATCAAAATCAACTGCTCTGAGCCAGGACGCTGAGATGTATCAGAATCCCTGGGTGAAAGGAGAGCCTGTAGGGGCGATCTGGAATAGGTGATGGGCGCCTGGGTGGCTCAGTGGGTTAAAGCCTCTGCCTTCGGCTCAGGTCATGATNGTAGTTTTGCTTGGGCAGCTTTGGTACCAGACTCGGTCTTGCTGTTGGTTACTTTCCTTCAGAGGCTTTCACCTCATCTGAGTCAGCTTTCACATTTCCCTTCCCAACGCGTGTGCCAGCTGAGGTCCTCCTACCCTCAAAACTGCCTCCCGCCCTGATAAAATGTATGGAAACAGAAACATCGAAATCAACTGCTCTGAGCCAGGACGTTGAGATGTATCAGAATCCCTGGGGGAAAGGAGAGCCTGTAGGGGCGATCTGGAATAGGTGATTCTGGTAGCCTGTCCCTGTCTGAGTCTATCTAGCCTAAGTTAACACTAAAAAAATCAATGAGACAAACACCAGCTTGACAGTAGTAGAAATCAGACATTCGAAGAGATCTGAACAACAGAACATAGGGAAGAGCTGCGTTCGATGGTGTGTGGTCTTCACAGAGAGCTAGAGAAAATCTCAGGGCATAGGCATCTGTGTACAATATTAAATAATTCATAGACGAGCCCAGAATACTGAACATTTATTCAGGACTTTTTGGCACAATGTGACCTCTGCATCTGAAATTACCAGGTTTTTTTCTTTCCAAGTGAAAAGGGAATGCATTCGTCCTGTTCACATCTTAACACAGAATTATAAATGGCAACAGACTTCCCCAAATTGTGACTTCAGTTCCATAACGGTTAGTCTTAGTATAATGTCGAAGTGTCTGTTGGTTCTGAGTCTGTGATTTAACCACAGCTACACGCAGTTATCAGACAAGTTACCTGTTTATGAAACGGTTACCTGTTCCCTCCCCTTGCAGGCAACTGTGGAGTAGTGTGCAGAAGCGAAGAGCAATGTCACCGAGAGCTCCAGTTCACTGATATGCACACCAAGTGTAATGTTTCAATCCTAAAATGAATGCAAATTGCCCTAAGTGCTTTTTAGACTAAAAATAAAGATTTAAAAATATGGTAATGGCTGTGCTTCCCTTCGTCTCGAAACGTACTGCTGCTGACCCAGTATCAGCAGGGCACACACTGGAGGCCAGTTTGCCCCAGTGACAGCGAAGGATCGGAAGATTGTCTGTGAACACAGCACGCATATTTAATTTGATTGGCCGAGAAACAAGGCAAAACAAATCAACCTAAGCAGAGATGAAGCTTACCCTGTGACTGGTACTTAGGAGTCACAGTGAGACTCCACCAACTCCTTCACCCCCGACCTCACCCTTTATCCCATCACCACCCCCAAGATTTGGAAATACAAGAAATAACATTGTCATTGGAGATTTCAGCTCCAATATTAATGCACAGTAGCCCTGAGCATGAAGATAGAGTTATTTTTGAGCAAGAATGGCCTCTGGGTCTGCAGCATCTGACTGTGTGCTGGAATCAAAATGAGTTGACTTCTCGGTCTTCCAAACACAAGAATTTTTTTGTTTTCTGGCTCAGCTTCCCCACACACCCAGCCTGTAAGCAAGTTCTTAGGCAGGCTGGTCCCAGGTTTAGAGTGTCGCAAAAAAAAAAAAGAACGAGATGAGAGAAGCAGATCCTGATAGCCCAGGGAGAGGAGGGAAAGATGTTTGCTTGCTGAGTGAATGCCCTGGCTCCCAGGCTCCCTTTCTTGGGCAGAATCTGGGTAATGGATTAAAATATTGGAAAATCTTTTTTTTATATAAAAAATTAAGTAAAGATCTGGGGATGGAGCAAAAAGAGAATAGGAAGAGGGTTTCATGAGTCTCTGGGTTTGCATCAGGATTCTAGAGAACTGGGAAAGAAAGAGAGAAGGTTTCCAGGAAGGTTACCTGAGTTTTGGGCTATATCCCACTTACTGTTCTGAGAGATGTAGGAAAAGAAGGGAATTTATTTTTCAATACTTCTGGTTCCTGGACAGTGCTTCTTTAAAGGTGACTCTAAGGTGACTCTTCCTTAAACATGTATAGAATGAGTCAAAGGAATCTTTTATAACTGTACTCAGATCAAACACCTTAACATATTTAAAGATACACATTTATAGTAGGACTAGTCAGTCACAGAAACACACGGATCCAAAAGGAGACCCATGACTGGTGCCCACAGAACTCTACAATGACTGTCCAAGAGAGGGGAGCCCTGGCCCAAGCACTGCCCCCCGACCCCGGTACCTGGAGAGAGAGCTCTTTTGGATAACCTGACAATCATGGTCTAATGTCACTCATATATAAACCCTACAAGTAATCCCCCTTGTTCTGATTCCATGCTCACTAACCAATATGTTCTGTTTAGGCCTTCCACACATTAGATGAGGCTCATTCACACTGGGGAGAATAATCTGCTCTATTCACGCTTCAGATTTAACTATTATTCTCTCTGAAAAATAAGTTATTTGTTTTCAGTGTGCTGATGATTTTAGAAATGGAGCCTCCAAGACTGATGTTTAGTTAGCCACTAGTACATTCATGAAAATATCAAATACTATCTAAATAGTCAGGTATCCTTTCTCCAGGAAGTCTAACCTTCTCTTCTTTTCATCAGTACACATGCTAGGTTAAAAAACTCTATTCAAGAGGTGCCAGGGATGCTCAGCCATCTGATCCAGGGGTCCTGGGATGCAATCTTGCTTTAGTCTCCCTGCTCAGCGGGGAGTCTTCTCCCTCTCTCTCTCTGTCCCTCCCCCCAACTTGTGTTCTCTGTGTGTGTGTGTGTGTGTGTGTGTCTTGCTCACTCTCTTTCTCAAATAAGTAAATAAAATCTTTAACAAACTCTATTCAAAATGAAGGAAAAGATTAAGCAGCCACCCAGTAAATTTCAAACAAAGGAGAGAATCACTCAATATTTGAAGTGCCATAATCAAAAAGCTGTTAAATGTTTGTTCAGAAAAAGAATGAAATTCAACATAATAAAAAGAAGGCAATGATCCTTTGGATCTCGTAAACCAAATTTCTTTTTTTTTTTAAAGATTTTTTATTTATTTATTTGACACAGAGAGAGAGATTACAAGTAGGCAGAGAGGCAGGCAGAGAAACAGGGAGAGGAGGAAGCAGGCTCCCCGCTGAGCAGAGAGCTCAATGCGGGCCTCGATCCCAGGACACTGAGATCATGACCTGAGCCGAAGGCAGAGGCTTTAACCCACTGAGCCACCCAGGCGCCCTCGTAAACCAAATTTCTCACTGATATTATTCCAACAGAAAAACACATCTTCTTAAAATTATATCATACTCCTGTCAGATGGGGGAAAAGTAGATGAATTATGAATTATTTGGAGCCATGAATACATTTTCAATATTTCTTGATGTTGAGCTTTGACACACTTTTTCATCTTTAAAACAGATATCTCAAATTTGATGGTCCAGCTATAAATTATTACATGTTGAATTAAGAATAATGAGAAAATGTCCTGAACTTCAGTTCTCTCAGGTCGAAAATACACGGACGCTGTAACTATCTCTTCATCCCTTTTTGAACTCCCTTAGTTCCAACCCTGGGAGTTAGAAAGCTGCTTCTTCTTCTTCTTTTTTTTTTTTTTTCTTGAAATTATTCTGCTTAAGAGTATAACCAGCTGGGTCAAGAGACCCTAGTGTAAGAGGTTACGAAATGCATCACCAAGGGCAAACCAAGAGGGGTTATTATGAGAGTTCAAGTGAATACATTGTTTGCATCAAAGGTTATTTTCCAGAATCTCCAAAGAATCCATGTTTGGACCCAAATAAAGAGCTAGACTTTGGATGCTAGAGTATAATAGCATCTGTTATTCTTGTCCATCTGTTACTCTTGTCCATCTGGTATCCATTCCCGCTGCCCAGGCCTGAAGAAGCCAGAAGCAGCAGGAAAGAGGTAAGAGGAAGGCCTTTTAATGCCTGAGAAGGAGCTATGGATATGGAGATTGTGCTCATAACAGAAAATTACAGCAAAGCTAAGGCACCTTTCCAAAATAGCATAGCAGTAGGGGAAGGAGATTTAACAGAGTATGTTTGAAAGCAATGGTTGGCCAAAAGTAAGCCATTTTCTTTTTGAATACTACTAGTTTCAAATTATTCCATTAAAAATATAATCTATGTACACATATGCATACATATGGACTGCTGTTTTCATTTAATACTATCATGAATATTTCTCTTGGCGTTAATATTCTTCTATATCTTTTTTCTGGCTTTATAACATTCATTTTATAAATACATGGTAGTTTATTTCACTGATTCCTTATTATTAAATATTTAGGTATTTTGCCTAAATACCTAAGTTTGCTCTTATAACCAAAGCTGTAATAAACTAATAAATAACTTTACATATAAAGCTTTGCCCATAACCATGATGAGTTCTTTTGGATATATTTTCAGAAGTGGAATTACTAGATCAATGATTATACATGTTTGAAGTTTTGAATATACATTGCCAAATTTCAAAATGGATAACTTATTGGTGATTTACATATTCAATTAAAATCCTATCAGTGACCCCTCAGAATCTTTTAAAATTTATATGCATTTTATTTGCCAAATGTAGAAGTTGAAAATAGAATATTCTAAATACCAAAAATTGTGTTGTACAGCATTTCGTTAATAGATGATATCCAATGTGAAATTAAAACTTAAAGGTTTAGTAAATGGTGAAACATTTCAAATCACCTTCACAACAAAAACCCACCACGTCTTTATTTAATTCCTGGGTTTCCAGGTAAAATTGTTTTAATGATACCCATCCTAAATATCTATTTGAAATATTCTCACCAATAAACCTATAGAGGATAGTCTTTCTGCCATGAGCAGGGGTTCTTTGGGTAATAGTTGGACTTTGTGAATACTGAGGTTAAAAATCAGACCTACGTCCAAATGATCAAAATTATGAGACTTCAGTACAATCCTCCCATGTTTTCTGGGGAAAGAAAAAAAAAAGTAACTGACACCTGACATGGTTAAACCAGCCAATTGTCAAATATATAAAGTGTTGTCCTGTCTTCTGAACTTAAAAGAGTAGTAATTCAATAGTCACAATTATTAGTCTATGAGTGATTATTAGTCTATGAGTGAAATCCTTTAAATTAATATTATTGATAGGGAGTGTATAAAGCATTTGCACATATACCATCTCATTTGAATGTCATTACACTCTTACAAGATTTAGTTCTTCTCATCTTGTACTGGAGAAAACTAAACCTCAAAAACTTAGTTGACATATAGCCCTGGTATAAACATAGCTAGCCATCAAAGCTGTGTCTTATTTTTTTCTACCACGCCATTCTGCCTCTTGGTTTGTTTGGTTGTTTGTTCGTTCATTCATTTATTCAATAGATACTGAGCATCGGTATGTGCTAGGAACTGTTCTACATATTATGGAACCAGTCAAGTTAGACAAAAATCCGTATCCCTCCACAGCTTGAGAGCATTGGACTGGTGGCAGGGAGAGGGGAAGGGAGGGAAGAAGGAAAGGATTCAAAATTAATTTATAATGTCTCAGGGAAAGGTATGCGTTGTGAAAATGAATCAGGGTTAGAGGAGAGGGAACAATGAGAGATACTATCTACGATTATGCTCTCAAGGAAGTTCTAAAGGTTAACTTTTTGAGCAGCGACCTGAACAAAATGAGGGATCAAGCTATGCAGACATCACGGGCAAGAGATTCCATGAAGAACATAGAAATCTAGCTGCTTTTTAACATTGGTAGCTAGCCTCACAAAACAACTGAGATGATGCTTGCCTTCTATTAGCTTGATAATTGACTCTAGATGCAGAGAGAATGCATTCGCTTAAATAAATAAAGACTTGTATGAGGAGGAGCAAAGACCAAATAGCATATCCACCACATAGAAGCCAAAAAAAAAAAAAAAAAAAAAAAAGAAAGAAAACTGCTGGGATTTCAACTCTGTCTGTCATGGTTTTTCAATATTAAGAGCTTTTTTTCCTCAGGACAATGTTAGGGTATGTAGCTTTTTATTTCATTCTTTTATCTTGAGAATTAAACAGAATCGGATCAAATACATTTCATTCACAATCTTGTAAGTACCTTTAAAAGAGATCAACTGAGAAATAAGGAGGAAATTTGGTAAAAAATTGTATATATTTTATGAATTTTTATTAACATGTTAAAAATGTTAACCATTTTCCCCCAGGGTCTGAAGTCTTTACCATCAAGTAATGAGGTGTAATATTACTCGCTTGCATTGTATGAAATATCACCAGTCTTGATCATCTATTTGGAGAAATCAAATAAATTAAAGAAGAATTATAATAATTTAGGAAAATTCTAATAACTTAGCAAAGTCTTGTAGAAATAACTTGCAGATATTAAGTGAAAGAATAGTCAAGAGATGCCAAAGATCTGAACTGCTGAAATCCACCCCCATAATTATTGCTCTCATTTTTTGAGCTCTTTCTGTGTGACAGGCCACATGGTAAGCCCTTCTCACGTGTTGTGGTAAAACCCTCTAAAGGTTTCATGAGGTAATGACCATTACAATTCGCACTGTATTGATGAGGTCAGGTTAAAGTACCCAAGGTCATGCAACTAGTAAAGTGGCAAAGTGAGCATTTGAACTCACTGCAAGAGTCCAGGCTCTCACATTGGAAAGAGAGGCAAAAGCTCAGCTAACTTTGCTGGCTCCCCTAAAGTATCAGCTGTAGACTAGAGCAGATTTCTGAAAGGCACAGCCTTACCTTTCCACCTGAGTGTAAGCTGTGTGACAACGGACTCTGTCCTTCACCCCGCCTGTGATGCCTGAGACCCTCACAGTCGGCACTGGTCTGACAAGAAAAGGAACGGAGGAAGGACTGAAGCTCCTCTGGGGAAGACAAAGCCTACACACAGAGTGAGGCTTCACATCACTTGTGGAATAAGCCACTACCCAGTGAAGAACTGGGATGGGGGATGGCAGCTCTCCTGAGGAACTTGACCCAAACTCAGAGGCTGGACACAGCACCCCAGATAATGTTGAGAACCAATGCAGAATAGACCTGGAACAGTTTTGGCAACTACCCGCTTCCTTATCAGTTCATGGCCCGACAGTGTTTTCTACAGGCTCTGGGGAAGTGTTCTGACAAGTTTTTATCATCTATTAATTATTGTCTTTCCCCTGAAGAGAAATAATTTTCTGACAAGTTAAAAACCTCATTCTGCAAATAAAAACACATTTGGCCTTTCAGAACCATCTCTGTGTTTGAAGACTATTTTCTGGAAAGATGCTACACTGGAATCTTCCAGTTATTTGTCAGGCCAGTATCTGTCCATCAACCAGAATTTGCAGTTATTATTATTATTTTTTAAGGATTTTATTTATTTATTTGACACAGAGAGAGAGATTACAAGTAGGCAGAGAGGCAGGCAGAGAGACAGGGAGAGGAGGAAGCAGGCTCCCTGCTGAGCAGAGAGCCCGATGCGGGCCTCGATCCCAGGACGCTGAGATCATGACCTGAGCCGAAAGCAGAGGCTTTAACCCACTGAGCCACCCAGGCGCCCGTGCAGTTATTATTTAATGTTCAAAGTGGGATGCAACAGAGACTGGAGGAAATAAAGGGGCAGGAGTGTTTTCTGGAGAAAACAAACTTCGAAGAGGGTCAGTAGAAAATAAATGTTCTGAGAAACAAATGTGGTGAAAAGAAACCAAAGACACATAAAAACTAAATACAATGAATAAAATTGAAGAGTAAAATTTAAAATAAAAAAGTCTTAAAATATATTTGGGGGGGCACCTAGGTGCCTCAGTCATTAAGCATCTGCCTTCGGCTCAGGTTATGATCCCAGGGTCCTGGGATTGAGCCCCACATCAGGCTCCCTGCTCAGCGGGAAGCCTGCTTCTCCCTCTGCCTGCCGTTCCCCCTGCTTGTGTTCCCTCTCCTGCCGTGTCTCTCTCTGTGAAATAAATAAATAAAATCTTTTAAATATATATATATGTTATATATATGTTATATATATATATGTTGGGGACAATTGATGAAATTTGAATTTTGGAGAGCATTCCATAATACTGCTAATCCAAGGAAAATTTTAGATTCAAAATTCAATATAATTGTTTCTATAGAAAGCAAGTGAACATGCTTTAGGAATTCTTCTTAGCTTTAGTGTCTATTTTGCTCCTAGAAACCAGTTCTTGGAGTAACCCAGGACCCATATTGCCAATTCCACTGGAATCCTAGAGAGTTCAGCATAGGGCTAGTCAGGAGCTCTTGCTTGTTGGAGTGGGTGAGGAGAGAGGAATGGAGATGAGTCAAATTGAGAGTGGGGTATACTGGCGAGAATGAAGATTTAAATGACTAGATGTACAGTAAAAATCACAACAGGCCCAGAAGAAGCAAAATAATGGTTCAGTTCCTTATCAGTGCAATATAAAGAACCATGGTCCCTGAACAAGTCTTGGGATACATTGTTAGAGCTAACTGAGTCTACAGGTAGTGGTTATAACACATCAGATTTTTAAAAAAAAAAATCCATGGTTCATAGTGATAACAGAAGAATGAAAGGGGTGATTTTTTTCTTTTTTTTTTTGAGATTTTTATTTATTTATTTGTCAGAGAGAGAAAGCGCACGAGCAGGGGGAGCGACAGGCAGAGGGAGAAGCAGATTCCTGACTGAGCAAGGAGCAAGACGTGGGACTCGATCCTAGGACCCTGGGCTTATGACCTGAGCCAAAGGCAGATGCTTAACTGACTGAGCCACATAGGCACCCAGGGGTGATTTTCCTTTTAGGGAAAAAAATAAGCATTGGTCTAGAGATACTTCTTCTCACCCCACACCGCTGTGACTCTGGCCAGGTTGGCCCTGGTTGGGGCTGCTTCTGCACGTAAGAAAGAAATTGCGAGCACAGGTGCAGTGAGAGGAAGAAAGTGAGGGCGGGGAACCTGGTAAGACCTGAACTTGAACCAGGTAAGACCTGATCTTTCTCTGTTCCTCTTCCTTTGATGTCTTTATTCCAAAAGTTACTAAATGTTCTAGGTGATTTGTAGACTGTGGGGGCAAGTGGGGGAAGGAGGCGTTTTGCCTTCTTCTCATTTTCAACTATGTGCCCATAAGGCTATGTGAGAGAAAGTCCACCCAGAAAAAAAAAATTGAATGTAAATAGATAAAAACACTACAATAAAGCTTATTGGGAAGATCTTCTTCCTGCGAAGAGGAAAAGCAACACATTCCTAAACGTTTCTGGGTAGAACGCTAAACATCATGGTGTTAATGTTTCATACATAAACCTCTGTACAGTCAGAAGGAGGGAAGCTTCCTCATGAGCCACTGGGCAAAAACAGCAGCAAATATTTCATTTTCCACTGAGATTGTTATTATAGGCAGACGTGATCTGTGCCAGAGGAGCGTTCTCCCAATAATAGAAAAGCAACCAGGGTATATGCAAGAACGTGGTCAAGACCTTAGCAGCCAGGGATGGACCCACACGTTCATGTGATATCAATCAAGTACTATCTTATGGTTTCTATTCAATGACTTCTAATTGGGCACCTCTACTATTTGCCAAGCATGTGCTTGATGGACATGCATGCATGCCTGTGCGCGCACACATGCGCACACACACACACACACACACACACGCTTTTTTTCTTTTTTTTAGCCAGGGAAGCTCTTTTTTTTTTTAAACAAAATATACCTATGACCCAGAAACAATCTGCTCCAATCTCTTTGTAAGAGACATGAGTTTGTTATGAACCTTTACGTTCCCTCCTCTGTGGCAATGCAAAACGCCAGTGCAGACATCCACGACTTCCTGGGGCTAGGTCAAACACAGTCTGCTTTTCTGGGAGCTTCCTCTGCCATAAATGCTACTCCAATCTTGTGCTGTGTTGAGGTGAAAACATCTTTACCAAGATTTTCAAGACTCATCACATTCACACAAATCATTTGGGGTTAAATTATTTTCTAACAAAAACAGGCACATATTTTAAAATTCTCCCTTCTAGAAAGTTCTTTATGTTGCTCTTCCACAAGGGAATATCCCACTGACCCTTTACCCCAACAGTTTCCAGTCTCATACCATCTTGCTGGCTTTTTTTTTTTTTTTTTTTTTTTTTCTCTCTTTTCTTTCTCCTTTACCTTCCTTACTATCTCCCTCCAACATACCTCTTAAAACAAAAGAATAATAAACAAATGAAAAATTGTTCACACTTTCTCATGTAAAACAGTTTAACTATCTGGTTTTGTTACCTGGGCTCCTGCCATCCCTAACCTTCTGTCTGCATGAAGACACTATCAGAGTGTTTGCCCGACACAGGCAGCTCCTTCATATTTACCTTCCTAAGAGGAATCCTACTGTCAGGTGTTGGGAATGTAGATTTCATGGCAGCGCATGTAGAAAGATGAACAGTGAAGTCTTCTCCTCGAGGGAGATATGGAGGGCCCAGAGCATGCTTGCTACCTCTAGTTCCAGTCCTAACCCAAACCACCTCCCCTCCTGCTGCTAAAACAACTCAGCAAGCCTTAAAGTCTAGGGTAGGCCATCGTGTTAGGACTCTTGTCACCCAGCAGAGAGAGAGTCCTTCAGGGGTGGAAGTACAGAAGTTAAGACTGGACTAGGACCGGGCACCTGGGTGGTTCAGTGGGTTAAAGCCTCTGCCTTCGGCTCAGGTCATGATCTCAGGGTCCTGGGATTGAGGCCCGCATCAGGCAGCCTGCTCAGCGGGGAGCCTGCTTTCACCCCCTCTCTGCCTGCCTCTCTGCCTACTTGTAATCTCTCTCTGTCAAATAAATAAATAAAATCTTAAAAAAAAAAAAGACTGGACAAGGACCTAAAAGACAATAGGTGGCTCTAAAGCAAGACAAGAGTGAGTTGCTGGCGGAAACTGGGGAGGCAGAAAACTTCAGGACCCCAGAGAAGAGTAAGACTGGAAGAGGCATGACACCAGCATTTGCCTGGAGCTGGTTCCATGCCAAACATCCCACAGCAAAAGTTAAATAGGTCTTGATCCTCAGCCTACAGGCATTCCCATTGTATAACCAGGCAGCACTGTCAATGGTGGACATGTAAATGCAAAGCAATTCAGACTACAGTGTAAGAGGTACCTATACCAAAAAACAGTTGGTGAAATATGTATGAGATATTTCTATAGTATTTACATCTTGTGTTTTCTGTTTCCTGATAAAAAAAATAATGATATAAATGGGATAAAAGAATATTTTGAAAGAGGCCAGATGGTGATAATTTCATTGGAAGAGTTTTGGGAGTTTTGTTTGTTTCTGTCTTTGCGTTTGGATTTTTCTTCTAGCATTTATCATAATCTAAGATACTATAAACCTCCTTAATGGTCTTTTCTTTCTCAGAGTCTCATTTGTATTTCGTCTGCAGACTACATTACCATACTCACATGGACTATTAAAGTTTTCATTTATTCCACAAACATCTGGAAGGAGCCCAAAATAGAGGAGACAAGCTAGTGTCTTGGCTAGGAGAGTGGACTCTGGGACCAGACAGCCCCGGTTTGATTTCCAGCTGTACCACTTACAAAATGTGTGACCTCAGGCAATTTACTGAACTCACCTGGGCCTTAGTTTTCTCATCTGTAAAATGAAGGATTTCCTACATTAAAGGGGTAGGTTGGTAGTTAAATGGGTTCGTATTTGTGAAGTGCTGAGGTCAGTTTGGAGCTCAGCATAAATGGTACATTAGTGTTTCTGTGGAAGGCATTACGTCAGCTGTGACACATGACTTGTTTTCGTGGAGCTGACATTCTAATGACTTCCCAAGTTCTGCAAATAACTAACCACAGAGGAGTCCCTTTTCCTAAGATAAATGGTACCAGGAAAATCCTCTTAATATGAGGAACAAAAATTCAGAGTAAGTACAGTTTTTTGTGTGAGTGTGTGTGTTTTTTCAAGTTTTGGCCTGGGTTTAATCTTTAAAAAATGAAACTCAAAACACAAAATAATGTTTATTTTATCTTATGTTTAACAAAATTTGGGTTATAATCGCAACAAAGAATAAACCATGTGTTGGATTTTGTGTATAAATTTTTCTACAAAAGGTACAGCATGATAACTTCACTTCCTATTAAATTTTTATAACACTACCACAAAGGGGGTCTCCTCTGTAAAAATGTTGGCCAGCTTCATAAATTTTCCTAATGATTGCAAATTATTCCCCTTTAATGCTCTTGTCATCATCCTTGTCAGTTTTGTCTCAGTCTTTTATCCTTTCCACAGTTTGTGAGTAATTTTATCATTTATCTGGACTCTATGCCTTTCAACCCTAAATACCCAACAGGCACACAACCCCCAGGGAATGGTAGGAAAGAAGGGACAAAGGCTTCTAATAACCTCTGGGCCACCATTTGAAGGGAGAAAGAAGCAGAGTTTTGAGAAGCACCCGTTTACCTGGCACTTGACATATTTTATTTCCCTTATTCTTAACAAGCCTATAAGTTAGGGAGTCTTGATTGCATTTTTATAGTTGAATAAACTGTGGTTTAGTTGGGAATCAGGAATTCACATCCTGCCCCACTTGTCACGCATCCATACTATTTCTGCCACATCTCTACCAAGCAGCGAAGAAGGGATGGGCAAAATGGAAACTCTGATGTGAGAATGATGGTGGGAAAGAGAGAGTTGGGCTAAAAAATACATGAATCTTCTTAGTCATAAGGTCCTTTAATTGTTTTATTCTTTTATTGTTTCTGTTGATTTCTGATTTTGTTGTTGTTGTTTTGTTTTTTGTTTTTGTTTTTTTTCACAAGCCACTCAGATTAGTCTGTGTCAGGTGTCTGAATCAACTGCCTCCATGGGATTTCTCAAGAAACTACACCCAAAGTCCACATGTTGAAGGCACAGCTGCTTGCCAATTCCTTATCCATCCCAGGCTTACATTGTTGTCAGAGTTACCCAGTTTCTCAAGAAGCAGAACACCCTGAACTGGGTTCCCAGAGTAAAAATTTTGGAATTTTGGAAGGAAGTCAGGATGATACATTATATTTAAATTAATGAATTAATTCATTCAATAAACATTCTGTGTGCCTAAAATGGACCTGGTATGACATTAAACAATGGAGATAGAACGATTATAAAAGTTATGATTTCTTTATTTGTGGTGCTTATGTTTTAGTAGGAAAACCACATCCCAAATAAATACAGTAATTAAATGATAGTGGCAAGGAGTTGGGAGGGGCAGTTGGCCATCCTAATGCAAGAGAACTTGAGCAGATAGAATGTGTTTCCCCTACGTCTAGATCTCCATTTCAGAAACATTCTCCCTAAGCATTCATACATTATGGGAACTGCTTGAAAAGGCCCCATGTATTTGATCTTCAAGTCAAATGAAGGATTAGATCAAATCCTAAATGAAGGATTAGGATCAAATCCTAAAAGATTAGGTCCTTTTGAGTCATCTACACTCAGGATTGAGTTGATTCCATTCCCTGATCATATATTTTTTGGAGTGCTACCTGTATGAATGATCTCAAATACGGAACTGAGGTTATGTTTGTCGAAGCCATAATCCTTGACTCTGAAGCATACATAGAAATACTATGTCAAAATAGATAAATGTAATATGGGAAAAGTAATAATAACTTCTTGCATCGTATTTCCAAGAAGGCAGAGAGAGAGTCTTTCTGCTTGTGGCCTTAAAGAAGTAGCAGAGAGCCAAGTAAATTATAACTCCTCCAGAATTTATTTCTATTAGGAAACGTAGACACAACACCAAGCACACATTAGTCTTTGTTTTCATTAAGAAAAGCAGAGCAAGGTGTCCTACAGCGCTAATGGGAAGATATATGTTAGCTCCTGCCACCTGGGGTTATTCCTAGCATCAGTGCTATCTATCGAAAGTAGAAATTGAATTCCTTATTTTTCCTAGACGGTGTTTCATTTGAATTGAAAAAAAGAAGCTGAAGCATTGGCTAAGAGGCCCTACCTGATGAGCACCTCCAGCGCTTATCGTTAGCTGACCCTCTACTCTTGTTGTCTTGTTTACCTAGTTTCAGCACCCCCCGGCCTCGTCTTCACTGTTCCTCAAATGCACCAATTCATGTTCCGGCCTCAGCTGCTCCTCCTAACAGGAATTAGCCTCCCCACATTATCTGCATGGCTTATTTTTCAATTTGTCAGCTCTTTGTGCAAAAGTCACCTTCTCAGGGAGGCCTTCCTGGTCCCATTATGTAAGTTGCAATCCCTTTCCCAAGCCTTTCCAGCTTTATTTCTGTCTTAGCACCTGATCAGTCTCTAACATGCTATTTACCTTGTTTATAATCCACCTCCATCCTAAAAATAGACTCAACAAAAGCAGGGATTTTGTCTGTTTTGTTCACTGCTGTATCCTCAGGAGCCCGAACAGAGTTTGGCACATAGCATACACTCATTAAATATTTGTTGAGCAAATGAATAAACATCATAGCCAGATCCAGCTGGGGAAAGGCCACAGTGAAAGTACTTCCAGCTTAGTGTGAAACCATCTGAAAATAATGGTTTCAATAACTCTGAACACCTCCTTCATAAAGAACTCCTGGCCTCCTCACCATTCTTCAGACATACCAGCCAATAAACCTTTTTTTTGAAACCAGTCTGGAATATGAATATTGCTATGTGCAATTTACAGCAAATAAACAACCCATTATTATGAAGAATATTTCTGTGAGAACATGAATATTTGCCTAACCAGTTCAAAATAAAACTATACTCTACAGCCCTTGAATTATGACTGGCATAAGATATAAACCACCAAACTGGAGCAACTCTCATAAGATCCCAATGAGCTCCACACACTGGGGTTGGTATTCTTTATTAGCAATTCTGGGCAGAAAAAGCATGTTTGCAGTGGAGCATTAAATTGGCCATAAAGTAAGGTAGTTATGGCGCCTCTCAGTGAAATAAGACAATGCCATTATTGTGAGCACAGCCTTTCATCAGGAATGACAGCCATTCCTATCAAAATTTGATTTACCCTGTTAAGAACAAGCACATAAATGGAAAACATAAATATATATGACTTTAGAATTGACTCATATATCTAATAAAAAGGTGATATTATTCAATAGTTAATGTCCATTTAGGGCTTGGCTTCCCTCATAGCTAGTTTAAGAATCACTGCATGAGGTTACAAGGACGGTGCACTTAAGTGCAAATGCAATGATGATATTTCCAGCCATCAGTGACCTTTCCTCTGGGTTAATGTAAGTAGGGCAGAATACAATCTATCCACTAGGTATTCCCCAAAATAACTGCTCCATTTATTGACTTCTGAAGCCACTTATTGGGTATAAATTTCACTAACGGAGACAAAACCTTTCTTTCACAGTTAAGCATCAAGTTTCTAACCAAATATTCTGAGAAGGGGAACATGTAAATTCACAAAAGTAATGCCTGATAGTGAATCTTTTCCTGAGGAAATTTTTTGATAGTACAGAGAGTATAAGGAATTCTTCATTCTCTCTTCTTACTTTTACAGTCTTTTAATGTCTTGGTGGTGGTGGAAGAAAAATATAAATACAGGTTTTTAAATCAACCACTGTGAACTTTCCAGATATGTGATCTTGGCTGTGTGTGGAAGTGAATTGATGAAAGATAAGAGACAAGGGAGAAGTCAAACAAGATAATAAATTTAAGAATATCTTCTAAAGTATGAATACAAACTTTAGGAAATATTATTTAAATATTAAAGAGGAGACTTGGGAAGCTAAAGATTAACTTCATTAATTTTATTTATTTTTAATATATAAGATCACTCCGTTGTCTAAGTGTCTAAAATTTTTTAGTTCTTGTATGACCAGTAGATTTTATCTGAAGTGATAAATTGGCCTTTTTGGACATGTTTTTCAGCTATGCTAGCTCTTAAGATTCTGTTTCCTGGAAAGATGTCCAAACAAGATGGTCACGTATAGCACAGTCTCTCCCTTGCTGTCCTGACTGCAGCTCCCTTGTGGTGTAGTCAATTAACTTCTACATCTTAAAAAAAAAAAAATGGCCACATATGAGAAGCACCATATTCTTTAAAACACCCATCACCAGAGTCAAGAACTGAGCTTGCTAAGCTGCTAACTAACATCAGAGGTACCTCACACTTTTTCCCTTAGTCTTTCTGTCCCTTCCTCTCTTTTTCCGAGACCATCAACTATGACTGTCTCTAAATCATTTCATTGCTCCAGGGTGGCTGTGTAGGAAGAACATAAGAGCCTGCATCCCAGCCCCACCTGTGTGTAACGCAACAACCAAACAAGTTATTTGTTCTTCCCTGGGCTCAGTCTCTCATCCATAAAATAAAAGTTCTGCTTCTACAGCCTAACAGAGAGAAAAATCACCCATTGTTTTATAGTCACTGCTTGTTTGGAATAGGAAACTGTTAGATTTACAAGAATGGGTCTGGGATTTAAGAAAATCATTTTCCAGAAATTTGTCTCATTTTAAATCTTTCTGAGGCACTCTATGAAGTAAAGCATGTGAGAAATATGTGAAAATAAAAATGACCACGTCCCCATTTATATGTTTCACATGATGTATTCAGAGAATTGGAGAGTAAACTTTTAAGGAGTGATACTTCATTACTCCTTAATAAGACACGGTAACAAAATCAAGAAAGTCACTGAGATGAGGTAATTTCTGGCAAATGAAACAAACTAAAGTTGTTAACTTTAAATCAGTGCCCACAAAGTTCACAGGCCATTTAATGGTTTTCAATTGGGCATTGAAGACTGAGAATGTACCTATGGGACATTCAGGAGTCCTCAGTGACTTCCCCTGACTTTCTTCACCTCAACCTTTTCTGTGGTATAACACAAAACTAGAATAGTAGAGCTGGTGGGAGCCTGCAGAGGTCACCATGTACTAAGGGTAGGCAGCCATAACCTCTACAGTGAGCACACGTGAGAACTGGTGAGAGAGAGAGAGAGAGAGAGAGGAGCAGAGGAACATGGTTCCTTTGGGCCGTTCAGGAGGTGGAAGGCTGTAGGTCCCAACACATAGAAGCTCTACGTCTACCTGCAGCTGCTTTTGGATGAAGCTAAGCGCAGAGGACCTGAATGACACCTGCACTGAGTAGTGGAATTGCTCTCAGGATCGGGTTTGTGGAAAAGGCTAAAGGTTGCCTTGCCACCACACTTACTCCTCACATGGATGTCATTTTCTTGGCTCTAGAGAGCCTACCAGCCTAAGATGTTTTCAAAGAACCATAGACAGGTAAATAAAAATTGAAACTCACTAAAAGAAACAAAATCTGATGGAGGAAGACTACTATTGTTTGGATATGTGCTCCACCCAAATTCATATGTTGAATACTAACCCCTAAAGGTGATAGCATTAGGGGTTGGGCCCTTTGGGAAGTGCTTAGGTCATGAATGGGATTAGTGTTCCTATAAAAAAGATACCGCAGAGATCCCTTGCTCCTTCTACCATGTTAGGACATAGTCAGAAGGCTCTGGGTAAGAATCCGGAAGAGGACCCTCACCAGAATATCACCATGCTGGCACCTTGATCACAAACGTCCAGCCTCCAGAACTGTGAGAAATAAGTTTCTGTTATTTATGACTGTTTATACCCTGTCTGTGGTATTTTGTATAGCAACCTAGGCTAAGATAAGGACCAAGCTAAACATCTAGAAGAGGTGAATCCCACTGAAGAATTGAAAGAGAAGATATGAGAGCTTTCATTAAAAAACAAAATTAAAAAAAAACTCAAAAGGATTATTTACAATGCAAAAAAAGATTTTCTAAAAAGTAAAATTATAACTTTCTTACTTTACAAGTAAAGAGATAATTAAGCTGGACATTGGGGAGGGTTTGTGCTTTGGTGAGGGCTGTGAAAGATGTAAGCCTGATGATTCACAGACCTGTACCCCTTGGGCAAATAATAAAAATAAAATTAAAAAAAAAAAAAAAGAGATAATTAAGCAAGAAGACATTTGCTGATGGGAACCAAAACTGTAGTCTAGAAAATAAAGTGGAAAAAAATCTCCCGATATAAAAAAACACAAAGTTATGAAAAATATGAAAGAAAACACAAGACAAGGGAATGGCAGATGAAATTGCAATGAAAGATTCAGAAGGAGAAAAGAAAATAGATGGGAAGTAATAATTAAATTTAAAAAAATAAACAAACAGTCTGGAGCCGGGGGTCGGGGTGGGTGGGTGGGGGAGACTTAGTGATTGAGGTTGTGCTGTCTCCTTTCCATCATGAGGAGACATTGCAATGTGGAGCTTCTGCTTCCAGCTAAGATGAAGTGAGCAACATCTACCCTTTTCCTCCCACTAAACAATGGAAAACCTTGACTAGGATGCACAAGACAACTATCTGAGAATCTGAAAATCAGAAAATCTGAAAAGTAAATAAGAATGAGTAGATTAGAGAGTCAAATCAAAATACCAAGAATACCAATATGGCAAATAGTTTTCTGGGCTTCCACCCCCCCATGCCTCTAGGCATAGACTCTAGATCACCCAGAATTCTGCAACAGCGAAGGAGGGCACAGAAAAAACTCTGAGAGGAATCATTTTTCTGGCCTAAGAACTATGAAGTAGGTCGAGGGACATCACTGCAGGACAGAAGCTCTGGGAGAAATCCCTGGGTTGCCCCTACACTGTTTTTTATCCAATCTCTGCTTCAGGCAAGTCTTAGTCATGAAGCTACATGCAGTAGCTGGTGCCACACAAATACCTAAATACCTGAGAGAAAAATCTCAGAGCTGAGATAAGGAGGCCCTGCTGTTCAGAGAGTATACAAGAGGAAATCATTATTTTCCTTTCCCCCCTTTGCTCTAGCAGCTTTACCTCAAGGCAGATCCAGTCAGAGGAATAGCATGAGAGCTGCTATGAAGCCAACACCCCAGCTTTTTGGCCAAAGGACCAGGACAGGCGGCTACTGAGAATATAGGTGTCAGTGGTAAGAGAAGAGAACCAGAGTAGGACAACCCCTAAATATGTGATAAGTCCTGGGCTCATCCCAGAGCTGACATTTGTGGAACTGACCCATTTCCCCACTAAAAATGATAAAGACCACATAGCTTTCAGCTGAATTCTAATTTTTTTAAAGAGCTAAGAAAGAGAAAAAGGAAATAAATCAATTATGACTGAAAAGAAAGAAGATGTGAATGTCTTAGTAGAAAATCAAGACATTTGACAAACTATTAGACTTCATGAGTGTTCATCAAAGATTCTGAATATAAAATCAATTTTAAAATATCAATTGCAGTCCTGTATACTAACAAAGACTTAGAAAATGTAATTTTTAAAAAATATAACATTTGTAACAAATAGCAACATATATTATTTACCTGTTCCCTTGTTATACAAATAATGAAATTAACAAAAGGTCTGTAAGATATTTACAAAGAACTGTTTTAACTTTATGGAAAGACCTTTATAATCTGAAGGGCATACATTGTTCTTAATCAGGAAGATTCATTATCATCACTTCTCCCCTAGTTGATCTATATGTTCAATTCAAATGAATTCTAATCAAATTCCCACTGGGTTTTTTCATGGAATTTAGCAAGCTGATACTAAAATTTTCACAGAACAGCAAAGAGCCAAGAATAGACCACATAGATTTGAAGAATAGTGAATAGACTATTGCCTACCAGCAATCAAAATTTATTATAAAGAAAGAGTGATTTTAGAAGAGTGGTATAAGTACAGAGATAAAGAAATTAATAATAATAATAATAAAATTAACAAATAATAAAACATATACTTATGTTTTAACTTGATGTGTTTGAATATTTCAAAGAATTAAAAATCAGCGGCAGAAGAATCTCAATAATGGTGCTAGAAGAAAAGGTTATCCAAACATAAACAGAACAACCATCATCATATCATTACCTCACATGCCAAATGGATCAATAATTTGTGAAAAGCAAAATTTAAAAAATAAAGAACATAAAGATTACTTTGTTGATTCAGAGTTTGAAACAAGACAGGAAAATCATAGGCAACAAAGGAAAGGAACACTACATTGACCACATTAAAGCTAAAACTTCAAATCAAAAGCCACTATAAACAAAATAAAAAAGACAAGTCACTAACTACTAGAACTTATTTACACTGTACACAATCAAAAACCAAACAAAACAAATATTATCTGGACAAGAAAATAGCTTCTTCAAATTAACAGGAAAAAGGGAGCAATACAACAGAAGAAGTAGATATGAATGGAAAAGTCAGAGAAGGGAAAATCTAAATGCAACTTCCTAATCAGGGAAATGCAAATTAGAACCAAGATGGGATATGACATCTGACTGGTAAAATTATGAAAAGGGCTGAAAGTACCAGATGTAGAGCAACAGGGACCCTCATATACTGACATACTACTGATGGGAATGTTATGTTAAAAATATACATTCCTGGGGTGCCTGGGTGGCTCAGTCAGTTAAGCATCCAACTCTTGGCTTTGGCTCAAGTCACGGTCTCAGGGTCCTGGGATCAAGACCACATCAGGCTTCAGGCTCAGTGGGGAGTCTGCTTGAGATTTCTACTCTCCCTCTGTCCCTCCCCCTGCTCTGCTCTCTCTCTGTCTCTCTAAAATAGATAAATAAATCTTAGTATATATATTTTTAACATCGGTTTTGATAGCAACTTGGCCATTTCTAGTCAAATAGAGGAGGTATTTCCTACAGCCCAGAAATTCGACTCGTAATAATACATCCTAAAAAAAAATGTTCATACTTATGTGAAACAAACAAACAAAAAACCCATGAGCAATAATGCACTTTGCTGCATTATTTGTAATGGTGCAAAATTGGACACCACATAAATATCCATCAAAAGCACACTAGAAACCCTAGAAGTGATGCCATCAATATGGTAAGATAAGTCTTCTACCATCGCTCTCTCAAAAAACACAAGAGGGGCTTGGTACAACTCCAAGAGGCCAGTGGAAGCAGTCCCAGCATACTGTTGTGTGTGGGGGGGGAATCTGTGATTGGACACACTGAAGAGGGTAGGTGATACAGTTTCAACTGACCCACTTCACCACTCCCCGCATCCCACACAGAGCTGTATAAAGGGGCCCTTTTCTCTTTTGCTCACCGGAATGCCACAGTGCTAAGCCGTGGACTGTATGACGGGGAGACGGAAATAAGTGGCTGGTAGAAAAGCAGTCAGAACTTGGGACAGTAGTAACAAAGGGACACAAATGCTATGAACCACTTTGCAGACTCCATGAGCCCCTGGGAAACCAGCCTACTGATCACCCCAAGACTGGCCCACCGACTTGCCCGCACATACCCCCCATCCTGTGTCGGGCTCCCCAGGGGCAGCAAGAGCGAGCCTTTGGACATAGCTAGCAAGCACTGGCAGAAGCAGGAACAACTCAGCAGAATAGGGAAGGAGCCCATAAATCTTAATATATATAACAAAGCCCGAGGGAAAGCAAATCGGGAAGCTGTCAGCACCCAGCATGGCCTGGCAGGCATACAATGTTAAGAATTCCCTCTCAAGAGCGAATAAAAAGTGTGGAGCAGGCATATCCATAAGAATAAATGGGAGAAGCTTCAGAATCCCTGACAAGGCTGGAAATGTATGTTTTCTTTCTTCTCTTTCAGATAGATGTGGCCATGCAGCTAAGGGCTTGTTAGTAAAACGCTGTTGGAAATTGTCGGGTGGGACTTTTATAGACATCAGTGGGAACAGAGAGCCCAGTGTGATCCCTTTGGTCCCATCCTCTTTTCTTTTTGGCATAGAACGTGAGGATGATGAGCAAGGCCACGAATCATGTTGTTCGCAGCGAAGACTGGAAACCTGCATGGCCAGGGATGGGATGGAAGTTAGGAAAAAAGACACGGGAGAGGTTTTCCTTCTCTGAGCTCTCAGAAGGAACCAACACTGCTGACACGTGGATTTCAAACTTCCAGCCTGCTCAGCTGTGAGAGAAGACATTTCTGTTGCTTGAAGGCTCCTTGTTTGTGGCGCTTGGTTATTGGCAGCTTTGGGAAACTAGTAAAATGGTTAAAGTTTCATTCCTGATGAATGCCATTCCCAGCATTATGGATTATGGATTTTCTTGTTTGTATTCAAGAAAAAGAAGTTGTTCCTAGAAATCAAGATTATTGGTGATGTGATTTGAAAGTTCTTATTAGAAATTCTACACCAGACATTTGGTAGACCTTCGTTGTACACCTTCATTTTAAGGTTTATATAAGAAGGAGAAAGATCTTTAAGAAAATCATTACCATAGCACTGACTTTATTGTTCAGCATCACAGAATGTTATTATTAAAGATTATCTATAAAAATATAAATAAATAAGTAAAAATAAAAAATAAAAATAAAATTAAAAATTATCTAAAAGATTATTTTACGGTGAGCTCAACTGGATGCCGTTGCTTACTGTGTGCCCCTCTGTGCCAAGCACTGTGCTTAGGATATAATGGTAAACAAGATCCAGACCCTGTCCTTAAGGAATTCACAGTCCAGTGGAGAGCACAGCTAATGCTAGGGTAGCGATAAAGATACTAAGAAGTGGGAGAACAGTCATGCCAGGGGGTGGGGGACTGGATGCTGAGTTTTTAGGAAAGCCTCTCCTGAAGTAACAGCTCACCTGAAACTTAAAAATGAAGAGGAGGTAAGCAAGTGAGTGGGGACATATTGAGGGCAAGAGTATTCTGGGGGCAGGTGTCAGCACGTGCAAGTGCTAGAGATTACAAAGCAGAGTGTAACTCACTCCCAAGAATGCCTTTCCCATGGGGTGGAAAGGCAGAGTCCTGGAAGAAATGGTGAATTAGGGCTAGAAAGCAAGCAGGACTTTGTAAACTGTTAAAAGATTTTTAACTTTCTCCTGAGGGCAGCATGAAACTTCAAAGGCTCTTAAACATTGGAGTGGCATAGTCCTATTTTTCTTTTAGAAAATGACCCTATCAACAATGTTGTGAGGGATAGGAGGGAACAAGTTTGCAAACAGTAATCCAGGCAGAAAGAGGATGATGCTGGAACTAGGAGGTAGCAACAAGGAGAGGACATCTGAGGGACTGCAGATAGGCTCGGGGAATTGGATTGTTTGGACAACTGATTGCAAGAGTAGGGAAAAGAAGGGGGTAAAGGTAAGGTTTCTGGCTTCGGCCTCAGAATGGAGGATGAGATCGGTCACCGAGATGGGAAATAGAAAAGACAATTTGGAAAAGAGATGGTAGAGTGCATTTTGAGTGTGCTGAATTTCATTCACCTCTGACACATGTAAGCGAAACTGTCTAAAGCCCCAAAGGAAAACCGGGATTCAGATTCAGATTTGGAAACCAGGCACTGAAAGTAAATGATACTTCCCAGAAAAAAATGTATGAAGCAGCGGGATCAGAAAGGGCAGGAAATAACCTTAAAGAACAACCCGGCAGGAAAGGAGACGTAGAAGACCCAAAGAAGAGAGTGCCAAGGAAGTCAGAGGAGAGCCAGGAGTGTGAGGTACCATGGAAACATGAGACAAAGTGTTCCAAGAAGAAGAAAATAGTCCACAGTACAGAATGTTTCCAAGAGGTCACATTAAATAATGATTGCATCGTGCTTACTGGTCACCCTGGCAAGAGAACGTGCCCTGGAGTGAATGGTGACAGGAATACGCTTTCTGTGGGACGAGGCGTCAGAAGGATGGGGTTCTAAGTAGCAGGTTCACTTTTAACCAGTAGAAAAAGTGGGCAGGTGCTGACTGCAAGTTTGTATAGATCCAGGAGAGGAAACCAAGTCACAGAGAGGTGAGAGGGAATATTCAAAGAGGCACATCAATTACTATGTTGCATTGAAATACTAGTGTTCATTTCTGATGCTTAAAATTTTATTTGGACCAGTGAGTCAGTCAAGATTATTTAGTAAGTACAAGAAATACTTTTCTTATAAGGAGGTTTGATTCTAAGAAAGGAGAGAAGGCAAAATGACGAATATCCAAAAGGGGTAGCCACAAGTCTACGGACTTTGCACAGGGAAGATTACCAGATTCTGAACGCTGCAGAAAATAAAAAGTATAAAGACTATTAGGTTTCAATGATGTCGGATGTGAGCGTGCTACCTGGAATCAAGTAGAAACAGTCTACAACAATTTAATAGTTGTGAAAACTCCAAGAGGTGCTTCCTGCCTTGCTAGGCTTTTGGCGGGCAATATCCCAAAGTGCCAGCAGGTGGTGACAATATTACAAACGAAGGTGCGGCTCAGACTACCAGCTGGTCTTCATCATCGACTATGCCAGTAACATATTAAAAGATTAGCCACGTGGTGCCCCGTGAGTGTGTACCAGCAGGTGCGTTCCAGAGAAAAGGTGAACTTCCCCATTTTCTCAGCAGAAAAGAGGTTTCCTTACCTTTCTTTTTTTTTTAACGTGCGATGACACTGATTGTGTTGAACTGCATAATTATGAATGTATTTTGGTTTTTTCTCCTCATCCCCAATTTTTGAAACATGACTATTCTGTTTTTATAATTAATCATAAACAAATAAAAAGGTGGAAATGCAGTGAGGCACCCCTTCCCCCAACACACTATATATCTCTAGAGATTAATTGAAAATTAGAATACATTTTAGGGTAAATTCTGGTCATGTTGGCGTCTCTAATTTGTGCTAAGATGTGTGTGCAGATGTATGGCCTTTCTTGGATATATCTGTGAGGCATTTCAACGCATATTTGACAAACAAAAACTTTCTCGATTACACTTACTGGAACACTGAAGACACACTCAAACCGGTTTGGTTTTGTGTTAAATTTCTGTATACAATTTAGTTGGAGTTTAAAAAAAGTTTGAATTGATTTTTGAAAAAAACAATGGGGATGAACTTCTTTGGGCGTGAACAGTGGGAGCCTGGGTTTCCTCCCAGGCTCCGCTCATCGATAGTGCTGCTATCTGCTAGGGATGCCTGGGGACTGCCCGGGCCTCTACTTACTTAAGGCAAGTCTCTGCAGACAGCTCCCTCTCTGGAGCCCGCTGTCGTGCCTGAGCCAGCTTTTGTGGTTCTTACTATGATTGCAAGGTGCACTTCAACAACCACCAAAGAACTTGGAAACAAGATTTATTCCGCACAGGTACTGAGCGATAAAAACGGGCCCAAGGGCCACACAGTGTGAGGGAGGGTAAACGGGGCTCTTCCTTTATTGCGATACACAGATGGGATGCCTAGGGCTTTTAAAATCCACTCTTCATTTGGTGAATTTAAAACTTAAGAGCTGAGATTGGGATGTGGGAAGGGACAAGCAAGATGGGGGTCACTAATGTGGTCCATTTCCTCGGTTACCTAGGGCTTTCTAAAGGGGGAGCTTCATTGCTTGGGGCTGCCCAGTTTCTGATCTAATTGTTCTGTTAGGATTGTGTACGACAGTTGACCGTATGTGATTGGAGATGGATGTTTTTGAAATGGATGTCTTGACAACGAAAAGCTAAATGTCAGGTATCCACGTGATAGGGTATTTGTTTAAGAGGGATTTGTGCATGTGTCTGTTTCGTTCTGCTGTTGGTTGCTTTGCCTAAATAGTTCTTACACAATTTAGTAGGCGTTGCTACAGTTGGTCTTATAAAAATGTGAAAAGCTGAGGTTTATAAATATAGTTTTACTGGTATGTTATTTGTTTGGATTGGTGGGTGTCTGAGGGCTGGTGGGTTGACTTTTGCCGAAATCAGTCTGTGGGTTTACTGGGATACTTTAACTGAGCCAGCTCTTCTCGAGAAGTTTCTCGAGCTACTCTAATTGAATGATTAAAAGGGTCTGGTAAATGATTGCCTGAAATCATGTTATGTGTGAAAAAGCAACTTACCAGGAGAAACGTTCCAAAAACAAACAACAACAAAAAAAAAGGCTTTTTTTTTTTGGTGACGATAAAATGCATATGTAGACTATTAAGATTACTTTTGTGGATTAACTGTCTAGTATGGAGTGTCCGTGTTACAGGAAATAGAAAGGTGGGTGTCGGGGGAGAGAATGTGTGCTCTGGAAACTTCTTTATCTAAAATGGGAGCCTCAACTCCTATCTGGACCAGCTGTTGCTCAGTTTCGCTTGATCAAACACGGCAATTATGTGGAATTGGGGTAATGAGGCTACCACCAGGCAACTGGTGGACATTTTATTATCTAGTTTTTTAAAGAAAGCAAAAATAATTTTACCCTCGCAAACTGGAGTTACAGTATGCCTTCGTTTTTGCAAATTTAATAAATTGTTTTGGTCTCTTAGTCTCCCACGATGTTTATTCTGAGCTACCTCGTACTTCATAGGCACCTGCCAAAAAGGAAACCCACACCCTACAGGGGGTAGAATGTTTTTAACTTTGAAATCTCTGTGAAAGCGGACAGGACCCCAGAAATTATTTTCAGCTGGCTCGCACCGTTGATGGCAGGTGGAAAACGTCCTCTTCAACTCCGCGATTTTACCATTCACATTTCCGTCTTCAGCATCCATCCCCGAACATTTTCTTGCCAAGTCAAAGGAGTGCAGAACACACTTCCTTTTAAAAGATAAATTACCCCTGGTATTTAGTATCATCACCACTGTACGGTTTGGTTTCTCTTTGTCACTTAAAGAAGGTAATTCTCTGGTATTCACACCCCAGCATCACACTGAAATGTTAGCATTGCTGCATTGTGTGTGTGAAGCAATTGCCTAAAGAATTCAGGCGAGAGATCTTTCTTGTTTGATGCCCTTGGATGAATGCTTCCGGCTATGGATTTTGAGATGATTACCACAAAACCCATTTTCTAAACCACCTTATGTTCTGTTTAAATGTGCTTTAAATGTTATATTCTGTGGGAGCTTAAGATCTCTTGAGGGGAGGGCACAATGAAAGCAGTCTAATTCTATACCATTTGATCAAGGGATTAATTACTTGTATTTAAAATTCTAGATAATCGAATGGAAAGGAAAACTTAGAGCCATCTAGAAGTCAGCTGGCAAGGAAACCACAGATGGGAAATTTGCACAGTGTCAAGAGGTTTCATGAGTAGAAACAGCTGCAATGCCTTTTTCATAGCAGAGCTAAATACTACCAGAAAAGTCTTACTCTGTACAACATGAGGTATTATTTCTAACATTCTAAAATACATTCCTTGGTTGGAGTATTTGTGCAGAGTCACACATAGTACGTTAAATGAATAGGGCATTGGAGATAAGAACATGAATCATAATAGTAATTTTTTTGTCATTTTATTAAATTTTATTAAATTTTTTTATTATTATTTGCCCCAGGGGTACAGGTCTGTGAATCATCAGGCTTACACCTTTCACAGCACTCACCATAGCACAAACCCTCCCCAGTGTCCATAACCCATCCACCCTATCCCTACCCTCCCACCCCCCAGTAACCCTCCATTTGTTTTGTGAGATTAGGAGTCTCTTATGGTTTGTCTCCTTCCCCATCCCATCTTGTTTCATTATTTTTCCCTCCCTACCCCCCATAATCCCCCACCCTGACTCTCAAGTTCCTCATATCAGAGAGATCATATGATAATTGTCTTTCTCTGATTGACTTATTTCGCTCAGCATAATACCCTCTAGTTCCATCCATGTTGTTGTAAATGGCAAGATTTCGTTTCTTTTGATAGCTGCATAGTATTCCATTGTATATATAT
>LNAC01000183.1:220921-244752 GCA_002007465.1 Ailurus styani
CAACATTCCTTTGGCTATTCGGGGTCTTTTCTGGTTCCATATAAATTTTTGGAATGTTTGTTCCATTTCTTTGAAATAAATTGCTGGTATTTTGATGGGGATTGCATTAAATGTGTAGATTGCTCTAGGTAACATAGACATTTTCACAATTATAATAGTAATTTCTAATGCTTCTGAATGAATCCTAATTTAGCACCCTGTTGTAAGCATTATATATATTAGTTTACCTAATTTGCACAACACTCACAAAGTAGTTACTATTGTTACATCACTTTTTTTGAAATTGAAGTATTATGTACATAGAGAAAAATGAATTTGGACAAATGCATGCAAAATACACAACTGTCCTTCATCCCACAAAGATTCCTCATGTCCTTCATAGAAAAGCTGCCTTTCCTGAACCATCTCCAGAGACCACCCTGTAGTTTATCCTGTTTTAGAACTACACAAAAGTGAAAACATAAAGTGAAATCATAAAGTTCTTTAATGCCTGGCTTCCTTGTCTCAGATTCATCCATTTTTGTAACATAAATCAGTAATAAGCCAATGTGAGGGCGTTCCACGATCGGTTTACTCATTTTCCCATTGATGGACATTTGTGTTCTTTTCAGTTTTGAGCTGTTATGAATAAGGCTGGTGTCCATAGTCGTGTGCACATCTTTCTGTGAACATGTGATCTCAGTTCTCTTGGACTAGGATTACAAGTGTTAGGCTGTGGGTAGGGTGCTTGCTTCATTTTATAGAAAACAGGCATCTTCTCCAAATTGGTTGTATCATTTAGCATTCCCACCAACAAGGTCTGAGAATTCTAGTTCCCCATCCTCACCAACATTTGGTGGTGTCACCCTTTTTAAATTTTGTCCTTGCTTATGGGTGTCCTTGCTTATTAGTGGTATCTCCTTTTTGCTTTTTTTTTTTTTTTTTTAGATTTTATTTATTTATTTGACAAAGAGCGAGATCCAAGTAGGCAGAGAGGCAGGCAGGCAGAGAGAAGGAGCAGGCTCCCTGCTGAGCAGATTCCAGGATCCTGAGATCTTGACCTGAGCTGAAGGCAGAGGCTTTACCCCACTGAGCCACCCAGGTGCCCCTCTTTTTGCTTTTAATTTGTATGCCCCTGGTGAATCATGTTACTGAGCATACTTTGTTTGCCTAGTGACCATTTGTATTGTTCCATTGTGAGGCGTCTATTGTTAAAGTCCTTTGTCTACTTTTAACTGAAGTTGTTTGTATTATTATTGAATATTAAGAGTTCTTTGTATATCATGGATACAGATTGTCAGCAATATGTAATGTGCATATAATCTTCCTGTGTATGGCTTTGCTATTCATTATTTAATGGAGTGTTTTAATGAGCAGAAGTTTTAAATTTTGATGAGGTCCAGTTTATCATTTTTTTCTTCTGGGTGAATGTTTGTAGCGTTTGAGATAAGAAAACCTTGTCTACACCAAGATAATGATGGTAATTTCCTACGTTTTATTTTAGAAACCATATGGCTGTGACCTTGATGTTTGGGCTTACGATTCATCTTAACTTTTCTTTTTTAAGTAGAGTGTCAAGTAGGTGTTAAAGTTTATTTCTTTTTTCCATTTAGATATTCAGCTCGAGCATCACTTAGGGAAAAAAAAAAGAACTTTACCTTCCTCTGTTGAAATTAATTACTTTAATACCTCTGTCAAGTTAACTGACATTGTTAACAGTGTCATGGGTCTACTTCAAGCTTTTTCTCTTGTGTTCAATTTATCTCCATCTATTTTTACTCTACACTGACAATTTTCTTTCAGAACTTGAACAATGTAGTTCCATTGTCTTCTGACTTACGTTATTTCTGATGAGAAGTAGAGCTCATTCTTACTGTTGTGTTCTTATATATAATGTGTCTTTAGCTTCTAAAACTCTCCCCTTTATCTTGGATTTTTAGCATTTTGACTTACGAGGTGCCCAGGTGTGGTTTTCATTATGTTTAATCTACTTGGGATTTATTAAATGTCTTGGATCTTTGGGCTCATAATTGTCATCAAATTTGGAGAACTATGATCATGATTTTTGCAAATAAATATTTTACCCTCACTCTGTCCCCTTTCTGGGACTCAAAATTAATGTATGTAAGTCTTGATAATGTCCCACAAATCATTGAGTCTCTGCATTTTTTTGTCCTTTGTTTTGTCATGCTTCAGCTTGAATGGTTTCTGTTAACCTATTGGCAAGTTTTCTGATCCTTCTCTATCTCATGTACCAATGAAGGTATATTCAGGAAAACTGTCAATTCAGATAAAGCAAATGATGTTATTCAAAGAAAAAATATATTATTTTATAATACTCATTTTTCTATATTATACCCATATTTTAAAAAGTTCTCAGATATTACAGTAGTGGTTTTAAAGTCCTTGTATACTAATTTCAACATCTGTGACATCTCTGTGTCTATGTCTATTGATTGTTTATTCCCATTACAGATTATATATTCTTTAATTTGTGTCAAATATTTTGAATGATACATTTTTTGATAGTTTGAATTTATCTTAAGAGAGTACTGAGGGGCACCTGGGTGGCTCAGTGGGTTAAAGCCTCTGCCTTCAGCTCAGGTCATGATCTCAGGGTCCTGGGATTGAGGCTCGCATCAGGCAGCCTGCTCAGCAGGGAGCCTGCTTCCCCCTCTCTCTGCCTGCCTCTCTACCTACTTGTGATCTCTCTCTCTCTCTCTCTCTCTGTGTGTCAAATAAATAAAATCTTTAAAAAAAAAAAGAGTACTGAGATTTATTCTGTCACATAGTTAGCGTATGGATGGGTCAACTTTATGCTGTGAAAATTTGGTTTTAAGCTTTGTTTCAGCATCTAGAGTATCCCTCACTTTAAAACTAGATTATCCCTAGCCATAAAGTGTGGCTTTTCTGGGATAGCAATGAAATCTCTAGGGTTTTCAGTGACATCTCTACACTAATTCCAATCCCAGTGTCTCCCAGAACATTGTGATATCTAGAATCTGTGTTCACTTCACAATCCCCTAATAGCTGCTTTTTTCCAGGTCTCATGGGGTTTTGTTCTGACCTTAAGCAGTTGAGTATTCAGTCAAATAATCAAGGTGATCCCTCCGTGAATATATGTATCCAGCTCCTCCTACTTTTCTGTCCCACAGATCTCACCTCAGCAGCTGCAAATCTTGTCTCTTTATTTTGTACAGTGAGACTGTTAACCTGTTTTCTTTCCACTTAAAAATATGAGTTGGGAAAAAAAAAAATATGAGTTGGGAAAGTGCCTTCAGGCAGAAATCTATACAAATACATCATTTGTATTTCCATTACCCATAGATCTGTTGGTTGTCCAATGCCCAAAACAGATGTTTTATACATTTTTTCCAGTATTATAACTTTTTATTGTGAGAGGACCTCTCTAGTAATGATGATTGGGTTATACTTAGAATCAAAAGCCCTTTTATTTTGATTTTAAAGCTGAATAAACTGAGACAAAGAAAAGTTTAAAAACTTGACAAACATCCTATAGCTTGGCAGATCCAGGACCTATATTCATTCTTTCTGGCTCCAGAGTGTGTGTTCTAATGGATAGCCTGGCAATAGTATTTTGATACTATTTCAGGGCTGAAATGAAATTGAAAAAAAAATTAGTGTTATGTGGTAAGCCAAAGGCAGGTATACCATAAACCTAGTGACAAAGAAATAAAACATGGTGTTATATAACCATGGAGGCAGTAGGCAATAACTTATTGTAGTCTCTTCTCCAGCCAGGAAGTATAAAAGATAGCAGTACATAGTTGTTGTTGTAGTTGTTGTTTTCTGACCTTGTGGCTTGTTCAGTCCATGCAGCCTTACTGTAAATTCTCAACATCAGGGTCCCCTCCGTGAAAAATGAGAGATACTGAGGAGCGGCAACTCAGTCATTTGTATCCTTGATGTCATTTATCCTGTTTATTGGGTCAGAAATAAACCATAGTAAAGGTAAATTCGGGCTAGCTGATTATCACTTCTGTCAGTCTTTTATCTTAGTTCTTAATGGTCATGGCTAACGGACCCATGCTTCAGAAAATAATTTTCTGGGACGCCTGAGTGGCTCAGTTGGTTGGGCATCCTACTCTTGATATTGGCTCAGGTCATGATCTCAGAGTCCTGGGATAGAGCCCTATATCCGGCTGCACACTCAGTTCAATAGGGAGTGTGCTTGAGATTCTTGGCCTCTGTCCCTCCCTCCACTTGCACTCTTGTACTCACTCTCTCAAAAAAATAAATCTATAAAAAGAAGAAAATCCTTTTATAATCAATTTCTTCATTAACTTCAAATTAATTAGAATTTTAGAGCTTAAGCAGCCTTATGGATACTTTTCACAAGATTACCAGATTCATAAAAATTTCTAGTGGCAATGCTCACAATAACATTTATGTTTCTTGTAATGGAGTGCCAGAAATAAAACAGGACAAAGTTTTCTCTATAATGGGGAATTTAGATTTTGGCTTTATGTTTTTAGACTCTGTGAACTCAGATTTTTATTGCTAACTTGAATTTTACTCGATTTACTAGTTATTAATCAATACATATTTGATACTAGATGTCCCAGAAGCTTCCCTCTGAAAGCAGAAAAATACTTCCATATCAGCTTTATGACAGTCCAAGGTGATAAGCATTATATCCGTTCTTAAGGGAAAAAAACAGCAACCTTGGTATAATCCCAACTGTGGACACATATCATTTGTATATTTAATGGAAATGACTGCAGAAAGACTAGGATTATAGATTCAGAAAGGACAAAAATTGTTACTTAGAACAGTGTTTATGACTTGTCTATTGGAGATAATATACTATGCTAGCTTAATTCATTAGTTCTTCATGAAAGAAAGCAATTGAAGTTAATGGAAAAACCTTGGTCAAGGGCATAAATCAAATGGGAAATTGACTCCTTCTAGTGCAAGAAACTCAAGCTTTAAGTGGGACTAAATATAAAAGAGGTATCTGCCTCCCCATGCCCTCTTCACTGGGAGCTTAAGAAACCCAACTTAGAAGTTGGAGATGATTGCAGCCAAAAGTGGACTGTATGATCTCAACACCACAGCTCACTGAACTAGGAGTACCCTTCGGACTGATAGTATCTAATTGTCTAACCAGCTAGCGATCAATCACATTCTGTACAGTTAATTTAAACTAAGAAGTGCTATGAGGGAAAAAATACGTGAAATTGATATCAGTGGACATGGAAGTTGGCCTAGGATAATGATTTGGGTTACATGTGTGCCCACAACTCAGAAAAAATAGATCTGCATAAAAGGTGGAGCAAGCATTTAGAGACAAACAGAAGGAAAAGACCAAAAGCTCCATAAAAAGCAGATAAACTAGCCATGTTTTCTTGTTTCCCAATTCCTGGTTTTACAGGTGGACCTGTATTTCAGTTTTTATACCTTTGAAGTTGCCTGTGGAATCCTGGAAGTTAATCTCCCTTCACTAGAACTAGCTTGAATAGCTAGCTTCCTTGTAATAAATATTCACTAGGATGCTTAACTGCCAAGGTCTGATTGTCCTTAAAGGAAAAAAAAAAAAAAAGACTGGCCTAAATTTTAAAAGTTTCTTTGGAAATGATTATCTCCAAAAGCAAAGGGTGGCTCATCCACCCACCTAATTAAGATCTGTGGTCCCTTTGAAAATTAATGGGCTAAGCTAATGAACCATGTTCAAGAAATAAGCTGCTATTTTGTATTACCGGGCTGATTAAGAAATCAGGGCCAAGAGACTGATAATACTAAGTAGCTATTGGTGCTTGAGAATCAGCATAATCAAATCAGACTGAATGCCCTAAAAAGGAAATGGAATCTGCCTTTTGGTTTCTGGTAGCATATGTTAATTACCTTTCCATTAGTTATATTAAAATAGCAATGGTTCTGTCCCTTACTTCTCTTGTGATGTATATATAATCTTCACTAACAGGACTTTCTATGTTTATTCTCATGACCTCATTTTTTAAAAATATTTTATTTATTTATTTGACACAGAGAGAAAGATTACAAGTAGGCAGAGAGACAGGGAGAGGAGGAAGCAGGCTCCCTGCTGAGCAGAGAGCCCGATGCGGGCCTTGATCCCAGGACCCTGAGATCATGACCTGAGCCGAAGGCAGAGGCTTTAACCCACTGAGCCACCCAGGCGCCCTTCTCATGACCTCATTAAGCTTGGATTTTGCCAAATGTTAATGTACCAAAACAGGATCAGAAATAATTTATTGCTGTTACCTGACTGCACTCTCAAGCATTAGAAACAATCCATGTAATAGCTTGTTTGCACCAAAAGGACTTCCCTGAGATTACTACATCAACTGGTTCTAAATCGAATAGAATCTAGTTTGCACAGCATTTTAAAGTTTTTCAGGTGCTGTCCCATGTAGCATCTCATTTCATCCTTAGTAATAGACTGTTTTGCAGATGAAGAGGTAAAGACCAGGGAAGTCTAGTCCATTTTATTAGGTGGGTCCCCCCTGGATAATCCAGGCTACTCTTCCCATCTCAAGGTCTTTAATCTTAGTCACATTTCCAAAGTCCCCTTTGAGATATAAGACAGAGTTTCTAGGATTAAAACATGGACATTTACAGATTCTGGGGTTAGAACATGGACACTTTTGAAAAGGCCAATATTCTGCCTCCTACATTCAGTGAACACTCAAGTCTCTGAGGTTTCCTTCTAAGCTCAAAAATTACAATGGCTGGAAAGGACTATGAACAAAGGTTTGGACATCTCTTTCCCAATATGGTTCAAATGACAAAAATAGTATTCTAAGAATATTGTAATAATTTTAAGTACCATAGGAACTTGGAAGCCAGAAAATTCATCATAAACACCTCTTATGGTCTCCTGTAATAAAGCTAGGAAACCGATAAGAATTTCAGTCTTATCCAATCTGGGACCTGAAAGAATACAATTCACACTGCTTAATTTCATTGTAGTAAGTCTGAGACTTTCCTAGTCCATAATGCTAGTCGCTGAACCAGGTATTTATTTTCCATCACCACACTCCCTAAATCAGAAAAACTATCAAAATGGGCACTGCTGCATGTAGTCCCTTTAGTTTTCAAAAAGAATATTCTTGTCTCAACCCTGCTGTCTACATATATTTTTAGTGCCTCACTCTAGAATGGATAATCCCTAGTGTGCCTATAAAAATCTACACATACTGTATCTACTCCATAGGTTTATCTCCTTGACCTTGATGTATGTTTCTGGCTCATTCCAGGTCCCTGATAAACCTGCTGAGCCATTTACCCTTACATGTTTATCCTACTGTGGGCCACTTTTTTCCCTACACTAACTGAAGTTCTGCCTGTTTGAGGGGATATCCCCCCTCACCATAGTGTTTCTGGTGTTCCCCTGGGTGCAGTTTAAAATCAGTTTAAAACAGTTTAATAGTTTAAAATCACTCCATTTGTGTTTGGAAGCTGACAGCTGGCCATAGGCCATAGTACCCTCTCCTCAAGAAGTCCATAGGTGTGAGCTCCGGTATAAGTGCCTGGGCAATAGTGATAGGTAATGGATGTATACCGCTTCTTCATGCCACTTTATCATGTCTCTAGATTTGCTCAAGTCTTTTGAAAGTACTCCTTCCATCTCCCCATGGATCTTACAATCTTACAGTACATTGCTGCTGGGCCCCCGTAACCTTGTACATGGAGGGGTTTGACAGTCTACCAGGTCATGATACACAACTATGGCCATATGGTCACTTCACGTCCCATGCTAAAATGCTCAATCTCTCCTAGGTCTCAGTGCATTATAATACTTGTTTTATGGATAGCGTGAAATTTTTTGAAGGAATTGAATAGGCTTTTCTGCACCCCCCCCCCAGAATTCTAGGTTTCTGCCCTGAAGTTCATCTACTGAGAATTTTCTGGTGCCTCATTTTCTACCACAGATACCTCTAATAGCCTAGTTTATATGACTCAAGTGGCAGCCTCGACCTACTAGAGCCTTTGCTTGTTCTGGACCTCACTCAAAACTTGCAAATATTCACCTTACCCAGTAAATGGCCATAATGGTATTCACAAGTGCTGCTTCAAAAAAACCCTAGAGGATTGCCAGGCATTTTGTTGATCTCTCAGTGGTAGGAAGTACAGGTTGCAACATCTTGTCCTCACTTTGCAGAGGATGTCTCTGCATGCTTGAGCTCACTGGACACCTAACATCTTTACCAATGTAGCCGACCCCTGCGTTTTTGTGAGATTTATTACCCAATCTCTGCTATACGTGTGTTTTTACCAAGGTGTTCTGAAGAATTACAGTATGCCATAAAAACACTGAATGAAAGTAATGTCCTACAGAATCTCCAGCCTGTCCAATTCCCTTGCAGTTATGTTGTAGAGCAGGTAGAAAAGTTATTACTGACCTGGAGACAGACTGAGCTATGCCATTGGCTGTTTAGTATAAAGACAAATCACTTGTTCTTCCTGATGGTTATGGGGAAAAATGCATTTATTTTTTTTATTTTTTTTTTAAACATTTTTTTTTAAAGATTTTATTTATTTATTTCACAGCGGGAGAGAGATCACAAGGAGGCAGAGAGGCAGGCAGAGAGAGAGAGGGGGGGGAAGCAGGCTCCCTGCCAAGCAGAGAGCCCGATGCGGGCCTCGATCCCAGGACCCTGANTAAAGACAAATCACTTGTTCTTCCTGATGGTTATGGGGAAAAATGCATTTAAAGATGAATAGCAACCAACTCTATACTAGGGGCTTCAGCTGGAGATACTACTTGGTTAAGTGTGTGATAATACACGGACATATGTTATGATCCATCCAGTTTTTGCTAGTGACAGACCAGTACATTAAATGGAGGTCTGATTGGGATAGCTCTCCTTGTATTCTTTGAGACTTTGGGTGCAGTTATTACTTACTGGATTGGCAGGAGTAGAGAAGGCACATCTTCAGGGGATCCGCTTGGCCTTCCAAGCTTGGGTTTAAAGGGCTAAAGAACAAATGTGAGAGTTCTATTATGAATATATGCTTGAGAACTAGAGAAATGGACCTAAATGACTTGCTGTGTGATTACAGCTCCGTTTATTACCAGACCCTGGTATGTCCCTATTCTAACAGGGTGAGTGATCGTTCCATGGTGTCATTGTCAGTATGGACCCTGTATCAAACAGCCTTCACATGGCATGGGTATTTCCTTTTCCTTGCTTTATTTTTACCTTCATAAATGACTGCAAGTGTCTTTTGGGGGAGCACTGGAAGAATCAGGTGTAAACAGTATGTTTTTTTCATAGCATTGTAGGACCTTTCCTCATGGAGACCCAGTCTCTCTTTAAATCGATAGATTTAGGATTCAAGAAATGGTTCAGAGAGGAAACTGTCTAAGGAATCATGACCTTCATCTGGGTAGCTGATGTCAGTCTTCTACTCATGCGTTCCTGACTTGTTCAGGAGGCCATAGTCTAGCCTTGGCCTGACCCATGTAGCTGTGGAGGCTCTAAACCAGTATAACCCAGTAGAAACATAATGTGTAAAAAGAAACAGGTGAAATTAGTATATTTTATTGAATCTCATATATATGCAATATTGTCACTGCAAAGTGTAATTAGTACTTTAAAAAATGGCACATTTTACATTCCTTCTTTCTTAAGAAGTTTTTAAGATCTCCGTACTTTATACTTCAACACATCTCAGTTCCAGCTAGCCATGTTCAAAGGCTCAGTGGCCACATGTGGCCAGAGCATTTTGGACAGAAAAACTTGAGAGCATATTTGTACCACCTTGAGTCAAGGAGACTTGGGTACCTCTGTATCAGTCAGTGAGGAGGAAGTAAGGGGAAGTGGGCGTGAAGCATCCTTAGACATTGCTGGCTGAAATGGCTCTCAGTCAAAGGGAATTCTCTGAAAAGAACTAGAAGCCAGTGCCACAGTCCTTGGAGCTGTTAGGGAATAGGTACTTTGCCTGAAAGAGGGGATCTCTTTGGGAGCCACATGGTATCTACTACACCAAGTTAGTTAAAATCATTTCTTTTACCTGGATCCCAAAATCCTAAATTGTAACAGAATATCTGAAATGTGATTTTTTTTTTAAATCCCATGCCCTTATTTTTAAGAAGTCTTCCTATTGTGAGCTACTCCCCAAAGAGTGTTGGGGGTGGTTCTTAATGGAAAAAAAGGGAGCAGGACAGACCTATTACATCCAACTCAGTAAGTCTGTCAAGTAAAAAACAAAGCCTTAAGTTAAAGCAGTGACAATTAAAACCTGCTCCCAGAATCACCTGGAAACCTGTCAGAATGAAAATTAAGAAACTCAGAGCGTAGGATCCAACCCTCCCAATGATTCCCATATATGCTCAAAATAGGACCACTGAGTTAAATGCATGCTCCCTTGGGGAAGGCAACCTCTGCCCTAGCACAGAAAAGGGAGCTCATGAAATACCTAGAAAAGGCAGGCTAGCTGCCTAGATTAACAACCCAAATGCTGTATGCACTTTTCATGAGAAATCTGGGAGGAGGAGACGGCCTTCATATCTGATGCATTCATAATTAAGGCAGCATAACTTACTGCTTCTCTGTTGTAAAATGCTTGAGGCTACTGTTCTATTTTCAGAGTTTGAAAAATGATTTTGAGTTTTTATCTGATGTATTTCTGTGGGAAAGAGGAGCCCACTATGACACATGCTGGTTCAGTAGACCTAACACAAAGTGTCAGAAACAGGAATGACAGCCAAAGAGTTTTGACTAACTCCTTTGCCTAGATGCCTCAATTGGCTAAAATTGATGGCCAGGTAGATCTGGGGCATTCACAGAGTACTAATTAATGTGTTCTTGGAATGCAAGTCTCCTGGCCAAGCAAGAAGCAGGAGATAAAATAAATTCATTGAGAGCCCAGACATAGAAAAGTCATCAAAATAGAGGCAAGGGACCCAAAATACTTGGAAGACCGTCCTTAACTTCAAATAAAGAGGTTTTTGTTCAGTTGGTACTTTCTGGTCACTTAAAGGTTTACCACAGGGGGTCTCGAGGACCCAGTTTGAGAAGCACCCTGAGAAAAGTTGAGCATGACTGGTCTTCACTTACTGCAACAGGGATCAGACGTACAAGAGCAGATCCAAGTAAAACCATTTAGATCATTATCACAGACAACTTGGAACCCCTTCTCTCAAGAATGTCTGTTGAAAGTAGCTGAATTTGAAAAACACCATTCTGAATGCTTTTCTCTTTGCTTTTTCCCCCCCTTTCTCTGAAAATTTAGGAATCCCTATTGTGAAATTTGTTCTAGAATTGGGAGATTAAGTTAATTTCCTTCTGCAGTCTCTAGTGTGAATGGTAAATTTCTTTTCTAATAAAGAAATACCCATAGATGAATATGTGGCAACTTGATTATAATAACTAGGACAGGATAATGACAGAGGGTTCGGATACTGAATTTAATTAGTATAATNTACCCATAGATGAATATGGGGCAACTTGATTATAATAACTAGGACAGGATAATGACAGAGGGTTCGGATACTGAATTTAATTAGTATAATGCCAATTCCTGTTCTCCCAGTTGTCATCCATCACTGTTCCATTCCGAGTCCAATCCATTGTGAAACTGCAAAAGTTGTTGCAAACATTTGCAAATGTTTCTACTCTTAATGCTTACTAAAATATGAAATATGCAATATAATATTAAAATATGCCTTTCTATATATAATACTTCTGTTATCCTTCATGAGGGCCCTCCTCTGCACAGCAGTTCACTAAACACTGATAAATCTTGTCCCGTGCACTTTGGCTTGTTGAACCATTTTCAAAGAACTAGAACCTACTAAAATGTGTAACATTTAAAGGCTGTAATGAGTAAGACAGGTGTGTATGTGTATGTGTCTATGTGAGAGAGCATTTTCAGTACCAGCTGTATTACTGAATTACAGTCAAGTCCATTTCCTGTGATTGTACTGTCTACGTGTGGTGATGCCTATTGGTAGAGGTCACATTTATATTAGAATCACACTACCTCCATTTACCAGTCGCATGGCCCTGAGAAAGCCTTTCAACTTCTTCCTGCTCACTTTCCCCCTCTGTAAGATAGGAATAATAATAGTACCTGCTCAGGTAAAATAGTTTGAACAGTATCTGACACATGGTGAGCACGCCATAAAGATGTTGGATATTGTTAATAAAATACCAGAACATCACACTTACTCNTTTTGTTGTTTTTTTTTTTTAAAGATTTTATTTATTTATTTCACAGCGGGAGAGAGATCACAAGGAGGCAGAGAGGCAGGCAGAGAGAGAGAGAGGGGGAAGCAGGCTCCCTGCGGAGCAGAGAGCCCGATGTGGGCCTCGATCCCAGGACCCTGAGATCATGACCTGGGCCGAAAGCAGAGGCTTTAACCCACTGAGCCACCCAGGCGCCCTTGATGTTGGATATTGTTAATAAAATACCAGAACATCACACTTACTCTGTATTTTTTAGAGAAATACATACACCACTTTGAAGCCAGTTATTTTATAGTCTCTCAAGACATGCTTTTGGATATGATGGAAAAATAAAACGAAATGACATTTTAATGAAGTGAAATCACAAAGAACCAAATCATAAGCATTTTGATGAGTGGATTGATGTCACTGATCAGCGAAATCTACTGTACTTTTTAGTATTCTGTCTGCTCTTGGCCTATTTAATATATTGTCAATGACCTGAATAAAGGTGGAAAAGCATACTTAAATTTTCAGCTCAAATTGAGTTTATAAATACAATGTCTATATTTAACAGAATCAGTGAAAACAATAGGATGTCCATCTATTGAACACACTGTGACAGGTAATATATATGCATTACCTATAACCTATGGGATGGTCCTTTGAGTCTGGTATTCTTAACTCCCATTGTAGGGCACGTTCTTTAATAAAAAAGCCTTGAGGGAAACCACCTGCCTCTTAATGGTCCAACCTCAGCTCCAGGCCCAGGAGTGTATCATGTTGGATTAAACCAGCAGTTATCCAACTGTGGTCTCAACCCACAATATCCGTATCATCCACAGATTTACTAGAAAAGGAAATGCCTGGGCCATGCCTACTGAATCAAACTCTAGAAGCAGCAACCAAGAAATCGATGTTTTCACAAGACCTCCAGATGACTCTGATAAATAATTAGTTTGAGACCACTGGTCTAAGCCAATTTGATTACCCCATAGCCCTTGCTAGGGACTGATATAAACATAGGCATGTGATAAACTTCTGGCCCTTGAGATGCAAGGAGAAATCTGAGAGACTTCTAGGAAACGTTCTTTATTAAAAAGAAGAGTTTGGAAATAGGAGTCTCTCCTTCGTTGGGAGAGAGATTCTTACCTTTGATGCATGGAACTATGGCAGCCATTTAAAGTTATAAAGGGAATTTGCAATGCAGCAAATTAGGAAGATGGAAGGAGCCTGAATATTGATATCGCTTAGCAACCAAATTTATCAAAACTCAAATTCTCTTACCTCCAGACTTCATTGTTCTTTTATGGACATAAAATTGACATACAGTGATATTTGTTTCAAATGTAGAGCACTTGATTTGCAATACTGTCCATTACTCAGTGCTCACCATCAGTATAGACACCATCTGTCATTATATGTCATTATTACAGTATGATTGACTTCCCTATGCTGTACTTCTCATTACGATGACTTGTTTTATAACTGGAATTTTGTACCTCTTAATCCCCTTCATCTATTTTGCTTATCCCCCTTCTACCTCCCCCTCAGGCAACCACCATTTGTTCTCTGTCTTTAAGAGTTGGGGTTTTTTGTTTTTTTAGATTCCACATACAAGTGAAATTATACAGTATTGCTCTTTTCCTGAGTTTTAATATCCTGTAGATCCATCCGTGCTTTCACAAATGGCAAGATTTCTTTTTATGGCTGGGTAGTATTTCTATACACACACACACATACACATATACACTTCTGTATATATACATTCGTATATATTATCACTATTGGGTTACTTCTATGTCTTGGCTATTATAAAACTCCAATAAACATAGGGTACATATATCTTTTCCAATTAGTGTTTCTGTATTCTTTGCATAAATACCTCATAGTGGAATTATTGGATCACATGTCTATTTTTAATTTTCTTAGAAACCTCCATACTATTTTCCACAGAAGTTTCACCAATAAGCCTTCTCACCAATGGCATATAAGGATTCAGTTTTCTCCACATCCTCCCCAACACCTGGAATTTCTTGCCCTTTTGATATTAAGCATTCTCTGTGGTTTAAGTTGGTATCTTGTTTTGATTGGTATTTTCCTGGTGATTAGTGACGTTGAGGATCTTTTCATGTGTCTGCTGGCCCTCTGTTTGTCATCTTTGGAAAAATGGCTATTTGGGTATTCTGCCCATATTTTATCTGAGTTTTTTTTTTTATGTTGAGTTGTCTAAGTTTTTTATATATTTTAGATCTTGATCCGTTATGAAATATATCTTGATCCGTTATGAAATATATCATTTGCAAATATCTTCTCTCATTCAGTAACTTGCCTTTTTGTTTTGTAAATGGATTCCTTTCCAATAGTTAGTTTTTGCTTTTGTTTCTCTTGCCTAAGGAAACATATTAAGAAAAAAATGCTGCTAACACTGATGTTAGTTGGCTCAGTTGGTTAAGCGAGTGCCTTCAGCTCAGGTCATGATCCCGGAGTCATGGGATCGAGTCCCACATTGGGCTCCTAGCTCCATGGGGAGTCTATTTCTCCCTCTGACCTTCTCTCTCATGTTCTCTTTCTCTTTCTCAAATAAATAAATAAAATCTTTAAAAACCCACTGATGTTCAAGAGATTACTGCCTATATTTCTTTCTCTGATTTTTATGGTTTTGGTCATCTATTTAGTCATTTAATCCATTTTTATTTTTGCATGTGATGTAAGAAAGTGGTCCAGTTTTATCCCTTTGTATGGAGCTGTCCAGTTTTCCCAACACCACTTATTGAAGAGACTATCTTTTCCCAATTTTTACTCTTGCTTCCTTAGTCATGGATTAATTGACCATATAGGCATGGGTCTATTTCTGGATTTTCTATCCTGTTCTATTGATATGTGTATCTGTTTTTGTGCCAGTATCATAGTGTTTTGATTACTTTACCTGTGTAGTATAGTTTAAAATATGGGATTGTGATATCTCCAGATTTGTTCTTTTTCAGATTGCTTTGACTATTAAGGATTTTTCATGGTTTTGTACAAATTTTAGGATTTTTTTTGTCTAGTTCTATGAAAAATGCTATTTGTATTTTGATCAGAATTACACTGAACATGTAGAGTGCTTTGGGTGGTTTGGACATTTTAACAATATTGGTTGTCTGAATCTGTGAGCATGGTGTATCTTTCATTGTGTATTCTTTAATTTCTTTCATCTATATTTATAGTTTTCAAAGCATAAATGTTTCACCTCCTTGGTTAGATGGATTTGTTGGTATTTTACTATTTCTGGTGTAATTATGAATGTGATTGTCTTTTTTTTAAATATTTTATTTATTTATTTGACACAGAGAGAGAGACCACAAGTAAGCTGAGAGGCAGGCAGAGAGAGAGGAGGTAGTAGGCTCCCTGCCAAGCAGAGAGCCTGATGCGGGCCTCAATCCCAGGACCCTGAGATCATGACCTGAGCCAAAGGCAGAGGCCTTAACCCACTGAGCCACCCAGGCGCCCTGTGATTGTCTTCTTAATTTATCTTTCTGTTAGTTCATTATTAGTCCATAGAAAGGCAACAGATTTCTGTGTGTTAATATTGCATCCAGAAATTTTACTGAATTCATTGATTAATTCTGATTGTTTTTTGGTAGTCTTTAGGGTTTTCTACATATAGAAGAATGTTGTGTGCAAAGAGTGATAGTTTTACTTGATAGTTATCTAGTTGGAAGACTTTTATATCTTTTTCTTGTGTGATTACCACAGCTAGGTCTTCCAGTACTATGTTGAATAAAAGTNATTGTCTTCTTAATTTATTTTTCTGTTAGTTCATTATTAGTCCATAGAAAGGCAACAGATTTCTGTGTGTTAATATTGCATCCAGAAATTTTACTGAATTCATTGATTAATTCTGATTGTTTTTTGGTAGTCTTTAGGGTTTTCTACATATAGAAGAATGTTGTGTGCAAAGAGTGATAGTTTTACTTGATAGTTATCTAGTTGGAAGACTTTTATATCTTTTTCTTGTGTGATTACCACAGCTAGGTCTTCCAGTACTATGTTGAATAAAAGTGTTGTCTTGTTCCTGATCATGGAGGAAAAGCTCTCAGTTTTCCACCATGGAATATGAAGTTAGTTGTGGGTTTTTCATATATTGTCTTTATTATGCTGAGGTTTATGCTTTGTAAACCCACTTTATTGAGAGTTTTAATCATGAACAGCTGTTGGATTTTTGTCAAATGATTCTTTTTTGCACCTATTGAGACAATATGGTTTTTATCCTTCCTTTTATTTGTGTAATGTATCACATTGATTGATTCCTGACTATTGAACCAAGCTTATATACCAGGAATAAGTATCACTTGATCATGGTGAATGATCTTTTTAATGTATTGTTGAATTCAGTTTGCTAATATTTTGTTGAGGATTTTCTTTGTTCATAAGATATATTGGCATGTACTTGATTGTTATCGTCTTTATCTGGTTTTGGTATCTGCATGATACCAACCTTGTAAAATGAATTTGGAAATTTTCCTTCCTCTTGTATTTTTTTTTTTGACTAGTTTGAGAATAGGTATTAACTCTTTCTTAGGTATTTTGTAGAATTCAACTGTGAAGCCATACAGTCCAAGACATTGTTTGTTGGGAGTGTTTTGATTACTGTATCAATTTCATTACCAGTAATTGGTCTGTTCAGTTTCAAGAGATTATATATTTTAGGTATTTACCCATTTCGTCTAGGTTGTCCAATTTATTGGCATATAATTTTTCATAACCTTCTAATTCTTTGTATTTCTGGGTGTCCATTATTTCTCCTCATTTCTGATTTTTACTTTTTTTAATGAGTTTGGTTGACAGGTCATCAGTTTTATCTTTTCAGAGAACTAGCTCTTGGTTTCATTGGTGTTTTCTATTTTTTTTGTAGTTTCTACTGTATTTATTTCTGCTCTAATCTTTACTATTTCCTTCTTTCTACTAGCTTCGGGCCTTGTTCTTTTTCTAGCTTATTTGGTTGTAAGCTTTGGTTGTTTATTTGAGATTTCTCTTTTTTCTTGAGATAAACCTGTATCACTATAAACTTCCCCCTCAGAACTGCTTTTGCTGTGTCCCAAAGATATGGGACTCTTGCTTGGATTTTCATTCATCTTCATGTATTTTTATATTTGCTCTTTGATATCTCCAGTGATGCAGTGGTTATTTAGTAACATGTTGTTCATTTTCCATGTGTATGTGGGGTTTTTTTCTTGTAATTGATTTCTAGTTTCATACCATCATGGTCAGAAAAAATGCTTGAAGTGATTTCAGTTTTTTTAAATTTATTGAGACTTGTTTTGTGGCTTAACATGTGATTTATCCTGGAGAATGTTTTTTGTGTACTTGAAAAAAATGTATTTTGCTGTTTTTGAATGGAATGTTTCATATATATCTGTTGGGGCCATTTGGTCTAGTGTGACCTTCAAAGGCACTGTTTCTTTGCTGATTTTCTCTCTGGCTTGTGTATCCATTGATGTAAGGGAGGAGTTACACTATTACTGTCAATTTCTTTCTTTATGTGTGTTAATAATTATTTAATGTATTCAGGTTCTTCTATGTTGGGTGCATGGATATTCACAATTAAATCCTCTCATTGGGTTTGATTCCTTTATCATTATGTAATTCCCTTCTTTTCTCTGGCTATAGTATTGATTGACTGATTGATGGTAGGGAGGGGCATAGGGCAAGGGTGAGAGAGAATTTTAAGCAGTCCCCATGCCCAGCAAGGAGCCTGACATGGGGCTGGATCTCATGACCTTGAGATCATGACCTGAGCTGAAATCATGTTAACTGAGCAGATGAGGCTGTGCTTTCTTTCCTTTNTAAAAAAAAAAAATAAATAAATCCTCTCATTGGGTTTGATTCCTTTATCATTATGTAATTCCCTTCTTTTCTCTGGCTATAGTATTTGATTGACTGATTGATGGTAGGGAGGGGCATAGGGCAAGGGTGAGAGAGAATTTTAAGCAGTCCCCATGCCCAGCAAGGAGCCTGACATGGGGCTGGATCTCATGACCTTGAGATCATGACCTGAGCTGAAATCATGTTAACTGAGCAGATGAGGCTGTGCTTTCTTTCCTTTATAACTGAGACCACCATACCTCTTCCCAGACCTGATTGCCAGGTGTAATAGGAAATCTGTCTCTGCTCNTGATTGACTGATTGATGGTAGGGAGGGGCATAGGGCGAGGGTGAGAGAGAATTTTAAGCAGTCCCCATGCCCAGCAAGGAGCTTGACATGGGGCTGGATCTCATGACCTTGAGATCATGACCTGAGCTGAAATCATGTTAACTGAGCAGATGAGGCTGTGCTTTCTTTCCTTTATAACTGAGACCACCATACCTCTTCCCAGACCTGATTGCCAGGTGTAATAGGAAATCTGTCTCTGCTCCAGAACCCCTCTTTGGTTCCTCAACTCATAACATCATGTTCTGTGGATTAAATGTTTCCAACTACTTTCTTCCTTTGTTATTATTCCTTGCTACTTTTTCCAAAATACCATCCTAAAATGTTAAAAACTCTACTAGCTGTGCCTGATGAAAAAACAAAACAAAACAACATACAGCAGAATGTGTTTTCATGTCCTTAAATCTACACCATTGCTGACATACTTGATTTAGTGATAAAACATTAAAATTCTTTTTTTTTAAGATTTTATTTATTTATTTGACACAGAGAGAAAGAGATCACAAGTAGAGAGGCAGGCAGAGAGAGGAGGAAGCAGACTCCCTGCTGAGCAGGGAGCCTGATGTGGGACTTGATCCCAGGACCCTGAGATCATGACCTGAGCCGAAAGCAGAGGCTTTAACCCACTGAGCCACCCAGGTGCCCAAAACATTAAAATTCTTAAAATTATCCAAATGTACTAGTCTTTTTATATGGTTATTAGTCCCAGCAGTTATTGATCATCTTGTAGCTGAGTATTTGTTTTTTCTTAAGGACAAACCAGTGCCTTAAACTTAAGGAAAGTATACTTGATGTCTTCATTTAGCCTGGAAATTTCAGTGGGGAAAAAACAAAATGTTTTCTTGCCCTATATACATATATTTTTTTCATCTATCTCTCTGTGCATCTCGCTTTCCTTTTTCTATCCCCATGTTATGGTAGCTAGATATTTTTGGACTGTGTTGGAAATATCCTACAACTGCTTGAAATGTCTCTTATACTTTGTCATAGATTATTTTTAGTGGTGATCCTTAAAACACTGTTCTTTTTGAACAAGACAAGTTCTGTCTAACAGTAATGTTTGTCCATAGACCTTTGATGTAGGCTGTTCTTGGTCTACTCAAGTGATGTTTCATTTTTCTTCTCAAATTTACAGCTGAAGGGCAGAAAGATGTATACCATTTGAAGAAGCCTCATTGCCTGCCTTTATTACCTGGAACTGCATTACTTTGAACCATAAATCCCAAACAAGCCCTTCCTGTCTCAATTTTCACCAAAAGTCATTTATTTTTAGCATTACACTCCCCAAAGCCTATGTAGCACCACAGTTCCAAACCTCTTCCCCTCCCCAATTCTTGTCCATTTATTTCCTGGTGGAAATACCTTTAATAGGAGTAGTAACTTGGTAGGGAGAAATAATATTTGAATGGGAATGAGATAGAGAAACAGACAGTTGAGCCCCTTTGGGATAGAGCAACAGCTGCCTAATTTTCTGAGTTACATCCTGAGGCTCTAGGTCTAGGAACACACTGTAGTAATGGTAAGAAGGTCTTTATGCAGATTTTTTAGATGTACTCTACTTCATTAATCTGAGCCTAGATGAGCCATGAAAAGAACTCGTATGATATTGCTCATTGCTCTCAGTTTTTGGAGGTGATGCACATTTACCCTGTTTCTTTTAGTGGAAATTGGGAGAAATACAGGCCATAATTGAGGCTTCTAGACATATGCTTTATTAAGTAAGGAGTCTTCTGTGAAAGTTTATCTTCTCAAAGTGCCTTGGAATTTTAATCCTTTTTACTCAGGCACAAATATATTTTTTTTCTAAATTTGGTGTTATTTTCGAACCTGAGTACTAGGCATAGCAGATTATATTTCGCAAATATGGTCAAAAAATATTTTGCATTTCACATGAGTTTCTGCAATATGATCTTGATGATACTGCCTTATCAAAAAGTGGGGTTGATTTCTCCACGTTCTTGAATCTGGGTAAGACTTATACCTCTCGAGCAATAAAGTACAGCAGAGTGGGTCTGGCACTTTCCTGTCTTGTTTTTCGGAAAACTTGCTCTTAGGAAGCTCATTCTGGAAAGCTAGCTGCCATTTTAGGAAAAGCCCAAATTACGAGAGGAAACAGGTAAGATGCTCCAAGGCAATAACCCCAGCTGACCTCCTAGGGGACAACTAGAATCAATTCTCACCATGAGAGTGAGTCATCTGAAATACCTAGACAGGGCACCTGGGTGGCTCAATGGGTTAAAGCCTGTGCCTTTGGCTCAGGTCATGATCTCAGGGTCCTGGGATCAAGGCCCACATCAGGCTCCCTGCTCAGCGGGGAGCCTGCCTCCTTCTCTCTCTGCCTGCCTCTCTGCCTACTTGTGATCTCTCTCTGTCAAATAAAATCTTTAAAAAAACAAAAACAACAAAACCACTATCTTAAAAAGAAATTTTTTTAAAAAAAGAATACTATCTTAAATAGAACAAGATCCTGTAAATCCTTGTTTTACTCTCCTAAAGGTGATATTGAGCTTTCAATAGTATTTTTTGGAAAACAGAGGGTGAGTCTAAATAATTTTAAGACTAAGGAAAAATTGAACTAATATTAATAAAGTCTGGAGCATCAGTCTGGGGTGCCTGGGTGGCTCAGTCGGTTGGGTGTCTGCCTTCAGCTCAGGTCATGATCCCAGGGTCTTGGGATCAACCCTGCTTCAGGAGCCTGCTTCTTCCTCTCCCACTCCCCTGTTGGTGCACATGCACATGCTCTCTCTGTCAAATAAATAAATATCTTTAAAAAAATAATGTCCAAATTGTGTATAAAAGTTTGTATGTATGTCTATGTATTGGTTGCCATACTAGTTCACGAGGGCTGCCATATAAAATTACCACAAAACTAGTTAGTGGCTTAAAACAAATTTATTTCACAATCCTGGAGGCCCTAAGTCTGAAATCGAGGTCTATATAGATAGGGACATACTTCTTCTAACACTTCTAGCAGAGAATCCTTCCTTGGCTTTTTTAGCTTCTGGTCCCACTTGACATTCTTTGACTTTCTTGGCTTGTGACTACGTCACTCCAGTCTCTACCTCTGTCTGCATGTTGCTTTCTTTTCTATGCATGTATCTTCTCTATATGCCTGTCTTTCTACCTAGATAATGCAGGATTATCTTCTCATCTCAAGATCCTCAACTTAAATATATTTACAAAGACCCTCTTCTCAAGTAAGATGCCATTCTCAGGTTCTAGGAATTTAATATGGTTATCTTTGGGGGGCCATTTTTAGGCCAACTGCAATTGGTATAGGAAGCAAGCAGTGCAAGGAAGTCCCTATAACCCTAAGAGAAGGTACATAAAGCTCAAACTTATTGAGCAAGTGAATGAGTTCATTGCATAGAGTTTAAAAAACAGATGGTAGTTTATGCTGCAGCGTGAGTTCTTTCCCTAAAATTGATGACCAAGTGTGGGATACTTTATGTATTTGCCTTCTGTTCAGTTGTTATGATCGCTGACACTACATATATTAATGTGAGATAAATGTAAGCAGAATGAGTATTTGTAAATGTATTTAAATGAAGCTCAGTTAAGGGTTACATGAATACTAATGAGGTTAACTTCATCAAACAATTAGGGATAACTTTTCTTACACCCCTTTGGGATTCCCTTGCAAACTGCTTTACACTGATCACACTTGAGTTGGTATTTAGCTGCACTCTGGCTTAGTCATCCTGCTTATTTATCCCCACTCATAAAATTACCATAAATATCTTACTTATTTCCTTAATTTAAATTCTGATTATTTTCCTCTGCACCATTCTAGCGATATCCTGGTACCTAAAACATTTTAAGCTTATTTTTCACCTTACATTCTCCAAAGGAGAAGATCTCCCAGGAAAAAACTCATAGCTCATATTGTCACACTAAGAAGCATAAGAACTAGTTAAGTGAGATGCCAACTAAATATGCCAGTAGTATTGGCAGGTGGTAGGATGTCTGGTGGCAAATGCACTGAATCACTCAAGTCTGTTAATGTTGGAATTGCATTATCAGATGTTTATGACTTATGTGATCTATTGATTGAAATTGTGTAGTATCTGAGCCAAGATTAAACAGAATTAAATTTCTCTGTTGAGCCATCCATATGATCCATTAAATACTTCTGCTGGTCAAGGTTGACTTTGAAATAGAGGATGTTTAAATATGCTAATTCTCTGTGTCTCTATACATCTCTGTCTTTTATAGACACACAAACATACATCCACACACACTGAGAAAGAAGCAATGGTCATGATATGATATGCCCCCCCCCAAAAAAAGGCAATATAGAAAATGTCAGAATTTTGAGATTATGCTTTTCTCTAGTTTTAGAAAATGCAAAATGAAAATGTAGACAATATTTGTTAGGTTACATTTCTAGTTTATAAATCTGATGATTGGGGACTATATTCTGGGTCAAAACATAAGCAGTTTTTAAAAAACAGCAATGCCATAAAGAAAACCATCACTTGTTTTAGAACATATGCAATGAGATTGGTGACATGTGTAGCTATGTGTAATACCAAAGGTGCCAATACTGCATGCATAACCAGCTTTTTGAACAATCTGAACAAGACAGAGTTTTATTTCCACCAGTACTCCTTTCACATGTGATTTATGGGATCTAACTTCCATATTCCCTAATGAATTCTCATTCCCATTTTTGATGAGTACAATTCAATTTTAGGTATGAAAAGCACCATCAATGAAAATCAAACTAAATTTATACACGGTCTCTAATTTTATCATTTTAAACCAACAAATACCAGGAAAGAGATGTCAGTCACACCTTCTTAATATTCACTACATTTCTCCTCCCTACAAGAAATTTTCTTAGGACGCCTCTTAATTAGAAAACTTTTACATTAGTTTACCAGTTTCATCATGACAAAATACCGCAGCCTGAGTGGTGTAAATAACAGAAATGTATTTTCTCATAGCAGTATATGCTAGTACTGGCCATCTCTATATGCCATTTTTTCAGGGGAAAAAAATGTCCTTTCTTTTCCTCTGCCCATTTTTTAATTGGGTTGTTTGTTTTTATTGTTGAGTTGTATAAGTTCTTCATATATTTTGGTTATTAATCCCTTTCAGACATATCATTTGTGAGGATAAGCTCCTGTTCCATAGGTTGCCTTTTTCTTTTGTTGATCATTTCTTCTGCTATGCAGAAGCTTTTTATTTTGGTATAGTCCAATAGTTTCATACTTACAATCACTGAGCCTCTTTAGAAAGGCATTATGCTGATGTAGGGTTATAATAATGTCTAGAACCTATTTTATTTACTACATTATTCAGGGCCCTTTTGATGGCCAGTGATAGAAACCCAATCCAAACTAGTCAGTGTTTAAGATTTTTTTTTTTAATTTATTTCACAGAGGGAGAGAGATCACAAGGAGGCAGAGAGGCAGNCCAATCCAAACTAGTCAGTGTTTAAGATTTTTTTTTTTTATTTATTTCACAGAGGGAGAGAGATCACAAGGAGGCAGAGAGGC
>LNAC01000183.1:244795-299242 GCA_002007465.1 Ailurus styani
CCTCGATCCCAGGACCCTGAGATCATGACCTGAGCCGAAAGCAGAGGCTTTAACCCACTGAGCCACCCAGGCGCCCCAAACTAGTCAGTGTTTAAAACAAAACAAAAACTCCTGGCTCACAGACATGAAATGTCACGCGACATGAGTATAGTTCCAGTTCATTATTATCAACATCTCTTTATCTTTTGGTTCTTCATTTTTCTCTGTTAACTTTATTCATAGATAGATCTATCTCTGCATTGGCTAAATGACCACCAGAAGTTTTAAACTTGGTATCTACCAACTTAGGACCTCAGGGAAATGAGAGTGCTGTTCCAAGACCTCCAACTAAAGTCTCAGGACCACTATTGACTGGCTTTGATAAAATCAGTGTATGTCAAGTGATTGCCCTTGAACCATCACTGTGGCTAGAGAGAACCAATATGCTGATTTATCCAGTTCAGGTCTGCTCTTGGCACCAAGAGAAAACTAAGCCTCTCCAAGATGACCAAGAATGTAAGAAGGGCCCAGTTTTTCTCCAATTAAAAAGAGGTAATGGGGGCACCTGGGTGGCTCAGTGGGTTAAGTCTCTGCCTTCAGCTCAGGTCATGATCTCTGGGTCCTGGAATCAAGCCCCACATCGGGCTCTCTGCTCAGCAGGGAGCCTGCTTCCCTCTCTCCCTCTGCCTACCTCTCTGCCTACTTGTGAGCTCTCTCTCTGTCAAATAAATAAAATCTTTTAAAAAAGAGGGGGGGCGGGCGCCTGGGTGGCTCAGTGGGTTAAAGCCTCTGCTTTCGGCTCAGGTCATGATCTCAGCGTCCTGGGATTGAGGCCCGCATCGGGCTCTCTGCTCAGCAGGGAGCCTGCTTCCTCCTCTCCCTGTCTCTCTGCCTGCCTCTCNAAAAAAAGAGAGGGGGGGTAATGGATAAGCAGGAATAAAAGTAACACTGGCCTGCAACATCTAATCTCAAAAAACTACAGAGTACACTAAGACATAAAGTATATAAACAGCTCTTCCCTCCTCCTTACCTCCCTACCTCCTCCTCCTTCCTTACCTCCTTCTTTCCCTCTTCTCTCCCTCTCTCCCTTTCCCTCTCTCCACCCACCATCCATCCATGTATCTATCTACACAGACACACATGATGATGGGATGGTAAATGTCTAACTAGCTTTCTAAGGTAAAAACAAAAACCCTGATTTGTAGTGTTTGCCAAATCAGTTGTGTAAGTGTTCCTACAATAGCTGATTTCAGTCTAACAATATGATGTCACTGAATCTGGAATTGGAAAGAGATACAGGTTCACACTCAGCTCTTGTAATCCAGTATTAACTGTTGCTAGTACACCACTGCAATAATTAAAGAATAGGTGGGGGAAGTTATTTTCATTTGAGGTTGTCAGGGGTGGGTCAGTATAGTATGTGGCATATAATTGACCTTTAAAAGATGCATAGAATATTTCAAGTTCATTGTAGGTGTGGTAGAATAAAAACAGTAAACAGATTTATGCTTATCTCAAAGAATCAGAGTTAGAAAAAGGAGCTATTACAAGATACTTTGTTCTTAAATGTTCAGGTTATATCCGTTAAACCCCCATATCAAGGTAGCCTTTATGGAACATTTCACAGGGAAGAATGGTTGTATTGGGGAAGATGAATTCTCAGTTCTGACGGTCCCTTCAGTAGAATTTTGAAACCATTCCAACACTTGCTTCATTTTCTAAAATCATCTTGTTTTACTATTTCGACTCTGCTAATGTCAGACCTGATTTATGTGTAAATGTAGCTATACTCATTTCAATCAAAAAAAAATCTTGTTTCCTCAAGAGAAGTGACCTGGAAGGAATAATATAAAATTTGCATAAAAAGAATTCCACTTTCAGCTCTGACCTCTAAAGACTTTGGAAGTCATCACTACTGTCCTTAAAACAAGAAAGAGTTGAATAAACTAAAAAGCAATTCCTTTTCTTGGACCTCCATGAGAAAACTGTGGTTATAGGACAAACCATCATCCCAGAATCTGGAGAGAGAAAGGAGTCCAGAAAATAATAGCCAGTATGTGCTAAATAGCAAAAGCTGCTAGATCCATTAACAGGTAGGAACACATAAGTGGTAATTTTAATGACTTTCTGGAGGTTGAATGTGGACTAGTATGAGAATGAGAAACTCCTGGAGGTTACACTTTAAAGGTGAACCAGTGCTTTATGAGTTTACCTCCAGCATCCCTACCATGTTCTCATAGTAAAGATCTGACAAACAGCAAACGCTGTGAGATAAGCCTGAAGAGTTCTCTACACCAAAGGCCTATGCAGTAAGAGGTAAGGCTCCCAAAATCTTATCAGAGCTGAGAGAAGGGCACTCCTTACCCTCCTACATGCTCTAGTCTTTCTGTCCTAGCTAAGGGGGAAATAAAAACTCTCTATTACGGAATAGTAGTTGTGAACGTCATGTACTTGAGACATGGGACCACAAATAATATGGTAGAATGTATCACCTCCCCCCTAGTTTACCACTACATAAACAAGGCTGAAAGTAACTACAGTGAATTATAGTTCAAAGAGCTTCAAGACAAAAACTTTATCTGAGGAGATGTACTTAGGGAAACCCAAAGTGAAGAGGGGAGATAACACAAGGTCCCTAGAAGAATTTTAAGACTTTGGCATTACAACTACAGCAAACATTAAACAGCACAGTTCATAGCTAGATAATCACAAATCCTCACACTAAAGGCTTATTTAATTCAGTGCCCATGACGTGATATAAAGATGTCTGGCTTTCGACAAAGAAGTTACCTGGCATTCCAAAAGACAAGGGAGAAGCACAAGAGACAAGGAAATCATAAAAATCAGACTCAGATAAGACGTAGGTGTTAGAAATCTCAGAAAGGTATTTTAATTTTTTTTAAATCCAGGATAGCGGGCGCCTGGGTGGCTCAGTGGGTTAAAGCCCCTGCCTTCGGCTCAGGTCATGATCTCANCCATTCCAAAAGACAAGGGAGAAGCACAAGAGACAAGGAAATAATAAAAATCAGACTCAGATAAGATGTAGGTGTTAGAAATCTCAGAAAGGTATTTTAATTTTTTTTAAATCCAGGATAGCTAATATACTGTGTCATATGAATTTCAGGTGTATAATAGTGATTAATTCCCTACATCACCCTGTTTTCTGACTCAAAATTTATTGCAGTGTCTAAAAGAAATAAAATACTTTCTTTTAATTTTAAGAATCAGCATCTTTTAAAAACTTTTTTCATCATAAGTATATTTTTAAAAAGATTTTATTTATTTGACAGATTACAAGTAGGCAGAGAGGCAGGCAGAGAGAGAGAGGAGGAAGCAGGCTCCCTACTGAGCAGGCAGCCCAATGTGGGGCTTGATCCCGGGACCCTGAGATCATGACCTGAGCCAGAGGCAGAGGCTTTAACCCACTGAGCCACCCAGGTACCCCGATAAGTGTAATATTTAATCCTCATCCCACCCCCGAACCCCACCTCTCCCTCCCCCACCTCCCCACTGGTAACCATCCACTAGTTCTCTATCGTTAAGAGTGTTTCTTGGTTTGTCTCTCCTTTGACCTTTGTTCATTTGTTCTGTGTTTTAAATTCTACATATGAATGAAATCAGATACGGTATTTGTCTTTCTCTGACTGATGTGTTTCAACTAACTTAGTACTCTCTAGCTCCATCCATGTAGTTGCAAATGGCAGGACTTCATTATTTTTTATGGCTAAGTAATATTTCATTGTGTATGTATATACACACACCAAATCTTTACCCATTCATCAGTCGATGGCCACGTGGGCTGTTTTCACCTTTCATCTCCTAGGTATTTTATTCTTTCTGGTGCAATTGTAAATGAGATGGCTTTGTTAATTTCTCTTTGTGCTGCTTCATTATTAGTGTATAGAAATGCAACAGATTTCAGTACATTGATTTTTGTGTCCTGTGAACTTACTGAATTCATTCATTAATTCTAGTGTGTTTTGACGTAGTCTTCAGGATGTTGTATATATAGTACTATGTGATCTGCAAGTAGAGTTGTACTTGATCCTTACCAGTTTGGATGCATTTTATTCCTTTTTCTTGTCTGATGGGTATGGCCAAAGCTTCCAGTACTCTGATGAATAAAAGCAGTGAGAGTGGACATCCTTGATTTGTTCCTGACCTTAGGGGAAAAGCTCTGTTTGTCCCCATTGAGGGTGGGTTTTATATAAGTCCTGTATTATATTGAGGTATATTCCTTCTGAATCTACTTCAGTAAGTGTTTTTATCATGTTGTACTTGGTGAAATGCTTTTTCTGTATCTATTGAAATAATAATTTTTATCCTTTTTCATATTGATGTGATGTATTACATTGATTTTGTGAATATTGAACCACCCTTGCATCCTTGTTTAATAGTGTGTTATTTAATCTCTATTTGTGTTCTTTCCATATTTTTTCTTGTGGCTGATTAATAGTTTCATAGCATTATGGTAAAAAAAATGCATGGTAGTACATTGGTCTTTTTGAATTTGTTGAGACTTGTTTTATAACTTAATAGTTGATCTGTTCTGGAGAATGTTCCATGTGCACTTGAAAAGAGTGGGAATTCTGTTATAGGAAGGAATGTTCTGAATATATCTGTTAAATCCATCTATTCCAGTGTGTCATTCAAAGGCACTGTTTCCATGTTGATGTTTTGTTTGGATGATCTGTCCATCAATGTAAGTGGGATGTTTAGGTCCCCTACTATTATTGTATTCCTTTTGATTACTTCCTTATTGCTTATTAGCTACTTTATGTACATGGGTGTTCCCATGTGGAGTGCATAAATATTTACAATCATCATATCTTCTTACTGGATTGTTTCCTTTATTTTTATATAGTGTCATTCCTTGTCTCTTGTTACAGTCTTCGTTTCAAAGTCTATTTTGCCCAATACAAGTATTGCTACCCTGGCTTTCTTTCCACTTCCATTTGAATGAAAAATGCCTCTCCATCTCTTCACTTTACATCTGTCTGTGTCTTTAGGTCTGAAATGAATCTTTTGTAGGCAGCATTTAGATAGGTCTTGCATTTTTTAATTCCATTCTGTCACCCTATGTCTTTTGATTGGAGCTTTTAGTCCATTTACATTCAAAGTAATTTCTAATAGGTATGTATTTATTGCCATTGTTGCATTTGTTGTATCTATTGCCATTAATGCCTTTATTGCATTCCTTGCTCTCTCATGGTTTGCTGACTTTAATGATATACTTTGATTCCTTTCTCTTTATTTTTTGTGTATCTATTACTGGTTTTTGATTTGTGGTTACCATTCAGTTTGTATATAATATCTTCTGCATATAGGAGTCTATATTAAAGTTGATGGTTGTGATATGATGAGCACTATGTGTTATATGCAACTAATGAATCATTGAACACTACACCAAAAACAAATGGTGAACTCTATGTTGGCTAATTGAACTTTTTAAAAAAGTTGATGGTCACTTAAGCTTGAACTCATTCTTTACTCATCTCATCCCCATGTTTTAGGTATATAGTATCATACTTTACATCCTTTTATTTTGTGAGTCCCTTGACAAGTTTTTTTTTTTTTACAGATACACTTTTTACAGATTTACTTTTTTACTGCTTTTGTGCTTCCTACTTTTCTTATGGTCTTTTCTTTGCACTCAGAGTGTCCTTTTCAACTAGTCTAGTAGGGTTGGTTTAGTGGTGGTGAATTCCTTTAACTTTTGATCATTTGTGAACTTTATAAGCTCTCCTTCTCTAAAGGATAGCCTTATTGGATAGAGTATTATTATTTACATGTATTTTTCTTTAAGCATTTTGAATATATCATGCCACTCTCTTCCAGTGTACAACGTTTGTGCTGAAAAATCTGTTGATAACTTATGGGGCTTCCCTTCTGTGTAACTCTCTCCTTTGCTCTTGCTGCTTTTAAATTCTGTCTTGATCACTAACTTTCACCATTTGAATTACTAGGTGTCTTGGTTTGGACCTCCTTGGACTGATTCTTTGTCTTCGGTGATTTTTTTTTTTTCTGCACATAATTTTTCTTCCCCCTTTTATCTCTGTTCTTCTTCTGGGGTTCTTCATGTGAATGTTATTTTGCTGGTAGAGTCATTCGCTTCCCTAAATCTACTCTCATTTTGCAGAGGTTTCTCTCTCTCTCTCTCTCTCTCTCTTTCTCTCTCTCTCTCTCTCACCTGTTAAGCTCGATTACTTTATTATTTGTCCTCCAGGTCATTGATTTGTTCTTCTGCTTTCCCTAGATTACTCTTTCCACCTACTGTATTTTTCATTTCATTTATTGTGTTCTTCAGCTGCGATTGCTTGTTTTTTTTTTATCTCTTTGTTAAGGGTCTCACTGATGTCCTCTACTCTTTTCTCAAATCTGGTGAGTATCTTTATGACCATTACTTTAAATTCTCAGTGAAGCATATTACTTATTTCTGTTTCAGTAAGTCTCTTGCTTTGGTTTTCTACTGTTCCTTCAGTTGGGACATACTCCTCTGTCTCCTCATTTTGTTTAACTTTTTGTATCTATTTCTGTGTGTTAACGCAGCTACATCTCCTGCTCTTGAAAGTAGTGGTCTTGTGAAAATGATGTCCTACAGTGCCATGCAGTGCAGTGTCTCCTATTTAGTGGAATCTGGCATTTCAGGGGTATCTCCTGTGTGTGTTGCTTGTACCTGGCTGTTGTGGCTGAGTCCCTTTTTCTTTAGTCCAGTCATGTGCAACCATTATCTTACACAAATGAAGAATAAAGAACAGAAATAAAGAGTACCTTTGATGGGATCATTAGTAGACTGGAAATGGCCATAGAAAGAAATAGTATGGAGTGTTGAATCACTATATTATACACTAGAAACTAATGTTACACTGTAAAGTAACTGAAATTTAAATAAAATCTTGAAAAAAGGAAAACTAGAATCAGTATCCTTGAAGATAGGTCAAGAAGTAATATACTCAGAGCTAGGTCTAAACAATGGATAATTCAACTTTTATTGAGAGCCCATTAAGGCAACCTATCACTACCTAGTAATTTCTAGGGAAGAACCATTATCACTTATAAACAAAAGTGATAGTGCAATGGAGTGAGCAAAGTTAAATTGGGCACTTAAAGGCAATCATTACATAGTCTCTGAGGCTTATATTAGGCATTTATAATTTTATGCAAATAACATTGTTGCATTATCTCTTTTGGAGTATATTTGTATTACAAACTTTATATAATTGTGGATTTAAAGTGTCGACTCCATTGAAGGAAGTAACAGACTCTCGGGAGTAAATAGGAGATGGTGGGCTTTCTTACTAACCCTAAAATTACATCTCTGCCCCTGCTCATAAGGCAGCCCTGCTAGGAATGTCAAGTGCACTGCTCTCTAGACACAGAACTGAGATCAGAAAATAGCAGTATCAGGAAGGTGAGTAGTAGGGGAGTGTGCAAGATAAGGGGCAGGCCAAGCCTTGGGGACTGAGCCAGGGCTTCTGTGGTATCAGGACAACTTCATTAAATTTTATATCCCATGGTGGGAGAACCTGGAGAGAGTTTCAGGGAGATTATCAGTGTTAAGTTCAGGGGTGAGAAAATCCTGTGTGAAAAAGTTACGCAAATTTGGATTGAGAAAATAGATGGCAATAAATATTTTTAGCATCAATAAGTAAAAAGAAAATGATGACCAGCTGTTCTTTTTCCAGATGGCAGAATTCAGAAAAAGTTTTAGAATGTAATGGAATAGATTGAGTATATATTGTTACACATTTAAATGGGCTGCCAGAGAATTGTGAAAACAGAAGCAATTCTTATTAGCTCTGGATGATTTCATCTTTTACTAAAGGCCAGAGGATATATAAACTAAATCCCAGGCCTTGATTAGAAGATGTGTCCTGGCCTGCGTTCTGTGAACAGTTTGCTTTTATTTCATCAAAAAATTGGTGAAGTATCTTGTTCATCTAACAAATGCAAATAGAGTAAAACCTCTTTCCAAAACCATTCACTCCAGGGGGTATAGCTCAGTGGTAGAGCATTTGACTGCAAAACCATTCACTCCAGTATCATCTTCATGAAGAAGCCGGTCCGTCAAAGAGTATGTCAATACTGACAAATCAGAAGTACTACATTATAGGAGGTTCTTACCTCTTAAGCATTTTCATGGCACACAACTCAAGGATGATGATACTGTATTCCTGCACTGGAAACATCCTACTGTTGTAAATAGAATCATTACTTTCTGCCAAGTTCTTTGAAAAGAGAATTTTTTTTTTAAACCAGATAACCAGTCCCTATTTCATAGCATTTAGCTGGCTGACTTTCTAGACAAGCTTCAACTGTAATATCTCCTCAGTATGTTCAGAAGACCAACAAGCATGTATCCAGTAACTGTTGAGGGTAACTCTGTTTCTTGAACAAGAAGAGGAAGAGGAGGAAGAAGATTATAGACCGGCTCAGGCTTCACTTAGTGACTTGGTTTCTTAAATGTGATGAGCACTGGGTGTTATATTTAACTAATGAATCATTGAGCACTGCATCAAGGACTAATTATGTACTATACAGTGGCTATCTGAACATAATAAAAAAATGAAAATTAAAAATAAAATAAAATCTAAAAAATTTTTTTAAATTTCAACAAAAAATTTTTAAAAATTTTTTTCATCTTTTTTGTCAGTCTTCCAAAATTGTTGAAATTGGAAGGCACATTTCAGTTAACTAAGCAATATCTATTTATACTGAATCCAAAAGCTTTTCAAATTTAGTGATGTTTTATTTTTATATACTACCCAAACATTAGTGTTATTAACTTCAAATCAATACGTATGTTATAAATACATCTTAAGACTCGTAGCCAGATTTTTTTAGATCACAAATTCTAATAAAATGGACAATTGTGCAAGTTTTACAAATCTTATACTTGGCTCAAAAAAAATCTATTCAACCCTTATCCTTCCACCGTAATGAGAATAATATATCAAAAGGACAGTAAAGGTGAAAGAAAATCATTAAACTTCAACATGAAGCAAAAGATAAGATTTATGAAATATTCATAAACACTACAAGGAGCATTGACTGGGAACAAATCATGAGAGGCAATAACTGGAAAAGTAGAAATAATTCAGGAGAGTTTAATTGAATGATTGTTCTCCATTGCTCTCTATAGTTATATAGTGGCAAGTAAAAGATATTAACAGTAAATCTGGTTTTATTTACCATATTCTTTTGTTAGTCATCATACAGTATGTCATTAGTTATTGATGTAGAATTCCAAGATTCATTGTTTACATATAACACCCAGTGCTCCATGCAATACGTGCCCTCCTTAATACCCATCACCAGGCCAACCCACCCTCCCACCCCCTTGCCTCTGAAACCCTCAGTTTGTTTATGAGTCCACAGTCTCTCATGGTTTGTCTCCCTCTCCGATTCCTACCCCCCCTTCATTTTTCCCTTCCTTCTCCTTATGTCCTCCATGCTATTTCTTATGTTCCACAAGTAAGTGAGACCATATGATAATTGACTTTCTGTGTTTGACTTATTTCACTTAGCATAATCTCCAGTCCCATCCATGCTGATGCAAAATTTGGGTATTCATCCTTTCTGATGGCCGAGTAGTATTCCATTGTATATATGGACCACATCCTCTTTATCCATTCATTTGTTGAAGGGCATCTCAGCTCTTTCCACAGTTTGGCTATTGTGGACATTGCTGCTATGAACATTGAGATGCATGTGGCCCTTCTTTTCACAATATCTGTATCTTTGGGGTACATACACAGTAGTGCAATTGCGAGGTTATAGGGTAGCTCTATTTTTAATTTTTTGAGGAACCTCCACACTGTTTTGCAAAGTCGCAGTCCCAACTTACATTCCCACCAAGAGTGTAAGAGGGTTGCCCTTTGTCCACATCAACTCCAACATTCGTTGTTTCTTGCCTTGTCAATTTTTGCCATTCTAACTGGTATAAGGTGGTATCTCATTGTGGTTTTGATTTGAATTTCCCTGATGGCTAATGATGATGAACATTTTTCATGTATCTGTTAGCCATTTGTATGTCTTCTTTGAAGAAGTGTCTGCTCATGTCTTCTGCCCATTTTTTGACTTGATTATTTGGTTTTGGGGTGTTGAATTTGAGAAGTTCTTTCTAAATGGTGGATATCAACCCTTCGTCTGTAGTGTCATTTGCAAACATCTCCCATTCCATGGGTTGCCTCTTTGTTTTGTTGACTGTTACCTTTGTTGTGACTATTCTTAACTTGAGAGTTTCTGTGGCCGATGTTGAAAAGGTTACTGAGGATTCCTATCTCATATTGAGGTCTTTCATCCATTTTGAGTTTATCTTTGTGTATGGTATAAGAGAATGGTCAAGTTCCATTCTTCTGTATATAGCTGTCCAATTTTCCCAACACCATTTATTGAAGAGACTGTCTTTTCTCCATTGGATATTTTTTCCTGCTTTGTCGAAGATTATTTGACCATAGAGTTGAGAGTCCATATCTGGGCTCTCTACTCTGTTCCCTTGGTCTGTGTGTGTGTTTCTGTGCCAGTACCATGCTGTCTTGGTGATCACAGCTTTGTAATATAGCTTGAAATCAGGCAACGTGATGCCCCCAGCTCTGTTTTTCTTTTTCAACATTTCCTTGGTGATTTGGGGTTTTTCTGCTTCCATAAACTTTTTAGGTTTGTTCCAGCACTTTGAAAAATTCTGATGGTATTTTGACTGGGATGGCATTGAAAGTATAGATTGCTCTGGGCAGCATAGACATTTTAACAGTGTTTTTTCTTCTGATCCATGAACGTGGAATGTTTTTCCATCTTTTTGTGTCATCTTCAATTTCTTTCATGAGTGTTCTGTAGTTCATCAAGTATAGGGCCTTTACCTCTTTGGTTGGATTTATTCTAAGATATCTTATAGTTTTTGGTGCTATTATAAATGGAATCAATTCTCTAATTTTCTTTCTACAGTTTCATTGTTAGTGTCTAAGAAAGCAACTGATTTCTGTACATTGATTTTGTATCCTGCCATATTACTGAATTGCTATATGAGTTCTAGTAATTTGGGGGTGGAGTCTTTTGGGTTATCCACATAAAAAATTTTGACTTCTTCTTTGACAATTTGAATACATTTTATTTCTTTTTGTTGTCTGATTGCTATTGCTGGACTTTTGCAAGACAGTCATCTGCAAAAAGAGAGTTTGACTTCTTTGACAATTTGAATACATTTTATTTCTTTTTGTTGTGTGATTCTGTTCCTGGGCTTTGCAAAACAGAGTCATCTGCAAAAAGAGAGAGTTTGACTTCTGTGACAATTTGAATACATTTTATTTCTTTTTGTTGTCTGATTGCTGTTGCTGGACTTTTAGTACTATGTTGAACAATAGTGGTGAGAGTGGGCATCCTTGTCATGTTCCTGATCTTAAGGGAAAGGGTCTCAGCTTTTTCCCATTGGGAGTGATACTCACTCACTGTGGGTTTTTCATAGATTTTATCAAGTTGAGGAATGTTCCCTCTAGCCCTATACTCTGAAGAGTTTTAGTCAGGAAAGGATGCTGTATTTTGTCAAATGCTTTTTCTGCATCAATTGAGAGGACCATGTGGTTCTTGTCTTTTATTTATGTGTTCTGTCACATTGATTGATTTGCAAATGTTGAACCATCCTTGCATCCCACGGACAAATCCCACCTGGTCGTGATGGATAATCTTTTTAATGTACTGTTGGATCCTATTAGTAGGATCTTGTTGAGAATCTTTTTTTTTAATATTTTTTTAAAGATTTTATTTATTTAACAGAGAGAGAGAGGTCACAAGTAGGCAGAGAGGCAGGCAGAGAGAGAGGAGGAAGCAGGCTCCCTGCTGAGCAGAGAGCCCGAAGCAGGGCTCGATCCCAGGACCCCAAGATCATGACCTGAGCCCAAGGCAGAGGCCTTAACCTACTGAGCCAACCAGGTGCCCTTCTTGTTGAGAATTTTGGTATCCATATTTATCAGGGATATTGGTCTGAAATTCTCCTTTTTGATGGGATCTTTGCCTGGTTTGGGGATCAATGTAATCCTGGCTTTATAGAGTCTGGGAGTTTTCTTTCTATTTCTATTTTTTGAAACAGCTTCAGGAGAATAGGTATTATTTCTTCTTTGAATACTTGATAGAATTCCCCAGGGAATCTGTCAGGTCCCAAACTCTTGTTTTTTGGGAGGTTTTTTGATTACTGCTTCAATCTCGTTACTAGTTACTAGTCTATTCAGTTTCTCAGTTCCTTCCTATTTCAGTCTTGGAAGTTTATAGGTTTCCAGGAATACAGCCATTTCTTCTGGCATATAGCAATTGATAATAATTTCTGATGATTGTTTCTATTTCCTTGGTGTTAGTCGTGATCTCACCCCTTTCATTCATAATTTTCATAATTTGGGTCCTTTCTCTTTTCCTCTGGATTAGCCTAGCCAGTGGTATATCGATCTTACTAATTCTTTCAAAGAATCAGCTTCTAGTTCTGTTGATGTGTTCTATTCTATCTCTGGTTTCTAATTCATTGCATGGGGTAGGCTTAATTTGTTGTTGATTCTCCAGTTCTTTAAGGTGTAAAGAGTTTGTGTATTTGGGATTTTTCTTTTTTTTTTTTTTTTTTGAGTGAGGCTTGGATGGCTATGTATTTCCCCCTTAGGACTGCCTTTGCCATAACCCATAGGTTTTGGACCGATGCATTTTCATTCTCATTAGTTTCCATGAATTGTTTAACTTCCTTGATTTCCTGGTTGACCCAAACATTCTTGAGCAGGATGGTCTTCAGCTTCCAAGTGTTTAAATTTCTTGCAAACTTTTTCTTGTGATTGAGTTCCAGCTTCAAAGCATTATGGTCTGAGAACGTATAGGGAATAATCTCAATCCTTGGTATCAGTTGAGACCTGATTTGTGACCCAGTGTGTGGTCTATTCTGTAAAAAGTTCTATGTGCACTCAAGAAGAATGAGTATTTTGTTGTTTTAGGGTGGAATTTTCTGTATATATCTATGAGGTCCATCTGGTCCATTGTGTCATTCAAAGCTCTTGTTTCTTTGTTGATTTTCTGCTTAGGTAATTGGTCTGTTGCTGAGAGTGGCATGTTAAGATCCCCTACAATTAACGTATTCTTACCAATATGTCTCTTTATTTTGATTAACAGTTGCCTAAGTAGTTGGCTGCTCCCATGTTGGGGGCATAGATATTTACAATTGTTAGATCTTCTTGTTGTATAGACCCTTTAGGAATGATGTAGTGTCCTTCTGTCCTTCTGTCTCTGACTACAGTCCTTAGTTAAATCTAATTTGTCTGATAGAGAATTGCTACCCCAGCTTTGTTTTGAGGTCTATTAGTATGAAAGATGGTTTTCCATCCCTTCACTTTCAGTCTGGATGTATCTTTAGGTTCAAAATGAGTCACTTGTAGACAGCACATGGATGGGTCCTGTCTTTTTATCCAGTCTGCAACCCTGTGCCGTTTTACAGGAGCATTTAGGCCATTCACGTTGAGAGTGATTATTGAAAGGTATGTTTTTATTGTCATATGTTGCCTGTGAGATCCTTGTTTCTATAGATTGTCTCCATAAATTTCTGTTCTATATCACTCTTAGAGTCTTTCTTTTATAGAACCTCCCTTAATATTTCTTGCAGGGCTGACTTAATGGTCACATATTCTTTCAGTCTTTGCCAGTCTTAGAAACTCTTTTATCTCTCCATCCGTTCTGAATGACAGCCTTACCAGATAAAGAATTCATGGCTGCATGTTCTTATTTAGTGCCCTGAATATGTCTTGTCAGCCTGTTCTGGCTTGCCAGGTTTCTCTGGAGAGGTCTGATGTTATTCTAATGTTCCTCCTTCTGTATGTAAGGACTCTTTTCCCCCAAGCTGCCCTTAAGATGTTTTCTCTGGTATTAAGATCTGCAAGTTTCACTATCACATGTGGAGGGATTAATCTGCCCTCCTTGATCTTGGGGGAGGTGCCCTCTCTGCCTCTTGGACACGAATACCTGTTTCATTCCCTAGATTAGGGAAATTCTCAGCTAGGATTTGCTCAACTATATCTTCTAGTCCTCTCTCTCTCTACCCCCTCAGGGATCCCAATAATTCTGACATTGGAATGTTTCATGGTGTCATTTCTTTCTCTAATTCTGTTATCATAGATTCTAAGCTGTTTGTTCCAGGCCTCCTCCTATTCCTTCTTTTCTATCAGTTTGTCTTCTGGATCACTAATTTGATCTTCTGCCTCATTTACCCTTGCTGTTAGAGTATCTAGATTAGATTGGATCTCAGTGATAGCATTTTTAAGTTCTGCCAGATCAGCTCTCACTTCTGCCCTTAGAGAATCTATGTTGTCATTAATGTTTTTCTCCAACCTAGCTATTGTCTGCATAACTGTTACCCTGCAGTCTATTTCCAACATCTTGCTTGTGTCCATATCCATTATTTCTGTGGCAGAGGTCACAGTCTCTGAATTTTTCCTCTGTTGGGGTTTTCTCCTCCTAGTCATTCTGGTGAGAGGTGGTTGAGGATATGTATAGAGTCCAAATTATTGACCACAATCCAATCAAGATGCACCTGTCTTATAGGGACCTTAGGATTGTCTGCCTCTTGTTCTTTCAGCCTAGTCTTCTGTGGGGAGGGGCCTGCCATGCTGTTCTTCAGGCAACCCTGTTTGGGCAGAATTGCCTTGCCCCCTGTGGTGGGGGATGGGCTCAGTGAAAACCGGTTTTTTGTGGGGAAGGGCTTTTGTTCTCGGGCGGCTTTCCCTGGCAGGTTTTTGTGTCCATTCCAAGAGTCAGAGCAGAAGTGACTGTGGCCAAACTTCTGTCTCAGAACAGAGATTGCTATCTGTTCTTCAGAAAGCCCTCCAGGTCACGCTGACTGCATTTTTGTCTGTGCTGCTAAAAACCGCGGTGACCTGGGTCATGCTCCCCACAGCAGCACTGCCAGCCCTCGCTTCCAGGTCCAGGCATGTCTCTGCTCTTTGTGCTTCTAAAACCACCAGCTGACCTCAGTTCACATGCACACCCCTGCAGATCCAGGTTTCAGTCTGGGAAGCTGCCCTAAGTCCTTTCCCTGTGGCTACCAGTCTGAAAGTCTGTGCCCAGTCCCCAGTGTGGGTCACTTTTGCACTCCTGTGTTATTTCACCTTCCCAGAGCCAGCGCTTATGGTGGCTCCCTCCTCCTTCCGCTTATCTTCCAATGCCTGCCCATAGAGTCGTGGCTTCCTGCTTCATACCTTGACTTCTCACTCTGCCTCACCCCTCCTATCCAGCCATCACCAAATCCAAAAAATCCGATGAGTCCATTCCCTTCTCTTTATTTTCACTATAAAAACATGAGAAGTCTTAGCTACTATTGTCTCTTCCTCGGTAACTGAAGTGGTTACCCAATCAGTCACCTAACATCTGCTCTTAATACCCTCAAACAAAAGGCCAAAGTGGTCCTCTTAAAATGGAAATCTTAACTACATTCACTTTTCTCAAAGTATAACCACATAGTCCTATTGGTCTTAAAATGCAAACGAACCTCCTTTTTATTAACTACAGTGCTGCATGATTTGGCCCTTACCCATCTCTCCATCCTCCATTTATACCACTCTGTTTCCTCTCACCCTCCCCATTCCACCATATCTGTCATTTCATTGTTTGTGCCATGTTCAGTCCTAGCACAGGACCTTTGTACAAGCTGTTCTTTTGTCCTGGGACACTTTTTCGTCTTCCTCTAAGTACTTAATACCTCCATGTTTTCATCTCTTAATGATGTCATGCATGTAGAATATTACAAAAACAATAGAGGAGATATAGAACTTCTCTTAGAAGGAAGCTGAAGACTTCCTAAAAGACCTGGGCCTCTATTCTGATTCACAAAGAAACTGAGTCAGGTGAAGAGGTAAGTAAAAGCATTCCTGGCAAGGGAATAATACAGGTAACGAAACCGAGGTATTGGTGCTGTTGGCACCAAAAGTTAAGGGAGGAGTTGAAAGGAGAAGTTGCAGACTTAGAGGGGGATCACTTCACCTAGGGTTAAAAGGGTTAAGCTGTTCTGTAGCCTGTAGGGGAAGTCTTAGAGGGTTTTGAGAAAGGGAAAGGTGTAATAGATGTAAGTTTGGTGAGCTGCCAAATAGTCACCCATTAGTTAAGGAAACTCAAGACTTCAGTTTACTAAAATTCAGACCAAATGGTATTTCACAAGCCTAGTACATCCATATAACCCAAGGGCTTGTTAACACACAGATTGCCTGAGCTTACTACCAGAGTTTGATTAACCAGATCGGGGCCGGGTGCAAGAATTTGTATTTCTATTAAGTTTTCAGGTGTTATTGAATCTATACTGTTGATCCAGGATCTATGCATTAAGAATCACTGCACTAAACCCTATCACTCAGTAAATTAAAAATAGGGCCATTCAAAGTGGTTCAAGTATAAAAATCCAGTGAAACCTCAGGCATAGAAACAGCAAAACAATGTATTACCTAAGAATCATTTATATTTAGTTGGGGAGCATTTTTTTTCTTAGTAGCAAACATAACATTGGACTGCAAATTAATCTCCTTGCATTTTAATCCCTTACCTATAAAATACAGTCATTAAACCAGATGAGCTCTAACATCTCCAGTTATAAACTTCTACAATCCTACAATTAGGCTTCTTAATTGTATTTTGCTAAGGTTTTTGTTATATTACTTTTTACTCTTTAAATACATGTGTGGGTACAAATAAGGAGGGAACAGTCTAAAAGATTCCTAGAAGTAGGTAAGAGTTAAGACTAGGGTATTATTCATGACTGACAAAAAGAGGCTGGACCAATAATAACAAAAAAATAATTAATTTTAAAAAAGGCTGGACCATCATATTAAACACACACATTATGAAGGGTGGTCATCAGTGAAATACCAAGACAAAATTAGATGATTTGCTAAAATTCTTGAATTTTGAGATATTTAAAAACTCAATTTTTTGAGGCATCCTTCTAAATGATTCTTCATCTGAAACATAATCCAAATGTTATTTTCCTTTTACCAAACATCTCAGTATCCTTCTTCACCATCTTATTAGCTAAGATTCCCATGGTGAGACAAATTTTGAAGTACCACACAAATCATAAACAACATCCAAAGTCTATATAGTATTACTGGGTCATTTTCTTTCCAGAAGCAACATCAAAAAATATTGTAATAGGATTTTATATAATAGCAAAGTTTTTTGTTTTTTTGGTTTTTTTTTTTTGCTCATTTTCACTCCTTTTAAATTGATTGTTTAAGACTATTATGTTTCTTTGTTAAATTTTTATTTCTTACTGATTATGTATTGGGAATTAAGTAGTAGCCAGTGTTATCCCTGTAGGTCTTGATTTTTTCTGTCCACCACGTAATTAGTTGTTAATCACATTAACATTTTCATCTAGATTATTAACAAATGATACTAACCTTATCATAGCTCTAAAATGAGAAAAAAGAGACACAGGACCAAGGAAACTCTGATGTCATTGGAGATTGGAACCAGAGGCCCAAGCACAATCAGTTCTCTCTCTCTTCCTCTCTAATCTGTGCTCTTCTTTATGCAACTTCATTCTGGCCTAATGCAGGAAGGCCTTCTCCATGTTGTGGGAACATGACCACAGGCTACTTGCTAACCTAAGAGGAAAAGGGTTTTTCCCCTCCAGCTCCAGTCAAATGTGTAGGAATGGACCCAGAGTGCCCTTGGTCAGGTCACATGCCATCTCTTGGTCCAATCACTTTAGCAAAGGTAACGTAGGATTATGATTGGCCTAATATAGGCCATGTCCCACCCTTGTACTGGAGTTCACCATAGAACTGTGCTGTGCTGGCAACAATAGTGCTCCAGAACCCCTTCAGTGGACTTGTTCAAAATGCCCCAGGAGTACATTAGCAAAGCCCACCCATGAAAACACCTGGTGTCGCACCTTAGCTGCCTCCTCAGCATTCCCTTACTATGCCCTCAGGAAGATCTAGATTGGGATCCTTCAAATCCTTAAATGCACCCAAAGCCTGGAGTGTTGGAAGTAATGCTCCACAAAAAGAATCCTGTCTGCATCCAGGTTTCCAGAACACTCTCCCAAAGTAAAATTTAAGCTTCAGTTGTCTCCACATAGGCAAGTAGATTCTATTTTCCCAGTCCAATATTAGTACATGTGATGTATTTCTGGAAGAGTATATTAGAAATTAATGCCATTCTAAAATTCCAGGACATTTTTAAACATTGTTTATCTTTTAATATGCAAATATATTTAATGAAGACTAAAAGTAGCAACACAGGAGTATTTTCAAAAATGCTTCAACTCCTAGCCAAAGTATTATCTTTAAATCAAAAACACCGAAGGTATCTTGCTGCTATTAATGAAAATAACAATAAAACAATAGAGAGGAAAACACTGGGAAAATTGATGACTGCCTTCAAAGATGGTGACAGACTATGTTAAACCTAAGGACAGTGAAGGCCAACAGTACATTCATTCTTTGATGTGTTCAGCAATGAGATCAGATAGTCAATTATTAATGGTAGTGCTGAGACAAGAGGCTTTAAAATTCCTTAGTGGTTATTAAGTATTATTTGATGTCCTCTTATCTCAAGTTGATTTTGTGTTGATTGCTTAGTATCTCCTATTACTCTTTGGTTATGCCAAATAATTGATGAATTTCTAAAGAATTTCTAAAGAATTTCATGATCAACGTGATGGAGGAAACCATCTCCAAGTGTCTCTCTGAATATAATTTTATGTCCTGTTTGCAAAATCGATAACAGATATATCATCCTATAAAAAGGCAAATCTTTCCAATCCATCTTTTAATGATGCACTATGAAGAATGCATATTGACCTGTTGAAGACTTCTATCAATAGCAGTTAGATAATGTCATTAATGCTCTATAATATTAAAATAGTTCACCATTACTAAAATTTTTATTTTTAAATGGTCCATCTTAATCTTTATCCTTTAGTATTCATTAGATACATTGCATACCTTAATAGGTTTCAAACAGTGCTCTGATTTTTATGCTCTTTGTTATCTGGTGCTCTTTCATTAAGAAGGAATAGGGCGCCTGGGTGGCTCAGTGGGTTAAAGCCTCTGCTTTCGGCTCAGGTCATGATCTCAGGGTCCTGGGATCGAGGCCCGCATCGGGCTCTCTGCTCAGCAGGGAGCCTGCTTCCCCCTCTCTCTCTGCCTGCCTCTCTGCCTCCTTGTGATCTCTCTCCCTCTGTGAAATAAATAAATAAATAAATCTTTAAAAAAAAAAAAAAAAAAAAAAAGGAATACAACACCAGTGCTATCCCAGTGTAGTTGTGATTGTATTTCTCCCATGATGAATAATATTGATCATCTTTTCATTTGTTTGATACTTGTATATCTTCTTTGCCAAAGCATCTGTTCAAATATTTTGTCCATTTTTGTTACATGCTTTTGTTATTACTAAGTTTTGGGAGTTCCTTACTTATCATGGATACAAGTTTCAGATATAAAACTTAAAATATTTTCTCCCATTCTGTGGCTTGTGTTTTCACTCTTAACAATGCCTTTGAAGAGCAGAAGTTCTTAACTTTGATAAAATTCTATCTGTATTCTCATATTGATCATACTTCTGGTGGTGTATATGAGAAAGCTTTGCCCTAACCCAAGGTCACAAAATTTTGGGTCTGTTTTATGAGGTTCAGGATATACATTGATATGGTGCAAGGTAAGAATCAAAGCTCATTTCTTTCATGTGACTTCTCAATTCTTCTAGAAATAACTATTGAAAATATCATCTTTGCTCCACTGAACTGCCTTAGCACCACTGAAAATTAGTTATTCGTTCTAGCGTGGACCTATTCTGGAATCCCTGTTCTGCTTTATTGACCGGTTTCTCTTTGTAGCAATATCACACTGACTTGCTTATTGTAACTTTGTAGTAAGTCTTGAAGTCGGGCAGTATTAATCTTCAAATTTGTTCATCTTTTTCAAAGTTGCTTGGGCTAACTCTAGTATCTTTGCATTTCCATGTAGATTTTAGAATCCAGTTATAAATTCATTTAAAAAAATTTGGCAGAGATTGCATAAAACTCTATTGGGAGATTCAGATTGGGAGAGAAATGGCATATCTCTTCCACGTCATGAACACAGTCTAACTCTGTATTTGTTCAAGGCTTTTTAAATTTCTCTCACCCATGATGTGTGAACTTCAATGTATATTACAAGGGATATAAGAGCGGTAAAAAGAGGCATGATGAAAACACAAAAAAGGGAGCACTCGGCCCTGGCCAATCACATCAAGGACTTCCAAAGGGCCTGACATACAAACTGAGTCTAGTTGAACAAGAGGATGTGGGAATGGGCAAAGCATGGCAGGCATTGCATAACACTGCCAGGATTTGCTCCTGTGTTCACAGTCCTAGAACAGCTAGCCAATACTTGAATTATAATGAACTAAAGGAATAAAGTCAGAAGTACAATTTATTAAGATTAGAGTCCTGCCATGTGAAGACCAGACAAAGTGAGTTATGTGAATTCTGGTTTCATAAAAGTTCAAATAAAGAAAAATAATAGAATAGAGTCATACATCCCATAGAAAAATGGGCATTTAAATCTAAAATGAAACTGCACCATTGAAGTCAGAACCGTATTCACATTGCAAGTGATAATTCAATTTTAGCACCAACTTCTGCCACATTGAATCAATGCTCTTAATTTGTTCTCATACAGAGTTATAGCTCTAAATACCATCTATGTAGAAGCTATATCTTCCAAAATTATTTCACTACCTTAGATTTCTATTCTGATCTCCAATTTGGTATATGTCCAGTAGGCATCTCAAACAAAACACTCCCAAATACCTACTTTTGTTTTCTTCTCTACGTGAATCCCTCCATCCTGCCCTTCCCCAGACTTCTCCATCTCAGTAAATGACAACTGCAACCATTTGTTTGCTTAGCCATCTGGTCATCATTGAGCCTTCTCATTTGAACCCATAATTTAAATCCATCAGCAAATTTTCTACCTTCAGCATAAACCTGAATTTGACCACATTGCACTATCTCCATTCTACCATGCTGATCCGAGTGAGGGTTATTCCTTACCTCCCTGTCCCTTGCCACCCCTGCAGTCTATTCATCAGATAATCCTCAGTGATCTACTTAAGTATGCCATGTCATGTCCGATTCAGAGTAGTGTTTATATTATATGTATGTATATATATGTATATATACATATACACACACACACACACACACACATATATATATATATATATATATATATACATATATATATCTGTATATATGTAATTGACTGCAAGGCCCTATGTAATCTGCTCCCTTCTTAGCTCTCTGAACTAGGTCCTTCTACTCTCCGTCATTCACTCAGCTCTAATGCTTCAGCCACACAGTCTTCCTTAATGTTATTCAAACACACCAAACAGCTTTCTGCGTCACTGTTTTTTTGTTCTTTGCTACTTCCCTCATGTCCTTGAAGTCTCAAGGAGAACCTCATCGGCCTTATCTAAAATTTAAATGCCTCGCTCACTTCCTATGTCCCTTCTCAGCTTTATTTATTTTTGTAAAACTCCTTATTTACCACATACTTTGTTTATATATTTCTTGTCAGTCTTCCCCTGACTATTCAATAAAGGCATAGATTTTTGTCTATTTTATTCACGGCTGTATCTCCAGTGCTAACATCTCTGACACACAGAAGCCGCTCAACAAATACTATTTAACTTTGAAAAACTTTTATGCAGCTTTTCATTACACACTAGCAGTTGGAAAAGCATGTAATTAAAATAGAATTCCAGAATTCATTAAGCAAATATTTATTGTGGCTTGAAACCAGAAGGGGGCAGCAAAGCTTCACCGGCTCAATAGGTAGCCACCATGTTGGGTCAGCTATTCAGAAGGGACCGCAGAAAATTAGAGCCAGCGCACACTGAGAGTCTGAGCTGAAGAGAGTGAGGTAAGAGAGCCTGTTCCGGGAACGATTGTGTCCCCACCAAGAAGTAGGGAGAGAGGCAGGAAGAGAGGAAGACAGAACTTTTCTAGGGGAATGAGACCCACACCAGGGGTCTATGGAATGAATGGCTGGGTTGATAGGAAACCAAATCAGGTGCCGGAGAATTAGGTAGAGTATCACAGTGAAGTCACATAAATCTGTTGGTGGTGGCCACAAAGAGGTACCCCTCCCAAATACAAGCCAATTTATCTCCGTAGCCAGAGTCTAGAATCAAAATGTACCTACCTCTAAAAAGACAGATGGAGAATTGTGCAGGTCCCAGCATGTGTGGCACCTCTTCCCTGGGGGCCAAGTTTCTTTTAATCACTGAAATGTTTGACATCTAGTATTTTGTTAAGTAAAAGCAATAATAGCAAGCCCTTGGGTCCACATTGTTGCAGAAGGAAAACCAGTTACTGGTGCCTCTGCACTATCAAAACAAGTTAAAATAATTGTAGCCACAAATGGTCAGAACAATACAGGGACTTTTCCCATTAATCACTCAGACTCTTGTGATTTACCCCCTGATAAATCCACATTCCTCGAAGTAGGGGGGATAAAAGTATACCATAGTTTCGTCAGCCCTCTGTTTTCATTCTCTTCAAGCTCTTTTCCAAGTTCCTCTGTTCTCATGTTCCGTTCAGCATCCTTCTTGTCTATCTTGCATGATGAGTTAATTATTCAGCTTAATATGGTGGCTGTTGAGCATTTGAAATGTGGCTAGTGTGACTGAGGAACTGAATTGTAAATTATATTTCCTTTTAATTAAACTACACTTAAAAGCTTATACTTGATTCAGTTATTCGGAAAATTTAAGTTGTATTCCCTTTTAATAAACTACATTTAAAAGCTTATACTTGATTCAGCTATTAGGAAACTTTTAAGTATGTTTTGAATAACTTGAGTTACATGAACCTACTTCTGAAGATGATATGGAATGCAAATATATCCGTATTTCCAATGAAAATTTAGTATCTGAACTGAGATATTCTACAAGCATAAAACACAAAGAGAAGTTTGAAGACTTAGTACAAAAATAAGTAAAATATTCTATTAAGAGTTTTCATATTGATTGGTGAAATGATAGTATTTATATATCTTGAGTCAATTAAAATATAAAATTAACTTCATCTGTTTTTTAATGTGGCTGCTAGAAAAAATGTAAATTGCACATAGGTCTTATTTTATTTATTCATTTTAAAATATTTATTTATTAGAGAAAGAGTGCGCTCATGAGCAAGGGAGAGAAGAAGCAGGCTCCCTGCTGTAGGGAGCCTGATGTGGGGCTCGATCCCAGGACCCTGAGGTCATGATCTTAGCTAAAAGCAGACGCTTAACCGACTGAGCTAACCAGGTGTCTGAGGTCTTATATTTTTATTGCACCAGCACTACTCCAGGGGAGAGCCTTACTGCTGGAACTGTGGTCTGTATATCAGCAATAAAGGTGTCAGCTGGGAACTTTTGAGAAATGCAAAATAAAAATCTGTGTTTTAAAAAAATCCGCAAGTGACTTATTCACTCATTAAAACTTGAGATAATTTGATCTAGACTATAGCCACCAATCATCGCTCATCCACTCTTCCTCCATATCTCTGGCATACAGAAACTGCTCAATCAATAGGACTCAATTTTAAAACCATTTTGCAGCTTCTCATTACATTCTAGCCATTTCCTTCAAATGGCCAGTGTACCAGACCCTGGTAAAGCTATCTCCCAAACAGCTCAAGTCTCAAGAAATTGTTGCCCCTACTTTCCTTGGCCTTCCCTGCCCTTCAGCTATCCATAACCTAATCTGAACTCTAGGTTCCCTCCACCTGCTATAATCATAGATTCCTACTGGAAACACATAATGACTGTATAGGTTCATAGTCCCGAGAGCAGAGCCTGAGATAGGGATTTCTCTTCAAGTGATTTGTTCACAGAGTGAGCTCAGACAAAAGATGAGTACAGGAAGCAGAATAGGGCAAAGGAATATAATGCTGTCTTGTATGGATGGAGGTTTCTGTGATTTGCCCTGCATAACTGATCCCCCCAACCTTCAGGTATGCAGGCAGGCTAAAGAATGTTGTTTGCGAGATTTGTGCAACAGAAGGGACCATGGGTGCCTCACTGATTGTCATAAGCTCTCCAGGTCAGAATTTGCCCTCCTGGTCTGGATGCCTACATCTATAAATTTCGCTTTGCGTCCCCTCTGGCTCCAGCCTGGGTTGGCTCCCTGGAATGGAATCGGGGTGGGGGGTGGTGGGGGATGCAAACATACCTAGGCCGGGCTCCTTGAAGATGCAAAGACATAACATAGGAATGCAGCTCACTCCAAACTGCCATAGACAAACAAATGTTTAACTTTAGATCCTGTCACTTGCGCTATAAATACGGGTCTTACGGGAATGGTCAGATGGAAGTCTCACCTGAGGGGAGGATGCACTGCCCAGGCTCTGAATCGGGACTCCAGCCTGGCGTTCACCACGGGGCTTCCCCAGCTGATGAGGTTGGATTCTTTAAGTACCGTTTGATGTAACTCTGACTTATTCTCCTTAACTGCTTACTATTGCCCTCATCTATGTGCAGATTGCCCTTTTTTCTTTCTGCTTCTATTAGATTTTTATAATGTCATTAAAGTGGTTTTCCCCTTTGACCCTGAGAGTACGACTGCCATGGATTGAAGATAGAAAATGAATTTTGAGGACAGTAGGTCTACATGATGTATGATTCTCAAGCTGATAACTCAGTTGCACTTCCAAGAAGCCATTCCTTTGCTTTATCCTGAGTCAGAAGATGAGACATCCCTAAATATGTTCCAAATGCAGGAGGCCCCTGAATCGTGATCTCCCACCCTTTGGAGCATGTGAATCTTAACATGCTTGCCTCAGGTTTATCAGATCTAAGTAACATATCAATATAATGGACTAATGTGAAATTGAGCAGAATGATCAGATGATTAAGGTCCCTTCAAACTACATTAGAACAGAGAGCAAGAGAATTAACATAGCCCTGAGACAAGACCACATATGTATTCATATGCAAACTGCTTCTGATCCTGCTTTTGATGTGGGCCCTCCCAAAGGATATGTTTAGTTGATGGCTTGTTCGTTTTTTAAAAATAACAGAACCATTCAAGCATTCCCACCTCTCAAGCCTTTTGATCCCTTCCTCTACAGTTGGCCACCCTAGCTCCAACACCTCTACAATATTTCATGCATGTCATTCCAGATATGTATTAGAATCCTTACTTACCTCTATTGCAAGGGGCTTAAAATCCTTATCAGAGGAGAGTGCTCCCATGTCATCAATTTCTATTCAAGTGATTCTTAATGAGTACTTTGAAGAAAAGAAAGAGGGAAAGAAGATAAGACTTGCTTAAATTGCTCCAGAGAATTGATCCTACCCCGGGGTTTGCCTGTCTACCACATGCCAGTTAGTCATTGGTTGAGGTCTCCCTGCCTTGAGTCAGGGATTTGAGGTAGTGGTCTAGACAGCCACCCAGACAAGGTGGCTCCCATTTCCCTGGGGATTTTCCTTTAGGGAAGAAGGCATCTTGAGTTCTGTTGACACTGACAACAGCTCACAAGTGAGTGGACAAGCCTGTAAAGGGGATCTGGGTAGGCACCAATAAATAGCATCTATTACAAGGCCTTAAAAAATACCTACCTTAGTGATTTTTAAAATTGTTGCCTCTTTTGTATTGTATGCTCTTTTAAGAAGCCTTTGGCTGCTGTGAATCCTCCCCCCAGGTATACATGCACACATTCAGATACTTGCATATACTGAAAGGATGTTGACAGATAGTTAAGACTCAAAGAATTTATATGACTCACCCAGAATTTATGCTGCAAGTTAGAGCAGAATGAGATGGCCAGACAACCAAAGTTATAAGCACCAAAACTTTTTGATGAAAAAAACGCATATAACGTACTATGCGTGGTCAAGGTATTAAAACCAGATAACCGAAAAGTTAACTGTTGTATAAATTCACAGATATGTTAAAGTTATACATGAGATCTTCAGGTTTTTTTGTATTTGAATATTGGTATTGTAACTTTAAAACAATCATAAAGATCTACTTAGAAGGAGGGGTGTTGTGCTAATGGAATTAGGGGAAAGGATAAACATTAAAGTATTGTCAGTGCTCTAAAGTGCCTTGTTTTTACTAGAAGCACATATCTTAATGTTTTTTGCTTCTGTCTTCATTAAGAATACCTAAAGTAAGAATTAAAGTTTACAAGCTCAGATATTTTTAAGAATGCCCATTAATTTTATATTCCCTGTCTTCTCATTGGTGGTGTTACAGAATGTTAAAATAGAAATACTTTTATAAGACAAGGAAGCTTTGGTTTTTATTTTATTTTATTTATTTGTTTGTTTGTTTATTTATTTATTTATTTAAGGCAATGGTGGGGGTTGGAGGGAGAGAGACAGTGTTAAGCAGACCAGTGCCCAGCATGAAACTTAACACAGGCCTGAATCTCACAGCTCTGAGATCGTGACCTGAGCTAAAATCAAGAGTTGGACACTTAACCAACTGAGCCACTCCAGTGCCCCAAGGAAGCTTGGGTTTTAAAAAAACTTTTAAAATAGGTTTTATTCTGTGCTAAAGTATTTTTTATAATGAAAGGCTATTGACTAGTCCTTTAAAAGTGGTTTTTGTTTGTCAACTTGCTACTTTGGGAGTTAATGGGGGAAGATAGAGAAAACACACATTATATTCCTGAAATACTGCTAATTTTAGTGACAAATTGAGCTCTTCGAGATCTTAACATTTCTAATGTGATATTTGACCTCAACGTAAATACAATTAATTATCTGTTTTTAATAGGTGATATGGATTTGAGAAGAGGTGATAGTTATAGTTTCAGAATGGTGATTGATATCCAGGAAAAATGGTTCTAGTTCTGGCATTTAAAGTTAAAAGCTTTGGCTGCCTATAAATAACATGCATACCTATTGGCAATATTTACATGCCTTTATACATACACACTTGACTCTTGTTTTTTGTATCCTTACATACCTCCGGCCTGCCCTGAGGTCTTTAAATTTTACCTTTGAGGATGCCCAAGTGTGTAATACAGTAAAGGCTCTATTTTCTATAGTACTTTTCAGAAATGACCTCCAACGCAAGCCGGTCTTGCTGAAGGATGCTTTTGGGAGACTATCACGTAATTTTCTTTTCTTTTTTTTTTTCTTTTTTTCTTTTTTTTAAAGATTTTATTTATTTATTTGACAGAGAGAGAGAGATTACAAGTAGGCAGAGAGGCAGGCAGAGAGACAGGGAGAGGAGGAAGCAGGCTCCCTGCTGAACAGAGAGCCTGACTCGGGCCTCGATCCCAGGACCCTGAGATCATGACCTGAGCCAAAAGCAGAGGCTTTAACCCACTGAGCCACCCAGGCGCCCCACATCATTTTCTTTTGCAGCAAATACTTAGGAATGTTCTTGGGTTGTTCTCCTCCAGTTACCTCTGCCTGGTGGGCCGACAGGCCTAGAACACTAGGAAACAGAAGCAAGTTTTTGTGTTGAAGGAATCCTTACTCCGCACCAGTGGCATCATCCATAGCTAAAGTCTCCATGGGGAACTCTTATTTTAGGAAGCTGTTGCTGCATTTGGACTGGCTCTGTGTGACCTCCTATTTTTTTTTTCTAGATCCTTTGTATCTTAAGTAAATATACATTCTCTAAATGTGCCCATTTTATCTTTCCATCAGTCTTACTGCTTTCCCATTAGGATGAACTTGCGTGCATAATAAGCATCATATGTTCTTAGTATTGAGCTGAATAGTGTGTTAAAAAATGAAGGTACTGTTTTTTTGAAAGAGCCTAGCACATAGTAATGTTTAATGAATCCACTCGGTACATGTTATTTTATCTTCCAGCGGAGAAAAGCATTTCTTTTTTTCCAATACTAGAAAACAATTGAAAATAATTTACATTTCAAAATTACAATTTTAAACACTTAGACCCAAGATAGAGACTTTGCAGTGGGCACTAATTTATTTCATCAGTCTGAACTTGATCATTTCTTTTGTCTCCAATTCCTACCATGTTTGCTTCCTTTGGGCAACATTTTCTGTTTGATTTCTTTTAATTCCCTCTCTATTCACCTTGGCTCCTCCTTGGGCTCTTTCTCAGTTGCAACAATAATGCAGAAATGAAAGGTTCCTGTCCTAGAACAGGCACAGCATTTGTAACGGAATTTCGCCGTTGTGCCCCATGCCTTCAGCAATGAGAACATCTGCAAAAAATTAACTTGAGACTAAAAGATCTTTGCCAGTCATATTTCTAAAAGAGTGAATCCAAACTCTGACTTCACTTAGAATCTAAAGTCTACCTCTAAAGAATTACTTAGAATTATTTTATTGGGTAAATAGCTTTCAAATAAATGAATAAAAAATAGGATTTTTTTTAATGTTAAAAATTTGCCAAACTTGACTGTAATACAACTGTTCACAAAATTTGGCTACATTTTTTTCTAAGAAATGGTTTATAATCCTGAGATTTAATTTTAAAAAGCACTTAAATATATTGATAATAAAGGTTTTATACTAAACACTGATAACTGACTTAAGCCAATTTGATCAATCCTAATTATTAGATACTTTTGGTAAATAGCAATAGTCTGGTTCAGCAGAGCTAAGTAAGGACTCTGCCTCCTCCCCCAAAGTCTTGCAACCAGATGGAGTATTTCAGTAAAAACAAGTCTCAGGCCAAAATTTGCCCCAGCTATAAATCCTAGAGAAAAAGTAGCCCCTCCCACCCCCCCAAAAAGTGATCATAGAATAATATTCAGCCTTATAAAGGAAGGGAATTATGGCATATGCTATAACATGGATAAAGCTTGAGGACATAATGTTAAGTGGAATAAGCCAGTCAAGAAGGCAAAAATACTGTATTATTCCACTTATACTAGGTAATCAGAGTAGTCAGAATTATAGAGATAGAAAGTTGAATGTTGATTGCAAGGGGCTGGGTGGGAAAGGGGATAATAGGGAATTATCTAATGGGTACAGAGTTTAAGTTTGGGAAAAAGAAAGTTCTGGAAATGGATGGTGATGATGGTAGGACACTATTATGAATGTATTTAATACCACTGAACTGTCCACTTAAAAATCATTCTGGTCAATTTTGATATGCTTATTTTACCACAATACAAAAAAAAGGGGGGGAGGGGACAAAAAAAGGTGACTAACCTATTGTGTAAACTCAGTGACATCTTTGTCTTCTGTCCTTTGAGGCACTTCATAAGAAAGATTCACCCAAGGCAGAGGCAGTAATGTTCTAGTTATAGGAGTCTGTCAACTCTCTGGTAAGATCAGGCAATGGACACCTCCAGAAGTACCTACACACATGACCCGGTGGAGTCCATAGGCTTAGGGTTAGACTACTCTCAACAGCATAGTCTCCTGGGTTTAGAAGATATTTATTAGCTATTCATGTAAGCATGGGGGTAACTGTGCAGTGTTTTCATTTTTGTTAGTCTGTATACTTTGAACCCCACTGACAACATGAGTAAAGAATCATTTCTAACATCCATATACTAATTATCAAAATTTTTGGTGTGGATCACTGATAAAGCTAGTCATTCTGATGGATCTCAGGGATGATTCAAACATCTCAGGGATGATTTTCTCAGCCATTAACCATTTGTCCTAGTGTATAGATTCAAATTAGTGTGCATGTTTATCGCACTGTTTCTCTACTTGGAGATTAATAGCCTTACTAGTTACTGGATTGCCCTTCATTAACTTTTTTCAAATAAAACATAGGTTGTTATAATGAAGTACTTTCTGGGTATAAATTGTTTACATTTCTTATAACCTCTCCAAATAATTCATCCCCTCCACCCCTCTTAATTTCCCAGATTTTCTTACTTTCCCCTCCAGTCTAATGTTTGAGTGTTTTCGTGAATAGCCTCTAAATTAAATCCAGTTTTACATTCCTCCCAATAGTATTCTTTTCCCTGAGGTAGCGTTGTGACACTGAGAAAAAGAGCCTGATTTTCCTTCTATGTGGGAGGAATGAGAAAATTTTGTAAATATCTCACATAAAAAATACTCATTATAATTGACAATCTTCCACCGCCCTAGGAGAATGGACCCTAGTACTTGGAAGGTTCATTGTTGGTGAGCTCTGTGTGGTGTGAAAAGTTAGAGCTAGAAACTAGAAAAACACTAAATTGCTCTATAGAAGAAACATTGAGAAGCAGAAAAAGCCCTTTCTTCCTCAGGAATTTCTAGGAGCACAGAAACCAGGGGGTCTGAGCTGAGACCTGTGAGATGGGAGTGCCTAAGGAGGAGTCTAGCGATGGTGTGGCTAGAAGCAGAGACTTGGGAAGGGACAGCAGAGTCAGATTTTGAAAGAGATACGCTGGGGGGAGGGAAGGGGGTGCTGGGGAAGGGGCAGCGTGATCTTGCTGGGATCCACAAAACTGCAAAGATTGCAATATGCTTGGTGAGCTTTGCCCTCTGTGGAAACAAAAAAAGAGCTGACTGAGAAGACAGATGACCCCTGGATTATGTAGAGATGCATAAGATGCCTTAGAACTCAGCTCTGTGTATGAAGGATTGGGATTTGGAACATCATGTAGGACAGTGGAAAAGATGGAACCATGTTCTGCATATAACCAGGGAAGTTACAGCTGGCTGTTCCTGATAACTTTATCCTAAGTACCAGAACAGACACACAGTGAATCAATAAAAGGAATAGCTTAGATTTACCAAAAAGCAATAAACACACATGGTTGCTGTGTAACATTCTCCCTTAGTCATTTTTCAAGTAAACACTTAAAGCATTTGGTACCTTAAAAATTTATTCATTTTTCTCTACTTTTTTAGCTACCCAATTCTATCTTTTGAGACTATCATGCCAAAAGTACAGAGCAGAAATAGGAAAGACACATATACCAAGAAGAAAGAAAAGGAGGCACAGGGGCGGCCAAATATGTAAATTATATGCTAATAGCCCAGAGAACACACTGAGCTCTGAGAATGCTGTTTCAAATCACAGTCAGTATCCACTTGGGATTCAAGGTTTTCAAACTGAGCTCCTGATAAGGATTTAACACTGTCTGGTTTAATAGTCACCAAACTGGAGGAATACTTGGAAAGCACATCACCAAATTTCAGAGGGCTCAGAAATAAAAACAGCTACAAATAGAATTAGGATTTTTGGAATTTTGGTAGCTATGTGTCAGAAAACCAGTATGATGATGATGACAAACTATATAGTTGGCTGGTTATATGGAGACCTGTCTTTGGAGCCCCAGATCCACATTTCATCTACCTGCTTGACCTTTCTTAGATATCTTTATGGGCAATCTTGGGTTTCCTATATCCAAATTCACCACCTTTCTTTCTAAAGCATGGGTCTCTTAAAGTAGTCTACATTTAATCCGAATGCTACCACCATCTAGCCAATTATGCAAACCAGAAATACAATGCAGTCGTCATAGGCACCAACTTTCTCTTTCGTAACAATTTCACGTCAAGATCTCTCAGAGGAAGGGTACTCTATTCTTTCCGTAATTCCAACATTTCTCCTGAAGGTTACTATAGTGCCCCCTAATTGGTTTTGAATCTGTTCTTAACTCCCTCCGATTCATTCTGCACACTGTTACCAGACAGGTATTTTCTTTTCTTTTCTTTTTTTTTAAGATTTTATTTATTTATTTGACACAGAGAGAGACCAGATCACAAGTAGGCAGAGAGGCAGGCAGAGAGAGAGAGGAGGAAGCAGGCTCCCCACTGAGCAGAAAGCCCGATGCGGGCCTCGATCCCAGGACCCTGAGATCATGACCTGAGCCGAAGGCAGAGGCTTTAACCCACTGAGCCACCCAGGAGCCCCAGACAGGTATTTTCAAAACACTTACCTGACAGATTCACACAGCTGCTTGAACTCTTCAGTGAATTCTCGCTACTTTGGAAATAAACAAAATATTTACCATAGCTAGTGAAGTCCTGCATGGTGTAGCCATTTTTTATTTTGCTAGCCTCATTTTTCCTTACAAGTTTATTCTCTGGTTCTGTGTCAATCAATCTTAAGGGTTTCTTTCCAGTTTCTTGAACTGACTATTCATGGTTCATCCCCGGAGCCTTTACATACTCTTTCCTTCTTCTAGAATGTTTTTAATTTCCCATTTCACCAAATTGCCCACTTTTTTCACCCCAGTTGTATCTCAATCGTCTTTTTCTCACAGAAATTTCCCTGACCACCCACACCTAGTCAAATTCTCCAGGTATGGTCTCTCATACTACCTTGTACCTTCCTTACATAGCACTTAGGATTTTAATTTTGCTTTTATCTGTGTGATTATTTGTTGCCTACACTAGGCTAAAACTTCCAGAGGAATAGAAACCACTCTCAAGGTATTGACCATTGGATTCCCAGTAAGTAGCATGACATTTGACATAGTGGGTGTCTATCCCCCCTGAGCCACCCAGGCGCCCATAGTGGGTCCCTATCAAATAGATGTTTAATGAAAAAAAGATAAAAGTTGATAGATATACATGTATAATCCTGTATTCTGTTCTAAAATCTTAAAAGAATCGGATTTGAGTTTACAACAAACGTATTAACAAAGAGTATGGCTACAACCGTTGACTACATTGCTGGGCATTTAATGCAGTGGTCAAGGGAGATGATAGGTCCTCTGTACTCTGCACTCCCAGACTATGTGTGTAGCAACATGCCTTTGTACTGGCTGCTCCTGGACTGGGTGGGTCCTCAGGTGTGCACATGGCTTACCTCTTCCTTATCTGCTCAGATGTCACTGTATCTGGAAGGAGCATCCTTGGAAACAAGGTACTTCACGGGAGGTTTATGACCTGTAACCCGGCCCTCACCCTCAGAACATTTTATTTGCCTTCCCTGCTTTGCTTTCTTCCAAAGTGCATTTTACTTTCTAACACGCTAGTGGGTTTTACTTATTTGTTGTCATTTCTTGTGCAAATGTAAGCTCCACAGGCAAAGGATTTTTATCTGTTTTGTTCACTGCTGTATCTTCCCACTCTACATACACAGATGAAAGAGTCTCAGTAAAAATCTCTTGAGCGAATGAAGGCTCTAAATCCTGGGTTCTGCATTTTTCCGAGATCAGACGAGATCAGGCGCGTTCAGGGTGGTATGGCCGTAGACTGGGTTCTGCATTTTTAAGAAGGGCATCAAATATTAGAGGAGAGCACTAGGACAATGAAGTGTCTGGCCTGCGTGTGCCATAAGTCGCTGAAGGGCCTGATCACACTTAGCCTAAAAAGGAAACGGCAACAGATTACCTGCAGATCTTAAAAGGTTAGCCCTATGAAACAGATACTATATTAAAGTGTTCCATCAGAGGACAGAATTAAGGGTAGTGGACCAAATGTTACGGGAAAGTTTCAGGATGATACGATAAAGAATATTTGATTAATTAGAGTTGTCTATTAACAAGACAAGAAAAATTTTGCTTTGTTCATGAGTAAATTGCTCATCACTGGAAGAGCCCTACCAGAACTGAATGGCTTTCTTCCAGGATATTATGGAAGCAGTTGCTGAATTGAATGGAAAGTTAAACTAAATCTCCCATTGCAGTACACCAAATATACACTTTGGTTGAACAACTGAATGTTTATATTGTTATTTGGCCAAAATCAGGGCTAAACCTGAAAATCTCCAGTGTAGAATGAATTCTTGAGTATCGGAATAAAGCTGAAAATTTATTTTAAAATAGTACTGCAATGTTGGCATTAAATTATATTAATAATTTTAAAAGTCTAGTATTATAATACAATCATTAATCATTGCTTAGCACGCAGCGGCGAGGTGCTCATTACAGTGCACGTTGGTGACTGTCATTGCTCATCTTCACTTGAGATTGGTAGAGATGCAAGATACGTTTCAGCTAGCTCTGTCAGTACAAGGTACTGCCATTATGTCCTCAATCTTTCCTTTGTCTCTGATATTAACTAACCAAGGTGATTCATCCTTAAGTTTCTTAACCTATGCGCTGTTAATGTTCTAGACCCAAAGGTTCTCGGATGCACTTCCACTGACATTCCCAAGCATTGAAGCCTCATTCCCTGACTGAATAAAATGCTTCCTGAGGGCAATTGTATTAACTTTTTTTGCTTTCTTTCATGTACTCATTACTCCATGAAATTAGCTTAGAGAATTTTTTTCATTAAACTTTAAATACAGTAACCTCACAAAATAGTAACGTAATTGGTTTTCAAAATAAAGATGATGTCTGTGTTACACAAATGACACTCGAGTCACCATTTGGCTTTTTGGCCCTCTAAGACTAAGGTTGAAGCTACTGCCACGGAGGAGTCTGTGCTGAAGCTAACACCCTCTCGCTGTACGTGGATAAACCCCGCAGAAGTAGAATCTGCCTTGTGACACTGACTGGAGAAGACAGGGCTAAACTACCCTGGTATTCAGAGTTCCTGCCGGTCCTAAAGTTCTAGGACTCTGTTATTTTATAGATAGGGACAATGACTTCAGGCAGATGAAGTAGTTTGACCAGAAGCAGCACAGAGAGTGAGTGAGCCAGGTTGAAATCTTGCATCAGAGTGGCATTCATTCCATTCCTGTGAAGTATCTAATTAAATTGCCCAAATTCATGAAGGCACTGTGTCTAGAACTTTGCCCTCTAGGTAATACACTCAGAGCAAGTCTCTAGCCATAACCCTTTCTTTTCTTTTCCCTTTCTTTCCTTTTTTCTTTTCCCTTTCCCTTTCCTTCCTTCCTTCCTTCCTTCCTTCCTTCCTTTCCTAGAATTATTGACATGGGCATCTTCACTTACTGGGTAGCTAACAGTAAAGTCTGCAAATAAAACTATAAGACTGCACGTTTGTGACTCCTTCATTAAAGGACAGTAGGGGCACCCACTCTGAATATAATAATTTATGGGACAGGGAGGTATATGAAATGATATGCACTGATATAAGTGATGCTATTTTGGTAAATTTGTGAATTTTATGTCCTCAGTGCCCAAGACCGTAAAGTTAAAATTTAGGACAGACTGCAAGTTAAGCCTTTTGCAGGGAAAGCAAGAGTAGGCAGTCTGACAGATTCAGACCCACTGCTACTAGAGTGAGCTAGAATAAAAACTGTCATAATATTTAAATGGTTATATTTGCTTGAATTATTTTGGCAAGGCAGCACATGTAAATCACATTTTTTTTTCTTTTTGTCTTCTCTCCCTCATTCTTACTCCCCGATGAAAAACAAGTGCTTCCTTAATCCAATTTCATTTAAATGCTAAAACCAGGGGTTTTATCTGGTTGGCTCAGAAGGATCAGCTTCCCACTCTCAACTTTAGCTCAGGTCACGATCTCAGGGTCCTGGGATGGAGTCCCACATCGGGTTCTGTGCTGGGTGAGGAGCCTGCTGGAGATTCTCTCCCTCTCCTTATGCCCCTCTGCTCATGTGTGTGCTCTCTCTCTCTCTCTCCCCCTCCCTCCCTAAAATAGATGAATAAATATTTAACAATGAATACATTGTGAAACCAAACAGCTAACATTTGGAATGGGTTCCATAACAACATTTGAAGATGGAGAGGATATGTAACCTTTTTAAAACTAGTGATAGTCTCCATTTCAATAAATGAATTGGTTGTATTGACTCCGATAAACATATTGATTGAAAAACTGCTTCGGGAATTATTAACTGAGAAAACACAACTCAGATGAGGGGCAGAAGACTCTGGGGAGTTGCCTCAATAATCTAGAAGGAAGTACTTAAATGAACAGTTAGTGTTCAAATGTGTATCCTTTATGAGTAGGCTTGAAATTAATGTCAAGTCTATCTAATTTTGGATTATTGAAGTAGGTATCTAAATTGTAAAATGTTCCTAATAAAAAATGACCTATTTAAATGATCTTGTTGCAAACAGTATGTGACAATGTCTTGTAAACATTTGATAACCACAACAATAGGACTAAGACATACCATTTAAGATGAATCAGTTTGATAGTTAAGTTAGGTGATTTGCACAAGATTACGTAGCTAATAAATCCTAAATCTCAAGTCTTCTTTGATATTTTCACAATGTTACGCTTTTTTTTGAAAGAATATTTTTCCTATTAGTGTTTCAAAGATTAGGGAATGAACATACCTGGTAAAAAAAAATTCTGTCTTGATTTTAGTAATTCTAATTTATTTAATCTATGTTTATGATAAATACATGTTACATATTTTAATTAGTATAACTATGTAATTATAATTTAATATAGTAACTAAGTCTCTGATTTAGTGTCACTAGAGTGTTTTGGAAGGAGTCATATTTCATTCCAACAGTAATAAAATACAAATTAGTGTGTATTGATTGCTTGCAAATACAAACTCAGATTTATTCAGCTTTTTCAGATTTCAGTTGACTTGAGTTCAAATTGCAGTATATCTGTAGTCTTGCACATCATAAAGAAAGAGCATAAAAGGGAAAACACACACACATGGGCGCCTGGGTGGCTCAGTGGGTTAAAGCCTCTGCTTTCGGCCCAGGTCATGATCTCAGGGTCCTGGGATCGAGGCCCGCATCGGGCTCTCTGCTCAGCAGGGAGCCTGCTTCCCCCTCTCTCTCTGCCTGCCTGTCTGCCTCCTTGTGATCTCTCTCCCTCTGTGAAATAAATAAATAAAATCTTTAAAAAAAAAAAAAAAAAAAAAAAAAAGGAAAACACACAACTACCTTTTCCTGAGGGCTTTTCCCATCTCCATCCCTGTTAAATACACATCTCTAGGAGCATTGGTTTGCTCTATAACTTCAGCATTAGTTGTGTAATACTCCTACTGCAGGAACATAGAGATAACTCTGCCAGTGTTTTCCTGACCTTGGTGCATCCCTGCCCAATCTGGGACCCACAGATTCACCAGTAGTTCTTTTATGAAACACCCATTCCTTTGATCCTTGTCCTTTGAGCATGCTAACTTCCCCAAGGCCAGGCCTCATGTAAATCATATCATTAGACTGCTTTTATTTTTCTTGCTGAGATGATGAACATTTTTTTAAAAGATGATTTATTTATTTACTTATTTGACACAGAGAGAGAGAGAGAGTGAGAGATCACAAGTAGGCAGAGAGGCAGGCAGAAAGAGAGGAGGAAGCAGGCTTCCCACTGAGCAGGGAGCCCGATGCGGGCCTCGATCCCAGGACCCTGAGATCATGACCTGAGCTGAAGGCAGAGGCTTTAACCCACTGAGCCAACAGGCACCCGATGATGAACATTTTGAAGAAAGTCTCAACACTTATATACAGATTTCTACCATCATTCAAGCTTCATCTTGGCTCTTTATCTGATGTTCAGTAATCTTTTATTCTCTGCTCAATTAACCATACAGTCACCCTTTAAAATAGACATTTTATTTTTGCCTGCCTAAATATCCATTTCCATATTCTGATAATAGTACACAACATTCTTTCTGGGACTTATATCTCCTCTACTTTCAACCTTTATGGCCTGAGTAAGGAGGCTAATTCCTTCTAACACCCACATCTCAGTACACTCACACATGAGATTTATGGGTAAGTAAATGACACTCAGTTGGCCAACCTGCTACTTACCTCCTTCTACTCATAGTGATTGATGAGAATGGGCATGCAATCCAAGTCTGTATGCTAAGCCTCAGTTCTTGAACCTTGCTGTGACTAGTGGAAAGGAGGTATTCTTTTTCCACTGCAATTGCTAAACAGCTTGAGTTTCAGCCTGGAGCTACTGGAGGCCAAATTTGCCACTGCATAGGCTGATCCTGCCTAAAAATAAAGCCCACACAGAAAAATAATGCCAAAAGATTGAGATATCCTGCTAATGGCAACATTTGAGCACTTAGATCCAAATATGCATAAAACTATCATAGACGTATTCCTATGAAATATTGTCCTTGGGTCGACTTGAATTGGATTTCTGTCGTTTCACTGAAATGAGTCCTAACTAAAGTATTATTCTATACAGACTGTTTTCTTTTTCTTTCTTTTTTTTTTAAAGATTTTATTTATTTATTTGACACAGAGAGAAAGAGATCACAAGTAGAGAGGCAGGCAGAGAGAGGAGGAAGCAGACTCCCTGCTGAGCAGGGAGCCTGATTCACGGCTGGATCCCAGGACCCTGAGATCATGACCCGAAGGCAGAGGCTTTAAGCCACTGAGCCACCCAGGCGCCCCTACAAACTGTTTTCTTAAAGGTTGTCAATAATACTAGCAATAACAAGTGGTATTTGTTGAGTCCTTACTTTATGTCAGATACCATTTTAAGAACTTTACGTAGATAAAATCATTGAAACTTCATAATAACTCTACATTATTTCCTATTATGAATGAAGAAACTAAAGCAAAGAGAGAGACAAGGAAACTTGTCCTAAGGTTTTATGAATTTAAGTGGGGTTCAAGCCAGGGCATTCTGGTTTCAGAGCCCAGCAGCTGAGCTATCCTATACTGCCTTGTGAGTCATCAGACTAAGTGGCTTTTCCTCTTCGTCCTTCACCTCTTTGCCATGTTCAACACTAGCTACTTGTTCACACTCTCATGGAAAGCCTCTGCTTTCTACAACATGATTTTCTTACAGTTCTTTCCAGTCTTTCTCAGAGGAACTTCTTTAGCTCTTTTTCTGCTGTGGTCTTAAATCTAGAATTTTCCTAAGGACTCTCTATCTTCCTATGGTTATCTCACAACTTCCAAGATTGCCTTTGCAAATGATGTCATTAACTCAACTTTTTATTTCTAACTGCCTGCTGTCTCAGATCACCTAAATGTCCTGCTGTAATCTCAAATGGCAGGAGTTATAGCATACAGTGTTGGTTTTCTAGGAATATGTTATGATTCCCATGTTATTTTAATTTTGACTGGTAATTATAACTGAAGCCAGAAGTTAGAAACCTCAACTCTTAGGTAGTGTAAAGATGACTGACATAGGGACTTTGAGATGACTTCATACTCTGCTAGCTGTTACATCTGGTGGAGTGACATATACTATCAGTAAATATTGCAATACCAATTACCTAGTAGTTAAATTAATACTTACTTGGTACCTTATAACCATGAACTTGAGCTTTTATCTGTCTTTGTACAAAAAACAATTAAAACTCTTCTGCAAAGTCTTGAAAATCACAGTCTTCATTTGTAATTGTGAGACCATGAATATTTGTTAGGATATTTCTTGTAGAGAATTGTGTTTCTTTACTTCAGGTTGTAAACTGGAAGGGGAGGTTGGTTTTAGTTCACCAGACCTGTACACCTAAACTCCTCTCTAGGGTTCTGGTTTTTAACTTTGATCGTACACTCGAGTCCCCTGAGCTCCCACCCTTGGGAATTCTGATTCAGTTGTACCAGGGTGACAATGGGCATGGGTATTCTCACCAGGCCTTTAGGAGCTACCAACGTGCAGTCAATGTTGAGGACCATTGTTTTGAGGGCTCACTTTTTAGGTCACTATGGATAACCAGTTGAATTTGAACTTCTAACAAAATATTTTTTTAGTATAAGTATTTTTATACTAAAATCTTGTCCAAGATTTGATTTTTAACTGGGTATCCTGTTTTTATTTGCCAAATTTTTCAACCCTGTCATTTCTCTGACTATATTCTGTGGCTTCATAGGAATTAAGAGGCTAAATTACATGCCTCAATCAGAAAGTGCTAAGACTTTTTGTCTTGTCTTTCTTCTTCCAGGCCTGTTGGTAATAAACTTGGTGCTTCTAAAGCATTATTTCTTAAAAAAAAAAAAAAGAAAGAAGGAAAGAAAGAAAGAAAGAAAGAAAGAAAGAAAGAAAGAAAGAAGAGAAGAGAAAAAAAAAATACTATGAGGGCGCCTGGGTGGCTCAGTGGGTTAAAGCCTCTGCTTTCAGATCAGGTCATGATCTCAGGGTCCTGGGATGGAGTCCCAAATCCTGCTCTGTGTTCACCGGGGAGCCTGCTTCCTCTTCTCTCTCTGCCTGCCTCTCTGCCTACTTGTAATCTCTCTCTGTGTCAAATAAATAAATACGATCTTTAAAAAAAAATACTATGAATCAGCCAGGTTTCTGGTTCTATGAGCTACCCACATTATTCCTTGTGTTTTTCATACAGTTTCCTCTAGCACTGGGAGATTCTAGCAAGTTTCAGGCCTTCGATCTCTCTGATATTCCCTTATGTCTCATCTTTCTGATTCCAGCTGGAGAAGGTTTTCTGCTCCTAAAGAATCATGTGATTACATTGGGCCTACCTGGATAATCTAGGATAATCTTACTATTTGAGTTCATAACTGTAATTACATCTACAAAGTCCTTTTTGCTGTGTAATGTAACATATTTACAGGTTCCAGGGATTAGGATGCGAACATGTTTTGAGGGCCACTGTGCCTACCACAGTTGACTTGTATGCAAATTTCACTTCTCTCTTCTGGCATACTGTTACCTCACCCTTTGTTGTAATGGAGCACATCCTCCAATTGTTTTCTGAAAAAGGATGCATGAAAAAAATATTTAAAATTTTGCATATCTGAAATACCTGTTTTTAGCCTGTTATTTTCTAGGTTGGAAATAATTTTCCCTCGGAATTTATCTTTTATGTTTCTGCTAAAAAGTCCAATCTCATTTTAATTTCTGAATTTTCATAAATGATCTATATTTTCCCTCCCTGGAATCTATTAAAGTCTTTTCTCTGGCTGATATGCTTTGAAATTTCACAGTAATACACCTTGGTATAGATCATTTCTATCCATTGAGCTGAAAGCTTCTGTCCTATTGCCCTTCAGTTCCAAGGGCTATTGTCTTGGTTTTCCTCAATAATTCTTTGTCTTCTATTTGCTGAATTCACTGTTAGGTATTGACCTTTCTAGCCTAGTTGTCCTAGCTAAAACCTGCAGTACAAAGTTGAAAAGAAGTAGGAAGAGAGGACATTCTTGTTTTATTCTTGATCTCAGGGGAAATTCATTTTTTCAGCATTACGTATGATCTTAGCTTTGGGTTTTTTGTAGATGTCTTTTATCATGTTGAGGAAGTCCCGTGGTTGAATGTTTTTATCATGAAAACGTTAGATTTTTATCAAGCGCTTTTTCTTCATTTATTGAGATGATCCTGTGGCCTTTCCCCTTTATTCTAAGAGTATTACTTCAATAAACCAACTTGCAGTCCTCAGAGAAGTCCTTCTTGGCCATGTTGTAAAATGTTTTTTCTATGTTGGATTTAGGTTGCCAGTTTTTTATTGTGGATTTTTGTATTAATATTCATAGGGTATATTGGTCTGTAGTTTTCTGTATTTTTTGATGTCTTTGGTTTTGTTATTGATTGCCTTAGATTCTCAGGTGGGAAATCAATAAATGCAACCCCAGTCTTGGATAGGAATCCAGATAAGCCACTTCAGGGAAATGGAAATTTCTATCTAGCAGAAAAACCGATAATCTTTAGAGGCTCTCCCCTTCGAGCTTCCTTCCCCTTCCTCAAACCAGCTAATGAAACTTGCTTTTTATTGTTCCAAACCTTATTTATAGTCTTTGGGTCCTCTGTTTTCATTATTTTGATGTGCTGTGGACAAGTCAAGATTTACTCCAAGAGCCCCCCCCCACTCACTCCCTGAATAAGCGCTTTTGATTCACCTCTGGTCGTCAACTCACATAGGAACTCCAATTCGTCAAGAGTGAAGTCAAGAACACTTTAGTGATTAATCCCGTTTGAACAAAGGTGGAACCTCAGGCACAGGAAGCAACAGACCCAGCAGGTGGGCTCAGAACTCAGCCCTCCGGGAGCGACAGGGTGAGGCCGAGGTCGCAGAAGGCCCGGGAAACTTCAGTTGCTCTGGTAAGGGGATGGCAAGAGTGAACAACTTGGCCCCGGTCTCACCGAGCCCGGCTCTGCGGGCGCTGCGCTGGCCGGCACCGGGTCAGGGCGGGGCGTCGCCCACACTCGGCCGGGGCGGAACCCACCGAGGTGAGTGAGCTGGGCGGCGTGTGGCGGGGAGCGCCCGGGCGCCGACATCCAGGCGAGCTGGAGCGCTTTCCGCGGGGTTTGGCTCCTGTCGCTTCCCGTCTCGCAGAACCGGCATCGCGGCCGCTGCAGCCGCGGCGCAGCGAGTCCTCAGAGCCGGGCGGCGGGGCGCGGGGCGCGCCGGGAGGGGCGCGGAGCCGGCGGCTCCCGGACTCGCACGCAGGTAAGGGCCGGTGGCTGGGAGCCCGGGCGGGCGCGCCTCCCGGACGGTGTCCGGCCTCTGCCGGCCCGGACCGGCGGTGGTGGCTCTGCGGGGCCCGCTGGCAGAGCTAGGACTGCTGGAGGGCCGGGCTGGCCGGGCCCGGGCTGGCCTGGGGCTGGCCTGGCTGCCTCCCGCCCCGGCCTCAGGTGATGCGGCCCCAGCGGTTGAACTTGCGCGCTTGAGGCTCTCCGCGAAGTCCTCCGGGCGCCACCGTAGACCGGGTGGAATTACCCGGGGTCTGGAAATGTGAGCCAGGGCCCTGAGGACCGGGCCAGGCTGGGGGCAAGGGGAGCAGCGTTCCGGCGGAGGGCAGGGAGCGGTTGGACTGGGCGATTGGGTCGGTCGTTGGATGCCCTCCAGGTCGGAGTTGGGGAACTGAGTCCTGTTTCCTCTGAGAGCTTCTGGGAAGAGTCGGCACACACCCCTTCCGTGGCCCGTTGCCTCCGCGCAGAGCCACTTTCTTTTGTCTGGTCCGTTTTGGTGTTGGCCCTTTAGCCGCTTTTGTCGCAGCCTTGGATCCAGAGTGTACAGACTTGGCTAGGCTGAGGTTATAAGGACGCTTTGTGCAGCGGGGGGGAGATGAGGAGACGGTTGGGGGCGGGGGCTCTTAATATTACTGCTTATTTAGCACTAATGTGTATGTATTACCCCGTGTTCTTTTCCAGAGAGTACTCAATACTTCCGTAGCATCTGATAGTTTCAGGTGCACCCAAGACAGCATTCATTAGTTTACTTCAAAGGAGCGTTGTATGGGCAGGTTCCTATAAATTACCCCATTTTATAGACCAGACAGCTGAGGCACCCACGCCGAAACACGATTGTATCAAAACTAAGCAGCCAGCCCTTGTGGGAGCTGTGATTAGAACTTGTCTGGCTGAGAGTTATTCTTGGTCCAGTCAGTCAGTCACTCAACCCCATACAAAATGTAGGGCTCAGAGTACCCATTGAATACTCTTTATGTTTTGTTAGTCATTAATTACTAACACCTCTCATTAAAATAGAATTGAGTCGTTTCAGACTCCTGGAATATTACCCCTAAAAAGTGTTGTTTAGAAGACTGGCATCATTTTGTTGTGCAAACCTAAGTTCAGCTGCCTGTCGGTGGAAAAGACCAATATCCAGGAGAGGAGGGGTTTTTGGGGTTTTTTTGTTTTGTTTTTATTTTTTAATTATGTTCAGTTAGCCACAGTATCCCACATAACTAGTTTTTGATGGAGTGTTCAGTAATTCATTATTTAAGTATAACACCCAGTGCTTATCACAGCAGGCGCCCTCCTTAATTACCCATCACCCTGTTACCCCCTCCCTCCACCTACCTCTCCTCAAGAGCAGAGATTTGATTGGAAAGGAATATGAGCTTTATGCAGGAGATCAGCCTTCTGGGGGAGAAGTGGATTTTTGTCCAGAGGCCCTCCTCGGTTTCTGTGTGGCCCAGAGGTTTTTAAAGGGGTTTAATCAGTTACAGCAGTACAGTGGGCTGTAACATTTCTTGATTACATGTAGACTTGGTGATACCAGCTATCGAGTTATCTTCGTACTTGGAGGCTGTGCGAGATCTGGTTCCTTGGTACCCAGGAGTGCTCGTACAAGAGTATTCTGTTCTTTATGCAGTGGAGGGCAAGATGGACAAAGGGAGATCAGTGAAGTCATTCATGTGACCTTAAAATGAAAAAAAAAAATTGCTAAAAGATTGTTGGGCGAATCAGAAAGTCCAGATGGCTTCAAGCATACTTGCCGGCCTCTGTATCCTGGGAAGGTTCTAGTCTCTTATTCCAAGGCCAGTGGTCTGCAGATCTCAAAAGAAAGCAAATTAGTTCTATTACAGATCAAGAGCTTGAGATCAGCAGGCAAGGAGTATGTTAACTTGAAGCACGTTAACCCTTAAGACCAGCTAGAGTGCAATTACAGTTTCAGTTGTTGAATAGGATCAGGAGAGTAGCAGTAAGGACTAAATTTGTCTTTGACCTGTCAGATCTTTAATATCCTATATAATTATGGTGCCACTGGGAGCCCTAAATATTTGTTTAATGAATAAGTAGAATGGAAGAAGTGGGCACATAGGTATTCTAGAACACTGAGCAGCAGGTTTTCTTTTCTCAAACAGAAGAATTAAATGTTTAGCAGAATAGCCATTTCAGTAATTTCAGCGAAATTTGGCTTGTAATCATGCATTTATGTTGTACTTCTTTTTTTAAAGATTTTATTTATTTATTTGTCAGAGATTACAAGTAGGCAGAGAGGCAGGCAGAGAGAGGAGGAAGCAGGCTCCCCGCTGAGCAGGGAGCCTGATGCGGGGCTCAATCCCAAGACCATGAGTTCATGACCTGAACTGAAGGCAGAGGCTTTAACCCACTGAGCCACCCAGGCACCCATGTTGTTGAACCGTTTTTGGTTCTGGAGACTTAAAAAAGTACATCAGTTTCCCTAGGGTTTGCTCTCACGTGAGTTTGCTGATAGATCTTTTACTGCCTATTTTTCTTCCTCTCTTTTATTTGTGTTTTTAGTTTTTCAAAATGAAGATATTTTTCCTTCTAAAATCAAGTATTTAAAAAAATAAGCATCCTTTTTTGATAAAATAGACTCCAGTAGAATGCTTATGAGTGTATTTTAAGGTAGACACCAGCCTCTTTAATAAGTAGCTGTCATACATGAAGCAAGAATTCTTTCAGGCAAGTATGCAATGAATTAATAACCATTTTAATAGATCTCTGTACTATTTTATGACACATGTACCTCATTTAAAGCCTTTTTATCCAGCAGCATAAAGCTAAAACATTTCATTTAAATTTGGTTAACTAGGGCGCCTGGGTGGCTCAGTGGGTTAAAGCCGCTGCCTTCGGCTCAGGTCATGATCCCAGGGTCCTGGGATCGAGGCCCACATCGGGCTCTCTGCTTGGCGGGGAGCCTGCTTCCTCCTCTCTCTCTGCCTGCCTCTCTGCCTACTTGTGATCTGATCTCTCTCTCTCTCTCTGTCAAATAAAAAAAAAAAAAAAAAATCTTAAATTTGGTTAACTACATAGCATGAATGTTAGGGCACAGTATGCCTAGACTTACTTATCAACTCATGAAATAAACAAGATTCTTTCCTTATTCAGCCTTCATTCAGCTACCTGGCGGCAGGGGGGGTGGGGGTGGGGGGAAGGATGATAATCTGGCCTTTCTCTCATAAGGGATATTGGGAGAATTAATGAAGTAAATATCGTTAACTACATAGAAGAAAGATGCCCTGTGACTTCAGAGAATGACTATAGAGTCATGAAACCCTGTGCCTCCCTGCAAACATGCTGTTAATTATTTTTTGAAATAGAGTGGTCATTCCAAGTAGTCACTTTAAGAAGCCAAACATTTCTAAATGTACTATTGCTAGTCACAATTATTTTAAATCTCCTGCAATTTCTAGTCCATTTATAAGTAACAAAAACAAAAACATGCTTTGAGGATCACTTTTATAAGGACTGGTTTCTGTTTGTATTTTTTCATTAAAAAAACTATATAACTCAGTTTGAACCCATAATTTGTTTGCTAAACTTGGTAAAATGATTTCTGCATGATTGTGAAACTCATTTGTATCGTCAAGATTTTACCACTATTGAGGATGTTTAAAAGATTATTTGAAAGGCTATGAAAGCAGTTTCAAAAGGGTGATTTAGTAATAGTTTTAAATAGTGACAACATTGTTAGAATAACTTTGCATCCTTCCCAGAGTGAATATTCTAAAGGGTACAGTGCCTACTTGAAGGTTAAAGTTCTATGTCTGTGTATGTTTTTGTACATAGATATATTTATTTCTACGTGTACATTTGCATGTTTGTTAAATATTTCAAAGCTAATAATTTGTATCATATCCTGACGATCGTAGTCCACAATAAAATGGGGACATAAAAATACCCACATTAAATTACCTTGTTTTGGAGCATCTGCATGGCTCAGTCGGTTAAGCATCCAACTCTTCGTTTTGGCTCAGGTCATGATCTCAGGGGGCTTGAGATGGAGCCACATGTTGGGCCTCATGATGGGCTGTGGGAGCACAGAGTCTGCTTAAAATCATCTCTGCCCCTCCCCCTGCACGCAAGCACATCCACAGCTCATGCTCTCTTTCTCTCTCTCTCAAATAAATTTTCAAAAAGTATCTTTTTTTACCATAGTAGTTGATAAAGTATATAAAAATAGAATCATGTTGGTGAAAACTAAGTATTCTTGGTACTGAAAGCATTAGCCACTTAAAAAGGTGTTTCATTGCTTTCTTAGATTTTGAAAAAAATTTTTTTTTTAAGATTTTATTTATGTGTCAGAGAGAGAGCACAAGCAGACAGAGTGGCAGGCAGAGGCAGAGGGAGAAGCAGGCTCCCTGCTGAGCAAGGAGCCGTATGCAGGACTTGATCCCAGGACCCTGGGATCATGACCTGAGCTGAAGGCAGGTGCTTAACCAACTGAGCCACCCAGGCATCCCAAATTTTGAAAAAACTTAAGGAAATGACTTCAATGGCAAATCTTTTAGAAAAGTGAAAAAGCTAAGAAAATTAGATCCATTGCATTTTTTTTTATCCTGATAAATTTTTCTATAGCAAGCAGAAATATTAAGGGTTATATTAATAATAGAACTGGCCTCAAATTATATAATCTCTTTATCTGATTAATTCACTGATGGTTTGATAGCTGGAAATCTTTAGAAACAATCAGATCGTTAGCACACATTTTTTAAAGCAGCTTCAAAATACCCTTCATAAAATGGCTGAGATAAGCATGAGAGTTACTCTGATTAAGAATTGCTTGTCCTATTTAGAAGCCTATTAAAAAAAATTCATCCAAAGGGCCAGAATTGAAGTGTGGACACCAATGTAGACAGCTTTTAATGAATAGTATAGACAGGTGGGCCAATGGTACAATGAGTAAATTGAGGACTGTTTACTTAAAGTTTATTTAATAGAGATAGAAATTAAAACTGAGGTGTATTTTTCTGGCCATACTCTCTTTGAATTTTTGGTTTTAAGGCAAAAACCATTCTTTCTCAGACTCCTTGTCTTTAGGATAATATATAAATTTGTATAATAAATATTTAGCTACATCTATCTGACTTAAAACGAGCTAAGGCTGTATAATTTTAAGTAAAGCTTTCTCTCTTCTAGTCAGGCATCATACTGTTTGCTCACCAAACAACCATATCCTTTCCCAATTTAGTGTTTTGGCCTATTTTAGTTTCCTTGCTCAGAGTATCCATTTCTCTCCACTCTACTTGACTAACGCTCTCTACATCCTCTCTATCCTTTAAGACCCAGCTGTAATACCACTGTTTTCCACAAAGCTTTCCCTGACTCCCTGGTTGTTTAGTTTACCAGGTAGTTCTATGTGTTGGTTACTTTCAGTGTTTTTTATTATTTCATTTATTTTCACCTTGAACTTGTTTTCCACCTAGATTTTCCTCCTCAAAGGCACAAGTCATACCTTAACTATATATTTTTTTCTGAATCATATACATGAACTTGAACACTGGATAAGAGCAAGAGATATCAGCTTATGAGATTAGATCTATGAAATACATTTATTAATCAGATACTCAGGTACAATTTTTTCATGCTTCATAATTATTTCAGTTAGTGTTCTAGGAGAAAATAGGTTGCAGTCTTAAATGGGATAATGGAGAAGAGTTTAACTTGAAAGGTACGCCTGCATTAAAATAAACCGACAATGGATAGTGAAGCGTCCCAGGACTAGCAGTAGTCGGAGCCTTTACTGTCCCTAGGCCTGAATGGATATTAAGATGGGAACCATTGTTACACCCAAAGGGGTTAGCTGTGTGGAAAAGGCTGTCCAACTACAGCTCTGGCCTTTCTGGGAAGGAGCTGGGGAAATAAATACCCCAGCTTCACTCTCTTGCAGTCCTGTGATGTCCTGTTTTTTCTAGTCTAATTTAGTTACCTGTCATGCAAGAACACTTTATTTGTGAATGATGCATTTCATTTGAACTACTACTTTTTTTTCCCTTGTGGAGTGAGCTGGTATGGTATTATTATACCTGCCTTCTCAATTATTTGTTTATTCTCTCATGTTTTATGTTTTGCTTGTACAGTGTATAGGTAGAAGACCTAGAACTGTCTGCATAGTCACTGGCAAATCTGTCCCATTACCATTTGAACCACGTGACTTGTCTGAATAAGTCAGGGTTGCTCATTTTCTCTTTGTGCCATTTTGATCAGGGGTTTTCAGTCTTAGCTGTATGTGGTTCTCGATGCAATCAAGCAGGTTTAGGGTAAGGATTGATCTGTCCGTTTATTTATTGAGCATCTGTTCTTTTAAAAAGTTTTCAGGTATTTCAGTTTTCAGATACACAACATGTGAGAAGCACTAGCTTCTCACTAGCACTAGCAAAGTTAATCACTTTGACCCAAAGGTTAAAGACTGGTTGTAGCCTCTTTTCTCCTCATTGTATGTATAGCACAGTAAGTAAGGCTCAAATGCAATTCTAATGTTGCTTTATGTACTCTTGAAAGCAAAATAAATGTTTTAGATATTTAACATTGAGAAATGCTTACAATACAGGATGCAGGGTATGTGGTTTCCATGTTACTAGAAATAATTTGAAGTTTAGAAAAATCATAAAACATTTCAAATAAATAGTGAATAATACAATGAAAACTCATGTTTTCATTACCTAGTCATATAAAAATTAACATTTTACTATTTTTTCTGATTTTTTAAAAAATAAGATTTAAGCCCCCTTATCTTCCTTCTTAGTGGTTTTGATTATCCTAAACTGGGTGTCTTTTATTCTGATTGATAGTTCTAAACTTACACTACCTCACCATGTATCTGTAAACAAAATATAACTTTATTGCATATGCCCTAAAATTTTTTTTGTAACTGTTAAATCATGTTATGTCCTTTTTTAATTAGCATATTTCTGCAGCCTTTTTTTCTTACTTAACATAATTTAGAATTTTTTCTAGATAATATGTACCTTTAGTTTGCTTTTATTGCTGTACAGCATTAAATTGTGTCAGTGAACAAAAATTTGTCATCTATTGAAAAGTGTTGCTCAAATGGACGTTCTTATGTATTTTTTATGTACATAAAAACCTAGATGTAAAACTGTAAATCAGTAAACATTCTCTCTTCCCAGATTTTGCCAAATTGCTTTCCAAAATGGTTGTGCCTACTTGTACTTCCCTATAGCAGTTTATGAGACTTTTGATGTAGCTCCATATCATTTTTTACATGGGATATTGTCAGACATTTAAATTTCCCCCAATATAATCATGAAATGGTATCTTATTTTAATTTTAACTTTCACCATTTCTGGTGAAATTGAACACTTTCCATATGATTGCTAGCCATTTGCATTTTCTCTTCTAGAAATAGTGTTCTCCTAAGTTTTTCAGCTTTTTACCTTACTGATATAAATTATTTCTGGGGGCGCCTGGGTGGCTCAGTGGGTTAAAGCCGCTGCCTTCGGCTCAGGTCATGATCCCAGGGTCCTGGGATCGAGGCCCACATCGGGCTCTCTGCTCAGCAGGGAGCCTGCTTCCTCCTCTCTCCTCTCTCTGCCTGCCTCTCTGCCTACTTGTAATCTCTCTCTCTGTGTCAAATGAATAAATAAAATTTAAAAATAAATAAATAAATAAATAATTTCTGGGCAAGAAGTAAACATGCCATATAGTTTAACACTGGAATATCCATAAAATTATTAACTTTTAAACAAGTTGTACAAAAGTTTCCCAGTTCAAAAGTGGTATCTGAATAGCAGCCTTCAGTGTAGTTTTTTCTCATTTTTCATTAAGTTCCTGCGAAGATGTAGAATAAAATGAAAACACAACATAAAACAAAAAACACAAAAACCAGGAAAAAAATGTGACCCTACGAAGCTGATTGTCCTCTGCTAAGGAGAATTTCTCTATGTTAGCACCTTCATTCCCTATGTCACCTTTGATACGGACTGCCTGATAAATACAGACTAAGAGGCTTCTTTCTGCCCTTCAGTCAATTCCCTCAGGTAGGTAGGTCCTCTACCAACTAGCAAACTGGGAAGACATCACTCTCAGCCTCTCAGATACTGCTTTGAAGCTCCTAGATTGTTCTGTTACTTGCTGTGTTCTGCACAATTATCAGCACGTGCCCAGGCGGGAATGTCGGGGCTTTGTGGTGGGTGCCACAGAGCGTTTAGAGAGGTAAAAAGCGAAAAACCCTGTTGACAGTATACGCAGGAATTGCAGTTGTATCTGTTTTCACGGGTCCTGTCAGTTTCTCTCCCAGGGAAATGGATAGGCAATAAAGGGTGGGGGCATGCTGCCCCCACTGAAGAACAGAAGAGAGAATAGGGAACCAGTTGGTGAAAGGGAAACCAGAATCAGTGCTTTGTGTATTTTAGCAAGCTCTGCCACCATAGATCTGAGTAGGTGGGCGGAAGAGTGATCATGGTAATTTTTTTACTTTGTTTCACACCCAAGTCTAGTCGGGTCTTCCTGTGATTCATTCCTAAAATGAAATCTCTGAAATAGGGCGCCTGGGTGGCTCAGTGGGTTAATGCCTCTGCTTTCGGCTCAGGTCATGATCTCAGGGTCCTGGGATCGAGGCCCACATCGGGCTCCCTGCTCAGCGGGGAGCCTGCTTCCCCCCCCCTCTGCCTGCCTCTCTGCCTCCTTGTGATCTCTCTCCCTCTGTGAAATAAATGAATAAAATCTTTAAAAAAAAAAAAAAAGAAATCTCTGAAATACTGTGGAACAGAGGAAGGTTTATTATTAAGAGGAACTGTGATATAACAATTTCAAAGACTTCATAGGTAGTAGTTGCATGAATAATATGTTTTGTATCCAGAGTATTCAATTTATGCTTCAGGGGTTCTGCAAATAGTGAAATATTTAAGCTCTTCTTTTCTTTTGCCGAGTTGATATTTTTGGAATCCCTTACAAGGGGAAAAGTGCCACTGCTGCTTTTGTTAATGCTGGCATTCTCAAAAGAAATTTCATAAATTGAATCAGTTTCATTAGGCAATCTTACTGATCATCATTAAACATTTTGTTGTGAAATTATGCATGTTAGATACACTGAATCATGAGTAATTGTTCAGAATGTGGGATAAATTAGCGCATCACAGGTGCAGAAACATTTAAAGAAGGCAAGCCAAACCATACATTCTTCAGTAGCCTCTGAGGGCCTCAGTGAAGGGGAGGACCGAAAGAACGGCTAGGGCAATATGGCCGTTTTAGGATTATCATAAGCCGCATAGTCTTTAAGAGCATCATTGACTTTCAGAGTGATCCATGATGAAGGACTGTCTATGTAGAACAGCAGGGTTCTACATAGACAAGCATTTACTTGCCAGGCAGTGGTAAATGGGAGAATAAATGATAGGTATGCCACGATGTAAAACACGCAAAGTCAATGCAAATGTTAAAAGCAAAAAAGTACCAATATCCAGAAGGAAAGCTAGGAGTGTGTGCAGTTTTTGTAGGCTCTGTTGACTTATGGGACCCCGTTGTATTGTGAGAATGGTTAAAGGAGAGTACTTTTGATGCCACCCAAAAGCTAATCAAGACTGAAAGTAGATCTTGATACTTGTAACTACCGTTTCCATGCCTTACCTTCTGCTCTTCTTTAGTCATCTAAGATGCCAGCAGGAGGGGGAGATGGGGTGGGCATCCTGTGGTGTTTTCACCTCCTCTGTTCCAATAAATAGCTTAACAGAGAGTACTTTGCCCCAGCCGAACTTTAAACTGTCCATGAGGGCTTCAGTCCACTTCACTCCTCTTATCCTTATAAGTCCTAAGACTCAAGAAAGTAAGAACTTTGTCTTCACAAAGTGGTGAGAATAGTTTAGGAAGCTACTTAAATTTTCTAGGCCTCAGTTTCCTTATCATCAAAATGAAGTTAACAATTCTTACCTCACAGGAATGTCCCGATGATTAAAGGAGCTAATGCCATTTAATAACTACTGTATTCAAAAATCCTAGCTAGTATTTAAAATAATACCAACCCTTTGACTTCATGTTGTATAGATAGAGATTTCAGTTTAAAAATATAGAGCATATCTTTTTCTGGCCCTTTGCTTATTAAAAAGAGAAAAAGCCTATTTTTCTGATTGCTCCATAGAGGTTTATAAATAATTTGAATACATCCAGTAACTCATAGTCATCAAACCACATATGATGTCATGCAACTCAGACAATGTTCTAAGATGGAGCCTTTAAAAAGTCAACCTCTATAACAGCTTTATGAGGCTGAGACCAGCTTCCTTTGGTGGTGTTTGCCAGAGTACCTGGGTGATGCCAGTAAATTTTGCCTCGACTTTAAGCAGAGTAAGGAAGTGATTTTTTTTTTTTTTTTGGTCTTACCTCTGCTTACTTGCTTACTCACTTAGTCAACTTATTGGTGCCCCACACTGTGTCAGCACTATAGTAGATGGAACTGTCAAGAAGCTTGCAACTCAGCAAGGAAGATCGACATGGAACAAGTAATTAAAAGTGTGATGAATGTTCTGAGGGAGAACTAGAAAGATCTTTGGTAGAAAATAATAGTTTATTATCCCCACCCCCCTCAGAAAGGGGTATTTAAGCTGAGACTGGAGGATATGGAAGTACTTCCTGGAGGCTACAGGTGGGCGCACCAGGGATTGAGCAATAGGAGTAGGAGGAGGGAACCAGTAGAGTGGAGGATCTGAAAAAGGCTGGACTGCTGGATTGTAGGGCAGAAGGGGGCAGAGCATGGGCAGCAGCCTGGTCAGCAAAGCACAAGAAAGCCTCTGAAGGAAGCAGGAGAATAATGATTGTTTTGCATTTTCAACAGACTCTTCCTTCAGTGTAGAGAATAAAATGTTTCAGATTCTCATAAAGTAACATTTTGGTGACTAGAACCATAATTTTTGGCCTAGAATTTGTGATGCTGCACATTTATTTGCTTATTGTTTATAGAGTGTATGGAATGAAATGTCTTCCTTTCTCCACAGTTCTCCTTTGGTCTGTTAGAGAAATTCTATTCTATTCTACTTGTTCTTTTTTCTTTTTCTTTTTTTTTTTTTAAGATTAGAGAGTATGTGCACGAGTTGGGGAGGGGCAAAGGGTGACTGAGAGGGACAAGCAGAATACTTGCTGACCAATGCAGGGCTTGATCCCAGGACTCTGACATGACATGAGCTGAAATCAAGAGCCAGACGCTTAACTGACTGAGCCACCCCAACTCCCCTCCATTCTATCTTTTTTGAAAAAAATGGCAAGGAAGCTTTTGCCCTCAACCCACCTTAATCCTTTTCCCTCATCTTCCTTTCAGGATTTTCAGGTTTTCAGAACAAATTCTAAGAATCATGGCTATAACTCTGAGTGACGTTGCTAAATAACAGGAATAAGAAGTTTTTCTTGGGCGCCTGGGTGGCTCAGTGGGTTGGGACCTCTGCCTTCAGCTCAGGTCATGATTCCAGGGTCCTGGGATCGAAGCCCGCGTCGGGCTCTGCTCGGCGGGGAGCCTCCTTTCTCCTCTCTCCTCTCTCTCTGCCTATCTCTCTGCCTACTTGTAATCCCTCTCTCTGTGTCAAATAAATAAATAAAATCTTAAAAAAAAAAAGTTTTTCTTGAACAGGAGAGGCTACCAGTTATGATAACCTGAAACCTCTGCTCCATATACCTAGAACCTGTCTAGAAATGTTTGATTATGTATCATGTAGATTCATAGATTAAATTGTAACAAAGTAAAAGAAAGCAGAGGAACCAAAAAGAACAAGGGTGGGGAGAGCTTGGAAAGTAGACACAAGACAGAAACTGTCCTTGTTCTTGGAGTGAGGTTGCCTAGGTTCAATGACATAGGGGCTTATTTCTTCTGTTTTGTTTTTACTTAGGGGCTTGGATTTTAACACTTCTAGTCATCCAGGAGACCAGAGTCCTTGGATACACGTCAGCACAGGGAGTTGGCAACAGAAACTTCCCAGTAAAGCCAAGACTTAGAAAGGGTGACATTCTCAGTATAACAGTAGATTAGGAGAAAAAAAAAATTGTCTTCTGACACAGAGAGTTTATAAGAAAGTCTATATTGACCTAGTCTCTGAGCTGAACACAGAGAAAAGTCTCATTTGAAAATTCTCTTTATTGGTGCGCCCGGGTGGCTCGGTGGTTTAAAGCCTCTGCATTCAGCTCAGGTCATGATCTCAGGGTCCTGGGATAGAGCCCCGCATTGGGCTCTCTGCTCAGCAGGGAGCCTGCTTCCTCCTGTCTCTGTCTCTCTGCCTGCCTCTCTGCCTACTTATAATCTCTCTCTCTGTGTCAAATAAATAAATAAAATCTTTAAAAAAAAAAAAAGAAAATTCTCTTAACTTTTTAAAAAATTTATAAAAAATTTCAAACAGGGCACCTGGGTGGCTCAGTGGGTTAAAGCCTCTGCTTTCGGCTCAGGTCATGATCTCAGCGTCCTGGGATCGAGGCCCGC
>LNAC01000183.1:299311-333592 GCA_002007465.1 Ailurus styani
AAAAAAAAAAAAAAAAATTCTCTTAACTTTTTAAAAAATTTATAAAAAATTTCAAACATACGCAGAAGTAGAGAATGGCATGATGATTCCTCATGTATCCATCACCCAACTTCAATAGCTATTATTTCATTTTTCTTTTTCCTACATTTGTTTCTACATTATATAGTTTTGCCTATGAATGACCAAAGTTACAATATTTATCTCTAACCTGAGGACCTTTAAAAAATATATAACTACAGCATTTTATTATCATGTCCACAAGGTTAACCGGTTTTTAGTATCATCCAGTACCTAGTTCATGTGTAATTTTCCCCATTTGTCTCAAAAACATATTTTTTAGAGTTGATTTCTTTGAATCAGTATTGAAACATGGTCTACATGTCCCTCTTAAAAATTCATTTGTTTGTTGAAAAAAAAAAACCCAAGTCATTTGTAGAATTTTTCACATTCTGCATATGGCCAGTTGTATGCTTATGGTGTTGTTTAAAATGTTCCCTTTGTAAGGTTTCCCGGTAGCCCTCCCAGTATCGGTGGATTAAACAAAGCACCAGACGAATAGGCACAAGGGGAGATTTAATAGAGATGCCCTCGGGCGAGGTTCCGCTACTCGGAGAGAAGGGAGTCGGTGAAGTCGGGCCCAAGGCAGGGTGACAAGGGTATATATTGGGAACGGCAGGGGGTGAAGAAAGTNGCCCTTATGGTGTTGTTTAAAATGTTCCCTTTGTAAGGTTTCCCGGTAGCCCTCCCAGTATCGGTGGATTAAACAAAGCACCAGACGAATAGGCACAAGGGGAGATTTAATAGAGATGCCCTCGGGCGAGGTTCCGCTACTCGGAGAGAAGGGAGTCGGTGAAGTCGGGCCCAAGGCAGGGTGACAAGGGTATATATTGGGAACGGCAGGGGGTGAAGAAAGTTCAGACAGTCGGGGGCGAAGTGTTTCGGTTGTCTGGCTTAAGTTCTGGTTTCTTGGAGTTGCTTAAGTTTTCAGGTTTTTTGCTTAGTTATGGTTTCGTGGAGTTGTTGTGTTAGTTGCAGAGATTTTGTCGGGAGGGTCAGCAGTCTTGGACTTCCTCTATTTTACACAGCCTCCATCTCCCTCCAGCCCAACACCCTTATTCTTCATTTAGTATATAAAATGGTTCTCAGACTTAGATGCTTGCTTGATTTGGTTCCACTTAATTTTTTTTTTTAAGACTATAGGTGGTGTGGGGTAATTTTAATTGTATTATGTCAGGGGGCACATTATGTTTGGTGGTTGTTATGGCCTGAAATGTGCCCTTGCAAATTAATATGTCGAAGAGCTAATTCCCAGTATCACAGAATGTGACTGTGTTTGGAGAGAAAGCCTTTAAAGAAGGGCTTTAGTTAGAATGAGGCTGTTTGGATAGGCCTCTATCCAGTCTGATCAGTATCCTGATAAACAGAGGAAATTTGGATTCACAAAACGACATCAGGATGGGTGTCTCCAGAGGATTCATGAGAAGGAAGCCATCTAAAACCCGAAGAGAAGGACCTCTGAGAAAACCAATCCTGATGGGTCCCTTGGTTTTAGACTTCTAGCTTCTAGAACTGTGAGAAAAATTTCTATTGTTAAAGCCATCCAGTCTGTGGTACTTTGCTATGGTAGCCCTAGCAACCTAATACAGTTGTCCTCTATTTACCTCTGGTTTTTTAGTGATGATGAGGGTTGATCTTTGAGTTCATGTGATACAGTCTTGTATATACATTATAAAATGTTCATAACCCTTTTTCTAATGTTTTTAGTATATGTTAATGGTCTTTTTCCCTAAATCTCTCATTTTATTAGGTGTTGAAAAATGGTGATTGTATTAATCACCCTACATTTATTAGCATGATGCCTCATGAGTTCTTCCTCATCAACTAGTTACCCTAAATAGTTTGTTTAGCAAAAAGAGAGTAAGTGCTTGATTTGATTCTTTCCCTTTATCCATTTTCAGATTCTCATGTCCTCTAAATCACCTGAGAAGCCTTAACTTCAGATTTTAGGTCTTGAATTTATACTACCAGGATGAGCCAGGGACTCCCAAACTGAGAAACTTCCCTAAAGGGTATTGTTGTGCTGCCGATGTCCCTTCAACCCTTGTTCATTGTGAAACTGTTCTTCTTGGAGAGACAAGTCCTCTAACAGGGCCCCATACTTGTCTCGTGGTAGACTTTATATTCCAACATTATAAAACTCAGGAGGAACTGAGTGATAATGACGGGTCAGTATTTGGTTCTTTTCCATACTTAAAACCTTGTAGATCTTAACCATTGTCTGGCTTTAGAGAACCATCCCACATTTAAATCTTCTGCTCAGACACTCTTTACAAGTCCACATTCCTGAATCCAGCTGTGTACTTAATAGTTAGACTTGCAAGTCAAGGGGCGCCTGGGTGGCTCAGTCAGTTAAGCATCTTGCCTTGCTCATACTCAAAAATTTGGAGCTATGCTTGATTCCTCTCTTAGACCCTATATTCAGTCTTTCTGGAAATCCTGTTTGCTCTACCTACAATGTATATCCAGAATTTGACCCTTATTTACTACCACCACTGCTACCACCCTGATCAGAGTCTTGTCTTTTGGCTGGATAACTGCTGCAGTGTTTTCCATTATAACGAAGTTCATCTGATAGAGCAGGTAGTAGATAGTTTTAATAACCATATTTCTGCTTTATACTTAGAATTTTATCTAAAACTTGGGGTGCCTGGTGGCTCAGTCAGTTAAGTATCTGCCTTTGGCTCAGGTCATGATCTCAGGGTCCTGGGATTGAGCCCCGAGTTGGGTTCCCTGCTCAGCGGGGAAGTCTGCTTCTCCCTCTCCCTCTGCCCCTCCCCTCCTCGTGCTCTCTTTCTTTCTCTCCCTCTATCTCAAATAAAATCTTTAAAAAAAAATTTTTTATCTAAAACTAAATCTTTTTTTTTTCTAAAACTAAATCTTACAATTTTTCCCTTTCCCAGAGCTTACAGTTTATAAGAAGAAACAAATGTATGCATTAGTGTCATACCTAGTGGTAGAGTGACTTGAGTACTAATCAGAGGCTTAAGTAACCTATTCAGAGGTAAAGACTGCTTGGGAAAGAGCAAGCAGTAAAATACCAGGAGCTGTAAACCCTTTTGTGGGGAAGATGATGAGATAACTAAGTAAAAAAGCCCAAGGTATGGGCGCCTGGGTGGCTCAGTGGGTTGATGCCTCTGCTTTCGGCTCAGGTCGTGATCTCAGGGTCCTGGGATCGAGGCCCGCATCGGGCTCCCTGTTCGGCGGGGAGCCTGCTTCCCCCTCTCTCTCTCTGCCTGCCTCTCTGCCTCCTTGTGATCTCTCTCCCTCTGTGAAATAAATAAAAACAAAATCTAAAAAAAAAAAAAAAAAAAAAAAAGCCCAAGGTTTTTGGCTTCCCGGTCAGTGCTTTATCCACTGGGACACACCTACTTTTCTTTTCTTTTTTTTTTTTTTTTCTTTTGTGTCTCAGTTATCTGGCGATCTTCCCCAGTAACCTGGCATATAGTTGCCTCTATAGCCAACAAAAAGCCTCTCTGTTCCTTTTGCCTAGAGGAAAAATGGATTTTGAAGCCAAGTTAGTGTGCTTATCTTCGTGGCCACTTTGTCATCTGAATCATTTCTTGGTTGTGGATACTTGGCCCATCAAAAAGAATATAGCCATCCAAAAAAAACATGGCCAGATAGACAACTACTTAGTACCACCTTTTGATTAAGACCGTGGCTCACATCATATTAATATATTTTACATAAAGTAAATACCTTATAGCTCTTACTTACTTTTCTAAGAGATCAGTCTGAGAAACATTTGGCGAAATTAACCTCCATTTAACCTCAGGATCAATTCTTTATTGAGATGTTTCCCTCCCAGAACCCTGATAATTTTGTGTACTCTCTCCCACCCAGCTGGCTTAGGACCCCTCTCAACTTCTCATACGTTTGCATAGTATATATGTTTGTTATTCTTCGTATTCCCTGACAAAATAGTAGATGCTTGGCAAATTCTTATTGAATGAATATCTGTATCTTCAAAGCACAATTTAAAATTAATTTTAAACAATCCCCTGGTTTTATTTTCTTCTTCCTGCTGTCTCTTCTTGGCCCAGTCAGGGATATTATTGGCGGTTTTATTTAAAATACATTAGACATATTTTAGATTTCTCAAAAATCCCCAAAATGACTAAATCTTTTCCTTGAAACAAAAAAGTGGCAGACTTACTCTATGGTGATTTCTAATATTTACATGTGAATACAAAAATACACCATTTATTTGTAAAGTGTATTTTGCTTTTTACAGTTCTGTTAATTCTGTATGTAATCTCTACCTTACATTTTCTGCTTACAAAGTAGTGTGAAGAAATTAGTGAAAATATGGGTCCTACACAATATTATTTTCATTCATCTTTAGAATTCATTCCTTTTTAAATTTTAATTTTTGACACACAGAGAGAAAGAGTGCATGTGTGCGCGTAAGTGGGAAGAGTGGGGGCAGAGGGAGGAAGAGAATCTTAAGCAGTTTGCACACCTAGCACAGAGCCAGTTGTGGAGCTCAGTCTCAAGACCCTGAGTCACCACCTGAGCTGAAATGAAGAGTCATAGGGTTACCAGACTGAGCCACCCAGGTGCCCCAAATTCATTCATTCTTTTACCAAAGAATGGTATCAGTTGAAATGGGTAAAACTAATCAAAATACAAAAGTTACAGAATGTCTGTGCTTCTTCAGTGACTTTTTTTTTTTTTTTTTTTTTTTTTTTTTTTTTTTTTTTTAAATTTNTTTTTTTTTTTTTTTTTTGCAATTCTTAGAAGTACGAGTTGTATTGAAAAACTGCCAGTGAGCCTTGAAGTCTGAATGTCTGAGGTAGGTGTGTGAGAGAAAGAAAAGGAAAAAGGAGGTATTTAAAAGAATAAAGAGGTGATATTTCATTATAGTATGTAGCTTAAGAAGTTACAGGAGAAGGTAGGAAATAACTGGGTAGCTACTACAGCATCAAATTCATACTACCTTTTCTCCTTAAAGTTAAATATGCTTTGCATCATGCCCAAGAGCGCAGCATTTCCCCGGGAGGTAGAAGAGAGGATGGGTGAGAGGTAAGTAGATGGAGATGAAGTAGTGTGAACTACTCAACACTTGGTTTTCAACAAAAGTTGGGTGCTTTTCAAATAAAATGTTTCTGGATGTGAATACCGAAGTATATGCAGCACCATTTAAATAAAGCTGTTGAAGTTGACTTTATCATGTTTGAATCCAGAAGTGTGTAACATAACAGTTTCTGAAGAAGATTGAGTTCTCTTTCTGTGATTTGTGACTTAGATATTTTTAGAATTAATAATTTGCTGGCTCTAATTGCCGTTTTAGTCACTATAGCTACTAAGTCTAGAATTGCAGAATTGGCATTTTAGAAGTCAGCCAATTCAGTCTCTTATTTGTACTTACACAGGATCTGATACCCTTGAGAAAGACTGGAAACTAATGGAAGAGGAATGCTGAATTGTAAGCTAGCTTTCACTAAATAATGTGTGTTCCAGAAATAACTCCTGAGCCACACAAGGCATAGAAATTCCATAGGAATCTAGTCGTATCTAGAAGACCCCTTTTTAATTTCTGCTTAGCAGAAGGTTACTTTTGCATCCTGATGTGTTATTACACAGGTCACAAACAAATGTAGTGACTGTTTATTACTTTGAAAACTCAGTCATTTATATTTTTGTAACTTTTACTGACAATTGATTACACCATTATTAATACTTCTTTTCTTTGGCTTGCTTGGATTTGGGCACATTTTATTCTTCTGTGTTGACAATACACATCAAGATCGACCATCAGTAAGGGGAGCTGACCTGGCATCCGTGTACAAAATACTATTTGTGCAGGTTATTCTTTTTAGAGTTACTACATTAGGTGTTCTGTTCATGTTCACAGTCATGGTTCCAAAGCCCACTTCTGTAAAATAGTTGTGGATTTACTTCTGGGGCTACTGTGTCCTATGTAACAATGAGATTTCTCTTTCTATTATGCTTTTTATATTACAAAAGGAATAATCCTTCTCATTTTATGGAAACATAATGTACCAGACACTTCTAGTGTACAACCTTTCACTGACAAACTGTGCCTTAGTCTAAAAGCTAAAAATACGCTATGATCCTTTTCAGAAAGAAAAAAAAAATTCATACACACTTCTTAATTTAAGTTCCCAGAAGGTATGACCAATGTGTTTCTTAACCAATAGTGCAATATATCTATTTTACAAGTCATTTTCTCTGATTTTAGTAGTCATTCTCTAAAAAAATCTTGCCAGACATCAGTATATTTTTATTAACCGTATATATATAGGAAATATTTATATGTATATATTTGTATGTATATATATGTATACATATACTATGTATGTGTGTGTGTGTATACATATATATATATACATATACACACTACTTGGTGCTTGGTGGCTCCCTGGGTTAAGCATCTGCCTTCAGCTCAGGTCATGATCCCAGGGTCCTGGGACCAAGCCCCACGTCTGGTTCTCTGCTCATTGCGGAGTCTGCTTCTCCCTCTTCCTCTGCCCCACCCCTGCTCATGCTCTCTCTCCCTCTCTCAAATCAATAAATAAAATCCTTAAAAAAATACTTAATTTTCTTTTAATGGTTCTTAATTGTCTTTTAATAGTTCTGATTTTTTACTGCTGTCATCATTATAAAAGAGTAAGACTGACAGTTCTTTCTCTCTCTCTCCATGGAATCATTCCTTCATAAGAGCTAATGTCTGTTTTAGTTGTACATTAAAGAGGAATCCTATCTCATCAGCAGAAAATAGACTCCCACTGACATTATCTATAGACCTACTGCTTCCAAGCCAGTCTTCAGCAGAGCTGCTTCATCATTTAGATAACATAAGAGTAACAATGACTCAGGTGAATTAACATGGCATTGAGAGTTGAGGTTGACATCAACCCATACTATAGTATAATTCTATTAGCTTTTTCTTTAAAAAAAAAAAAAGTTAGAAATGTTATTCACTCTGAAGTGGTTTGAATTGGCTCGGTTTAGTGTTTTACTAATTTGGTTTGCATTACTCATGTCACATTTTTACCTATTTTACGTCCTTTGGCTCTAATTTTTTTTTTTTTTTTNCAGAGGGAGAGAGATCACAAGGAGGCAGAGAGGCAGGCAGAGAGAGAGGGGGAAGCAGGCTCCCTGCTGAACAGGGAGTCCGATGCGGGCCTCGATCCCAGGATCCTGAGATCATGACCTGAGCCGAAAGCAGAGGCTTTAACCCACTGAGCCACCCAGGCGCCCTTTTGGCTCTAATTTTTAAGAAATTCATAAATAAGTGATAAAAGACCTGCAAATTCTTTAGCCATATTTCTTTTTCACTAACAGATAACTTTTACCTTTTGAGGAATTATGAACTAAGTATGTTTTTATGCCAGAACTTTTGTTTTACACATTCTTTAACAGGAAACACAATAAAGCATGAGCATTCTAATACTGTGGAAGTTGAGAAAACTGGCTTGGTATCTTTAGGTACTGTTATGAACTGAATCGTTCCCCCCTCCCCCATATCTATATGTTGAAGCCCTAACCCCTAAGGTAAGTTTATTTGGAGTTAGGGCCTTTAAGGAGGTAATTAAGGTTAAATGAGGTCATAGGATCCAACCCTAATCCAATAGGAAGATAGTCCTAATTCCTCCAAAAAGAGATTACCTTTGGATCTAATTAAGCCTTCTCAAAAAACACAAAGAATAGAGATGAGATTATACCAGCAGAGACATTGCCAATTTGAACTAAAGGGGACAGAAGACAGAAAGGCTTTGAAATTTATGGGATCCTGTAAAATGGGATAAGAGAGCTATCCAGCTGTGAACACATCTTACCCTTCAAGAAAAGGGAAGAATGACTGTGAGGGTAACTGAGATCAGCAGGATTACCACTGCTAGTCCAGGTCCTGAATACACAAACCCAGAGGGCTACAGTATCCCCTCCTGAGTTTCATAGTATGGGGCCACCTTTGCAGTTTCATCTGGCCAGGCTGTCAGTGCCTATAGCCTCAGGGGCAAGACTGCCTCCCATGGCCAAGGGTGCCGAACCGCCTGTGCAGTGGAAAGAAGACAAAACCACCACCTCGGTGGGCTCTCAAGGGCAGAGTGTTGAGCCCAAGAAAATTACCTTTGAGCCTTAATATCCCATGAAATTTGGCTTGCTAGGTTTTGGACTTGCCTGGGATTTATCTCCTCTTTTCTCTCAGATTTTTTTCTTTAATATTGATTTTTTTCTTAAAGTTTAACACATCAGGGCGCCTGGGTGGCTCAGTGGGTTAAAGCCTCTGCCTTCGGCTCAGGTCATGATCTCAGGGTCCTGGGATCGAGGCCCGCATCGGGCTCTCTGCTCAGCAGGGAGCCTGCTTCCCCCCCTCTCTCTGCCTGCCTCTCTGCCTCCTTGTGAGCTCTCTCCCGCTGTGAAATAAATAAATAAAAAATCTTAAAAAAAAAAAAAGTTTAACACATCAGCCAGACAACAACAACAAAAGGTCATTTTTGTATTTTGTGCATAGAACTGTGTCTATCCTCTGCTTGTCCCACCATTTTATTTTAGAAGCACATAATTGTTCTGGTTTCACAGGTTCACAGCTGTAGAAGAACTTTGCATCGGGCATACTTCAAGTGTCACCCATACTTAGATGCTACTTGGGAATTGGAATTGATTCTGGAATGGGTTAAGATTTTTGGAGCTGTTAGGTTAGGGTGAATGTATTTTGCATGTGAGAAGGACATGTGTTTTGGGGACCAGAGGAAGAAATGTTATAGACTGAACTCTGCTCCCCAACCTACCCCACCAAATGCATGTGTTCAAATGCTAACCCCCAGTATGATGATATTTGGAGATAGGGCCTTCAAAAATGTCACTAAGGTTAAATGAGGTCATAAGGGTGAGGCCATAATCTAATAGTACGGCTATCCTAATAAGAATGGGAAGAGGCCCCAGAAATGAACATAGACTGTGGAAAGGCCCAGTGAAGATACAGGGGAAAAGCAGCTATCTGGAAGCTAGAGAGATCCAAGATTCTGGCACCCTGATAGTGGATATCTAGTCTCCAGAACTTGAGCAAATAAATCTCTGTTGTTTAAGCCACCCAGTCTGTGGTATTCTGTTATGGTATCCCACGTAACCCATAACAGGTATCATACCTGTTCTACAGTATAGAAATTTTTCATATATTTTTAAAAAACCAATGTTCTATCAAATTTCAGAGCTATTTTGAATTAAATAACCAAGGCAAAAATAAATTTACCCTGTTAATGAATACTAATAACTTCAAGTAAATAATGCTATTACTAGATATCAAAATAATTGTTTTTAATTAATATACTTTATTTTTAGAGCAGTTTTAGTTTTATAAAAAAATTGAGCAGAAAGTAAAGAAAGCTTCCTGTATTCCTCTCCTTTACAGCTTCTCCTATTAACATCTGTTAGTGTGATACGCTTATTACAGTTAATGAACGGATATTGATATATTATTTTTAAAGTCCATTGTTTACAGTAGGGTTCACTCTTTGTGTTATATGTGGTTCTGTAGGTTTCAGCACATATGTAGCATCATGTATCCACTATTCTAGTATTCTAAACTGTAGTTTCACTGCCCTAAAATTCCCTTGTGTTATACCTATTCATCCCTCCCTCCCTCTGCCCAAATTTTAGATAATAATATGAAACTGCTGGAAATCACTAATTTAAAACTTTTCTTTTTACTACTTTGATACAAAATTAGAATATGAAGTTCTATGCATGAAATATGAAAATGGTTTTTTTGTTGTCTCATATGTTAAACTTGAAGTTGGTGTGAAGAGTAGCACATTGTGAACTATTATGCTTATGTGAGATGCCTTAACATTAGACATCTATCTTAACCCAGTCCATCTTGTTCAGGATTTGGATTACCAAAGTCTCCTTTAGCATTTAACCAATTCTTTGGTGGTGAAAGGGGCTAGGACTGTATCCACGTATAAACTGATTTTTGGCACATCGGTTTTATAATGAAAGACCAGCAGGGGCACATTGTTACCTTGTCCACATTATCCAATTTTCCTTGGTAATGGGTAATCCCCCTCTAAGCAGAGGTAGGAAAACACATCTCTGATTCCTTGCCCCATTCCCATTGGAGTTCCTTGACTTTCATCTATCATAGAAACTGACCTCGTAACCAGGACTAGATGATGAAAGTTGCCACTATAGACATTGCTCCATACTGAGCATTCTTTACCCACTGTTCTCAAATAGAGGCAACCATGGGATTATATAATAGGGGAGAGGGAAACAGGGACGGACTTTGAAGTCACTGCAAGTTTTTAAAGTAATTTTTATATTAAAAGTTGTTAGATAGAGAAAAGGAAATGGATTACAAGTGTACAGGCTGATAAATTTTCACAAAGTGAGTACATGTACCCATAAATAAGTACCCAGACTGAGAAACCAATTCTACATTAGAATTAGTACATGACTAGTACTGCATTACCTTATTTTTAAATGTAGCATTGTGTCCCAGATTTCCTTCAGTAACACACTGTGTCCTTCAAATAAGGAAAACCGTGTGGGAAAATATTTCCCATGATTTTTATTCTTACCATGTAAACTGGTAAGAAATGTACTGGGGCGGGGTGTGTCTTTCTGCTCATTAATAACATTGGAAGTACTGAACGTAAATCAGAAAGCTGAATTTAGGGGTTGCATGGGTGGCTCCATCCGTTAAGGGTCCGACTCTTGATTTTGGTTCAGGTCATGATCTCAGGATCATGAGATTAAGCCCTGGGTCAGACTCCATGCTCAGGGTGGAGACAACTTAGGATTCTCTCTCTCTCTTTTCCTCTGACCCTCCCCCTGCTCACAAGCACATGCTCTCTATCTTTAAAATAAATCTTTTTTAAACAGGTGAATTTAAACATTTTAAGGCAAATACGTATACCAACATATGAAAGTTTTATATACAGTACCAAGTAAATGAAAATGATGTCATTGAGATGAAAATCAAGAGAATGAGCAATGTGGTGAGGGAACCAAGAAGTTGTGTGTGTGGGGGGGGTGTGTGTGTTAGAAATGTTTAGTCATATATGTTTTCTCCTCAGTAACATGCAACAGACTTGCTAACCACTGTGATTGATGTAGTCCTAAGAAGATGGAAATATCTGCAGTCCAGAAAAGAAATAATGATGTCATGTATTAGAACAGAAATTTTGTTTCCTTTTCACTTATTAACTCTTTTCAGTCCTTAAACGTTTTATTTACTTTCTTTTGATTGCGTTAGCTAGTAGTTCTGCTGTGGAGTTCAATAATTTGGTGAATAGTGGGCATCATTGTCTTCTTGATTTTCAGGGGATGCTTTTAAACTTTTGTGATCAAATATTATAATTACTAAAGTTTTCAATAAATTCCTTCCTTGTCAAGTTAAGGATATGTCCTTCTGTTTCTGCAGTGCTGAGTACTCTCATTTTTTAATGATGTGCTAAGTGTGGAATTTCACAAATTTTATTTTGCATCTTTTATGGTGGTTGTGTGGTTTTTTTTGAGTCTTTTTGTTGAATATATCGAATAGATTTCTTTTCCATTTTGTACCTTCCTTGAATTTCTGAAAATAATCTTATTTGGTCAAAATACTTTGTTCTTTTAATTGATGGGTTCTGTTGGCTAGTATCTTATTTAGGCTTCTAGCATCTATGTTCATAAATAAATTGTCATACAATTTTCTTAAATTCTCCCTTGTTTTAGGTATCCTTGTCTATTTGGTATGTCAAAGTTATATCATATTTTCGGAGCTAGTCTTTTATATAAGTTACATAGTTACATAAGTTATAAAGACTACCCATTTCTTTTTTTTTTTTTTTTAAGATTTTTATTTATTTATTTGACAGAGACACAGCAAGAGAGGGAACACAAGCAGGGTAGTGAAAGAGGGAGAAGCAGGCTTCCTGCCGAGTAGGGAACCCGATGTGGGGCTCAATCCCTGGGCCCTGGGATCGTGCCCTGAGCCAAAGGCAGACGCTTAATGACTGAGCCACTCAGGCGCCCCATAAAAACTACCCATTTCTAAAAAAACAAAGAAAAAAACCCCAAAAAAACCAAAAACAAACAAAAAAAAACTACCCATTTCTTAAAGGATTGGTAAAATTTGCCAATTAGATGATTTTTGTCTGGACCTCCCTCCCTATTTTTAGAAATCATTGATATAGGACTTGTCACACAATGTAATTTTCAGTCATTTTCAGTGAAGAGTGATTAGACTCAAGTACAGAATTTTTCTACTTATATACTTGCACCCCAAGAAAGCATGGAAGAATGTTGATATGTGGGGGAGGGGTGGGGAAACAGAAAGATGTATGTGGATGTTAGGGAGGGGGGAACATAGGCAGATAGGGAGTTTCTCCATCGTTGATTCTGAGAGAACCTCTCCTTGTAGTCCGTACTCCTGGCCGAGAACTGTTTGTGGTTAAAAGGGAGATGGGGTCATAAGACACTAAGAAGGATATAGAGAGGGGGAAAGAAGTGCCAAAGAGGAGAGGGTCTCAACAATGAAAGAGGCACATCAAGCAGGAGGAGATAGGATATTTGCAAATTAGGATGTTTCTGAGTTTATTGAGGACATAATTTAAATGAGATGGGTTCTGATGATGGCCATGGAGACAGAACTGGGATTAGCTACCTGAAGGTCAGAGCTAGATGGGCTGGCTGCAAGAGGGACATGCTGTGCTCTCCTAGGCAGGGTTCCTTAAATCTTTAAATGTGGTTAGGGTTCATCAGTGTTTCCTCTTTTATACTCCTTACAGCTGTTGCAATTTAGTTAATAGCTTGTATAATACATCTCTGTCTTCACCCTGACCGTACTTTAAAGAGTTCCCCCAGGATCACCTAGGGTACTTTTTTTAAAAAGTGCCCGCTCCTAACTTCCTCCCCGTCTCCAAATAAGGTAAAATTTCTAGGAGTGGGGCCTAGGAGTCATTTTTTCTTTAAAGATTTTATTTATTTATTTGTCAGAGAGCGAGCGAGCACGTGCACAAGCAGGCAGAGGGGCAGGCAGAGGCAGAGGGAGAAGCAGGCTCCCTGCCGAGCAAGGAGCCTGATGCGGGACTCAGTCCCCGGACTCTGGGATCATGACCTGAGCTGAAGGCAGCTGCTTAACCAACTGAGCCACTCAGGCGTCCCAGGCATCATTTTTTAAAGCTTCCCAAGTGATTATAATGATCTCAGGTAGAAAACTGTTGAGCTATAGCACAGTGAATACCTCTAAGACAGAAAATAAGTGTTACTCAGCCTCTTGCCCCTGGAGTTTGACTCAGTGTGTGGCATTTGGTTAGCTGTTAGTAAATGTTGAATGAATGAATGAAGAATGAAAGAGCTAATTAATGAGGAAATGTGGCCAGGAGGTTAGTCAGTCCCTGTGGATAGCTTAGTAGACATTCCCTTTCTTTCTAATAAACAGTTACCAGGTAAGTTAATAAATATACCCCACCTATTTTGGGATCCTTATTAGTGTGAAACTCTTCTGCCAAATGGTCTAATTTCCATTATTTACATAAAATATCAAGTATAAAAATAGACTACAAAATTGGTAAGGCTCTCCTGTAAGTCTTTTTGTTTGACTACGTATACCACAAGATGTAGTATAGTAACCATTACACTGAGTACAATATACAAGAGAAAAATTACTGCATTCAGGATTAGGAATTTTTGCCATCAATTTAAAGTAAGTACTTCCCATTTTCATATAATTAACTATAACTCAGTAAATTCTGTTATATGTCAAATTTAATGCTGTGGGTATTTAAAACTTCCTATTTAGAAGAATATTTATAGATCTTTCTTAGGACTCTTTTAAAACCACTGCATTAACTTACTCAATTGACCCTTCAGTTGCCTTTTATGACTTTTAGTGAGAGAAAGATGGTAATAGACATAAAATGTTCTGCAAAAATAAAATAAGCTGGTAGTCACTAACAAAATGCATCATCATTATAATTAAATGGAATTTTCAATCCAGGACATAGTTTATAGAGTACTGCTAGGCTAAGACCTGGTTACTAGTAGGTACCTCATTAAATGATAATTCTTTCTTCTGATCCATGTGCAGCTAATGTTGTGAGAAAATTGTGATTAGAAAATCACATTTAATCTGACACAGTTCAACATTTTAAAAAAGTGTTAATTTTTCCACAGATGAAAAGAAGCAAAGAATTGATAACTCAAAATCATAATCAAGAAGACATAAGTATTCTTCGTTGTTGGAAATGTAAAAAATGTATAGCAAGTTCTGGTTGTTTGATGAAATATCTTGAGAATCAAGTGATTATGGTGAGTACTGTGAACTCCAGTCTTCAAACACTTTTCTAGCATCTGAATGCTGAGGGCACACTCGCAGGTGCACACCTATCCCTTTAACACTTGGCTTAGGTTCTTTTACCTTATTTTGCTTTACCATTGAAAAAATTTCAAAGTGGTATTCACAAGGCATCTCATTTTCCATGGCTAAAATTAACTGTACATTTAGCTGCTGACATGAACATGCCCTTAAAGTTGGAGGTGCAGTATCATAGATGTAAGTTGAAGATAATGTTAGTGTTTTCCGTATCCCCACCATGAATGAACCTTAGTCTTAAGTGCAAGATCCTAGTAAGAAATGGAAAACCTGTTTTCATATATATATATGTATAAACACATACGTACATATTTGTGTGTATACATATATGTATATATGTGTGTGTATGTATATATATACATATTTAGTATTCAATATGGGCCTAAAAGAGAAAGTTCATGTGTAATTTTAAAGTCAATAGGAGAATCTAAATAATATTTAAAAGCATTTAATTAGACATCCTGGTAAAAATAAATGGTTTTTAAACAATAAAAATAAACTCCCTAAACTGCTCTAGGAGCATTGTGGAAGAGGCAGTATGAGAGACATATGAATTAGATAGTAATCCATAGACTATAGGAAGTTCTCCTTTCAATACAGTGACTGTAATCACCTGTCATTGTTTGTTTCCCCTTCTTTGAGAGACACTCAGATTTTGTTTTTTGTTTTGTTTTGATTTTTTTTTGCCACAGCCATGTGTAATCATGATTATTTCCTTGCCACTCTAACAAATTAGCCAACTAGAATTGATAACAGTAAATAATTTTGTTTGCATACTTACTACATACCAGATACTTCTTAAAAACTGATAAAACATTTTAATTGGGGGGGGACTTATGGTAATAGTATTTTGTTGGGTATTATTTACACAGAGTAAAAAAAATTAAGTATACAATTTGATAAATTTTTTCAATTCTTTCTGCCGTGAATAAGATCAAGGTGTAAATTCCCATCACTCCGGAGGTTGTCTTGCCCTTTTCCAGCCAGTTCCCTCTTTTCCCTCTCATAGGACAATTACTATACTGATGTCTATCACTGTACATGAGTTTTGCCTGTTCTTCACCTTCATTCACATGGAAGCATACAGCGCGTGCTCTTTTGTACCTGACTTATTTGCTTAGCAAATGTTTTACAGATTCATCTATGTTTTGTATTTGTATTTTGGGTTTTTTTTGTTGTTTTTACTGAGGAGTATGCCATTTATCATTTATGGATATACCACAGTTTATCAATTTTTTTTCTTGTTGGATATCTGAATTTCTAGTTTTGGGTTATGAATAAAGCTACTATCAATATTCTTGTAAAAGACTTTGTGTTTGTGTTTTGTTTTTTCTTTTTTGGTATATATATAGAGAGAGGAATGAATTCTCAGGGCCCACAGAGTAGGTATTTTTTTAAATCTATATATAAAATATTAGTATAACATTGCCATGTCAGTCATTGTTTCTAAATGCTTTACAAATATTAGTTCACTTTACAGGCATGTAAGTCTCAACTGCAATCCTGAAAGATAGTAACTAGGCCTTCTCATCCCTGCCTTTTTCTCTCATGCAGAATCTAAATTAGGGAGCTTTCCAGGGTTCTGTTGGGAAGTCAGTCACAGTTGTCTTCATTCATGTTCCAACCTGCATCTTCCTAAACTTCACTGGTCAGTATCCCTTCCTGGCCCTTAGAGTATATTTTAATGTTTTTAGAAGCTGCTACCAGTTTTCCAAAGTTAATGTTAATTTCCAACAGCAGTGATAAGAATTTCAGATCCTCTACATCTTTGTCAACCCTTTTTCAGACTTTGTAATTTTAGCCGTGCTGGTAGATGTATACTGATATATCACTATCATTTTAATTTACATATCCCTACTGATTAATGATGTCAAGTACTTTTTTATGTGTTGGTTAGGCATTTCTCTAAATGTCTTATATTATTTCTTATAATATATAAGAATAGATTGTCTTGAGAAAGATAATCTCCACTTCATAGATAAGGAAACTGAGGTACAGACAATTAAATAATTTGCCCCAGATCATACTTGTACTAAGCAATGCAGCTAGAGTTGGACCTGACATTGAAGGTCCAGAGCAAGGACTCTAAACTCCACCCTCTGTTTGCTCCCTTTGTTCCTCCCTGAAGATATCATGCAATTCACACATTCTTAATAGAGTGGCTGATACTTTTATTTACCTGCAGAACTCCCAGTTATTAATTAATTTAATAGTTATTTAATGAGCAAGAAAATTTTAAGTGCTACCTTAGTATGTATTGGCTTGGGTTGTGGAACAGAGTGATGCAGAATACAAAAAAGCATTCTACTTCTCTAGGAGCTTTATTTTATTTTTATTTTTTATTTTTTTTATTATTATTATTTTTTAGGAGCTTTAAACCTCATTGAAAACAGGCCAAGCAGTATATCCTGATTTGATAAGTACAGTAACAAAGGGAAGTGAACCAACTGCTGCCTGGGCTAGTGATGGAAGGCTTTCCAGAAGAACCAAAAAAAAAAGACACATATATAACTTCTTCTTTTATTAACATATAATGTATTATTTGCCCCAGGGGTACAGGTCTGTGAATCATCAGTTTTACACATTTCACAGCACTAACCATAGCACAAACCCTCTCCAATGTCCATAACCCAGCCACCCCATCCCTCCCATCCCTCACCTCCCAGCAACCCTCAATTTGTTTCGTGAGATTAAGAATCTCTTGTGGTTTGTCTCCCTCCCAATCCCACCTTGTTTCATTTTTTCCCTCTCTACCCTCCACGACCCCCTGCCCTGCCTCTCAAATTCCTCATATCAGAGAGATCATACGATAATTGTCTTTCTCTGGTAGACTTATTTCGCTTAGCATAATACTCTCTAGTTCCATCCATGTCGTTGAAAATGACAAGATTTTGGGTTATTTGATGGCTGCATAGTATTCCATTGTGTAAATATACTACATCTTCTTTATCCATTCATCTGTTGATGGACATCTAGGTTCTTTCCATAGTTTGGCTACTGTGGACATTGCTGCTATAAACATTCAGGTGCACGTGCCCCTCTGGATCACTGCATTTGTATTATTAGGGTAAATACCCAGTAGTGCCATTGCTGGGTCAGAGGGTAGCTCTATTTTCAACTTTCTGAAGATCCTCCATATTGTTTTCCAGAGTGGTTGCACCAGCTTGCATTCCCACCAACAGTGTAGGAGGGTTCTCCTTTCTCTGCATCCTTGCCAACATCTATTGTTTTCNCTATTATTTTCTGACTTGTTAATTTTAGCCATTTTGACTGGTGTGAGGTGGTATCTCACTGTGGTTTTGATTTGTATATCCCTATTGCGGAGTGATGTTGAGCACTTTTTCATGTGTCTGTTGGCCATTTGGATGTCTTCTTTGGAGAAATGTCTGTTCGTGTCTTCTGCTGATTTCTTGATTGGGTTATTTGTTCTTTTTCCACCCCCTTACTTTAAATCTGAAGGTGTCTTTGGTTCTAAAATGAGTATCTTGAAGACAGCATATCAGTGGGTCTTTTTTTTTTTTTTTTTTAAATCTATTCTGATACCCTCTGTCTCTTGATTGGGTCATTTAGCCCATTTATATTCAGGGTAAGTATTGAAAGATATGAATTTAGTCCCACTGTATTGCCTGTAAGGTGACTGTTACTGTATATTATCTCTGTTCCTTTTTGGTCTATGTTACTTTTAGGCTCTCTTTGCTTAGAGGACCCGTTTCAGTATTTCCTGTAGGGCTGGTTTGGTGTTTGCCAATTCTTTTAGTTTTTGTTTGTCCTGGAAGCTTTTTATCTCTCCTATTTTCAATGACAGCCTAGCTCAATATGGTATTCTTGGGTGCATATTTTTCTCATTTAGTGCTCTGAATGTATCATGCCAGTTCTTTCTGGTCTGCCAGGTCTCTGTGGATAGGTCGGCTACCAATCTAATATTTCTACCATTGTATGTTACAGACCTGTTGTCCCAAGCTGCTTTCAGGGTTTTCTCTTTGTCACTGAGACTTGTAAGTTTTACTATTAGATGACAGGGTGTGAACCTATTTTTATTGATTTTTGAGGGGGGTTCTCTGTGCCTCCTGGATGCTTCTTCCCTTCTCCAAATTAGGGAAATTCTCTGCTATAATTTCCTCCAATATACGTTCTGCCCCCCTCTCTCTTTCTTCTTCTGGGATCCCAAATATTCTAATATTGTTTTGACTTATGTTATCACTTATCTCTCAAATTCTCCCCTCATGGTTCAATAGTTGTTTGTGTCTCTTTTTCTCAGCTTCTTTATTCTCCATCATTTGGTCTTCTATATCACTAATTCTCTCTTCTGTCTCATTTATCCTAGCAGTAAGAACCTCCATTTTTTATTTTACCTCATTAATAGCTTTTTTTATTTCAACTTGGTTAGATTTTAGTTTTTATTTCTCCAGAAAGGGATTCTCTAGTATCTAACATGCTTTTTTCGAGCCCAGCTAGCACCTTGATAATTGTCATTCTGAACTCTAGTTCTGACATATTACTAATGTCCAGCAGATTCCTGCAGGGTGCTCCCACGCCGTTCCTCCCAGAAGAGGAAGGAGGGGACTCCCTGGATCTGCCACTTGTGGGGTCCCTGCTTGAGGAGTAGTGGGTTGACTGTGCCTCGGATCACTGTTTAAGGTAACCCTGAGCTGAGAGCCCCCTCCTTGGCTCCATCTCTGCAGCTGGCTCCCCTGTTCCAATACCTGAGAGCTCTGCCACACTCAGACACCCTTGGTCTTTTTGTGTCCCCGTGGATCCTGAGACCACACTATCCCTGCAAGGGTTCCACCCCCTGCTTAGCCTCTGGAGTGACGTCCCTCAGTGGAGCAGACTTCTAAAAGTTCCGATTTTGTGCTCCACTACTCTCTCACTTGCTGGGAGCCAGGCCCTCCCCCGCAGTCTATCTTCCTATATATCGTCTCAGATTCACTTCTCTGCATGTCCTACCTTCCAGAAAGTGGTCACTTTTCTGTTCCTAGATTTGCCGCTCTTCTTTCCTTCTGTCTCCAGAATGGTTTGATAAATATCTAGCTGAACTCCTGGGACCTGATGATATTTAGGTCTCCTACTCCTCCTCCATCTTGCTCCTCCCTCCTTAAACCATAAAATTTATCCATTGTAAGAATACAGTTACATGACTTTTAGTAAATATTTGAATTGGACAACTATCCCTATAATATAGTTTTAAAACCTTCCATTACTCCAAAAAGTTTCCTTAGGCCCATTTGCCCTGCACCCATGCCTAGCCCCAGGTAACCACTGATCTGCATTTTTGTCGCCATAGCTTTGTATTTAAAATAAAATGTGTATGTATACTTTTATATATACATATATATATTTATTTATATTTATATATATACACACACACACATATATAGACACATATATATAGCTATTGAAACTGTCTTAGAAGATAAAAAATATGTAAAATAATTTGTTAAATATATATTTATAGAAATAAATCTATATTCAGTGTTTGTATTTCCATAAAATACTAAAATATATGCATGAAAACTAATACATATATAAAACCTACTAAAAACTAAGTTTCAGAATTAGTCAATATCACTGTTAAGTCTGGGAGAAGGAGTCTGTAATCCTGAGAGGGCTTCTAAAGTTGTGGTCATATATTAGTTAAACTGAGTAATGGGTATATTGGTATTTTCTTCTCTCTCAATTTTTCTTTAAACTACAGAAACATTTTACATTTTACAAATGGAAGCATTTCATAAAAATTATTAATGATGAACAAAAGGTCTGTTTTAATTAAAGGAATCTAAAAATACTGAGTCTAAACATAATTTTATCAGATGCTATGCTGAAAGAATGCTAAGTTTATCACCTATTACCTTTATTGCCTATTAAACTATGTAATTAAAAATACATGAGTATAGAATACGTTTGTTTCTGAAAGTGTTGTGTTATTTTAATTTCTGTAAATGAAATCACACTGTAAATGGGTTTTCTTCTAGGAAGTGTTGCTTTCACTGAAATCCTCATATTTAGTACAGTTCCTGCTTATTCTCACATTGATGTAGTATTCTGGTGCATTAATATAGCACAGTGTATAACTCATTCCTCCTTTGATAGACATTTGAGTCTTACAGTGTCTTGCTCTTATAAACAGTGCTGTTATGAGCTCTCTTGTACATACTTTGGTACCCATGGGCAGGAGTGACTTTCTGAGAGTAAAGGCAGCAGCGTCCTAAGGCGTGTGCATGCTCAACCTTTGCTGGGCAGCACTAAACTGTTTCCACTGACAGTGCTGGGAGCAGTGGTTAAGTATTGCTTATCACCCCCCATTGTCACTGTCACTAGTATTCAACATCTCATCTCTGAGGCTTTTTGTGTTTTCTGTAAAATGTCTTTTTTTCTTACCTGTTTTTTAAGTAGGTGCTTTTGCTTTGGTTTTTTAAAGTTTTTCTTTATGTATTCTAAATACTAATCCTTGATTGGTTTTTCTATTGCAAATATCTTTGGCCAGTTTGTGTAACTTGTATTTCACTCTTTGTAGAATTCTTTAATGAAGAAGTTCATCATGTACTGTAGTTGACTTTATTGGTCATCTCCTTCATGTTTTGTACTTTTTTTTTTCCTTTTTATTTATTTATTTATTTATTTCACAGAGGGAGAGAGATCACAAGGAGGCAGAGAGGCAGGCAGAGAGAGAGGGGGAAGCAGGCTCCCCGCCGAGCAGGGAGCCCGACGTGGGCCTCGACCCCAGGACCCTGAGACCATGACATGAGCCGAAAGCAGAGGCCCTAAACCACTGAGCCACCCAGGCGCCCTGTTTTGTACTTTTTGTTTATGCAATTGTTCTGTGCCCTGAGGGGAAGATATTTTTCCCTTTCCTTTTACTGAATACCAAAGTTGACATTAGCAAGTTTCCTTCTGTCTTCCTCTGAGCAACACATTTACTGCTCGTTCACCTTATACTGAGATTATAACCCAACTTTATGTGGGTGTCCCCTTTACAATCTCCTCACCTTGAGCAAATCTCAGACTATGTCTGCTGTCCGCAGCACCCCACACAGACTTGAAATGGCCCTCAGAGCAACACAGAGAATCAGGAAACTGGGAAGACAGCATCCATAGGTTTTGGCTCAAGGACCACATTTCTTTAACCCTGTCCATGCCAGGAAATGGAGGTCTCACACTCTGCTTTTTAGCATCAAAAACTGGATACTGGGGTTACAGTAACTTGGTGCAGAATAACCAAATACCTTCAAAACCAAGCTTACTAGAAGAAAGAGCATAGATGCAGTCATCACTTCTGCTTGCATAATACTGAGAAGGTACATCAGCCTGGCAGAAGTTAGGTCATGTGTGGAACTTGAGCTGTAAAGGAATCTAGGACATTTGAACTGTAGCTTTCCAGCCACTGGCATGTAGTAAGGCATGCAAGAGGGAATTTGAAACAGAATTTTGAGACAGTTTACAATGTCCACAGGGAGAAAAGGGGCTCCTACCCCACCCTTTAGGCCTGAGACGCATGAAATATGAGCAAGAACCAAAACCAAAATCAAAATAACAAAAACCCTGAAAACATAAAAGTGCAATGACAGAAATGCTCTCTGTGAAGTCTTGGCCAGTGACTAAGAATGGTGTCCTCAGTTTTAGTTTCTTAGTTTTGATAGAGCTTTGGATATGTCAAGTTTATGTGGCCTATAGAACATTCCAATAGAAATTTTTAAGAGGCTGCTGATTCTAAGGATATGGGATTGAGAACAGGGCTCTGAACTAAAAGTGTGGTTTCGGGAGTCATCGGCATTCAAGTGGAGAGTGCAACTGTGACAGTACATGAGATCACCATGCACAGTGTGAATGGAGTGAGAAAGAGGGCCCAGGAGCATTTAAAGGATGGACAGAAAAAAACAAAGCTCACACAGGAGGAAAAAAAGAGGAGCAAGAAAGTTAGGGCTGAAAATCAGGATACGGTGTTACACAATTCAGTGGATAGGTATCTCCTAGGAAGAGGAGTTGGTTAATAGTACTGGGTATTGTGGGGAGATGTCAGAGACCAGACACTGACTTCAGTGTTGTACAGGTAGTACACTGCACAGTCCTGCAGGGTGGTGGTCGTGAAGGGTACCCTCCAGATTTGTGTAGACCTGGCATACAAACTGGACATATGTAGAGACCCTACATGGTAGTGTACATTGGCTTTAGCAAAGAGGTCAGGGTTCATTTTAGTTGAGGGAGTTGACGCGAAGTACCAGGTTTTAGTGAGTTGAGGAAATGGGGACTGAGGAATGGTTCAACACTTATTTTAAAGCGTTGTAATTATTGGGTTATGACTCTTTTTCAGTTACAGACTGTGGAGTGTTTCAGCTTTCAAACTCCATGGCCAGCACCAAGGTGGCCATGATATGATTACTGAATGTTGAATTGAGTATTGGATTATACCGCTCTTTCCCCTTTTTTGGCAACATATTTTGCTCATTTTCTCTCTGACTTTATTAACCTGATGGTATCTTTCTTTCAATAGCTATAATATTGAAATAAATCATACTTATATTGCTTATTTTTAAATATTTTTATGTTCCCTTCTGTTAGTGTCAGCATGAATTTATTTCATACTTAATCTTTCCACATGCTATAGACTTAGTGGTATCGGCTCAATAAGCTCATGGTGAAGTCTTATTCCCCCGTGTGTTTGTATCTGAAGATAGATCTTTTAGGAGGTAATTAAGGTTAAATGAGATCTTAAGGGTAGGGCCCTAACCTGAAAAGACTGCATCCTTATAAGAAGAGAGAGATCTCTCTGTCCACCATGTGCAGTCTCAGTGAGAAGGCGGCCATCTGCAAGCTAAGAAGAGAGATCTTACTGATATCTGAGCATGCTGCCACTTTGATCTCAGATTTCTAGCCTCCCGAACTGTGAGGAATAAATGTCTTCTGTTTAAGCCACGCAGGCTATGTATGGTGTTTTGTTAAGGCAGCCCAAGCTAAGACACAACAAACAGTTCCCGTAATAGACACTGGAAATGCAAACAAGAGCACAAGGGAGATGCCCTGTCCTTGCGAAGCCTCTGGGATAGTGGTCAATCATAAATATTAATTAACGGGCCATGTAAATGACAAAAAGGAAAAGTATAGGAAGCCATAAGAACAGGATATAGACAGGATGGAACTGACTTGTAACAGGAAGGCTTGTCTGAGGAAGTGACTTGTGTGGGGATATGGTGGACGAGTACTGACAGCAATACATGAGGTAGCACATTCTAAGCTTTGGGACCAGCATGTTGAAAGGCCCTGTGGTGGAGAGAATGTGGGATACCCATGGAATTAGAAGATTTCCATGATTGGAGTTCAGAGATGAAGAAGGAGTTCGGCAGGATTTGAAGCTAGAAAGAAAGGTATCAGTTACATCATTTATGGTCTTGTGAACCAAATTGAGGGCTTTGATCTTTATTCTAAGAGCTGGAAAACTACTGAAAAGGAGTGATATGACCATTGAATTTTTAAAAGATTATTTTTGCTGTTATATGAAGAGTGAATTTTTAGAAAGTTGACAAGATTGAATGTGGGGAGACCTTAAGTGAGGTTTTAAATCATTTTTGCATTCATTCTGACCTTTTGAGTAAAAAAAAGTTTTCACCCTGAAGTAACTTCTCAGAGTACAAATAGAAAAAAAAAAGGTAGTATAATAGAATTTGATTCCTTTACATTTGTAACACTTTAATTAATAATGTAAATTGCATATTTGTTACCCAGTCTTTTCCCTGTTATGTTTATAGTCATGTAGTTAAATGTACAGTTGGCTCACTTTTAATGAATTAGCTGAGGGAGTATTAATGCTAACATTGGAAATGCCGAATGTTAACGTCCTTCAAAAATATCATATAATATTAAATTGTCTATGTCAACTTTTTACATTAAACCTGTCTGCTTAATTAAAAATCTTAAAGATCATTTAATGATAAAAGGATAGTGCATAACATTTGTAATTTTAAAATTAAGTGAAGTTCTCCCTATACATAGCAACCAGAAATATTCCCTACCCTTAAAGAACAAACAAAATAACAATGCCTTGGCTCCCCCTGCTGCTTGAACAAATTATTTCAGTTACAAAATATTTCGTCAATATTTCTGACAATGTTAAGTGAAATTGGCTGTTATTTCTCCTTCTTCTCTTCCTTCCTCCCCCAAATACAAATTTGAGACGAAAGAAACTATCTAGTAAGGTGTTTTTAAGTCCTAATAATACTGTTTTTGTAATTTTCAGTTTAATTTTTTTCCAAAGGAGATAACCTCATGCCATTACTTAAAGGTTTTAAATTCCTAAAATCAGGTTGCTTCCATTATAGTCACTTATCCTAAAATACATCTGTTAAAACTTGTCTTATCACGTCCGTTTGTGATTTGTAAAAATTAGGTGACAGTAGACTTATAAACTGAATAGTGTGATATTCCCTACTTTACCTGTTAAACCATATTGGAAGTAAATATCATGAATGTTATAGATATTTTCTAAGACTGTTTGTAAGTACAGGTGAAGTAGTTGGCAGCCTCAATTATAATTGAGGCTCCTTTGTTGACCCTGACTGTCTTTGTTTGCTGTATCTAAGTTTCCTGAAACAAAAACAGAACACTGTTCTTCACCTAGCCTTTCACATTTCTCTCACCTGTATCAGTTGCTGTAATTGATTTTCTTCTTCCTCTGTTGGCATGAAACTATGCTTTAACTCTTAACTCTTTAGAGAAAAATGTGTGGTTGCTTTATATTAATAGTTGTCAAAGATCAGGTTGGGTCCCATTCAGAATCAATTGTAGAATTTTTTTCTAAATCTACCTTTCCTCTTGTATAAGTTAGTGTATCATTTTTGGTTAATATAAAAATAAGTTATGTCTCAGGTTTTTGTTTTTTTTGTTTTGTTTTTTGTAAGCCTAGGGAAAAGTAGTATTAAAACATACTCATGCTAAAGATACCAGAAGGTTGATTGCCTGAAAGTGATAGTATTTATTTGATACAGGAAGTAACACTGGAAGGGCAGTGACAGAGGACAGAAGTTCTGAAGCCTGACCGCCTGGTGCAAATCCTTGCTTCTGTGACCTTGGACAAGTTCCTTAAAAGTTACCTAATTTCTCTTGTCTTAGTTTCCTTGTCTATAAAATAATAAAAATCCTTAAAAAAATGCCTGGGCATAGTAAGTACAGCATAAATGTTAGTGAGCTAGTAAAAGTAAGTACCTTCTAAAATACCCTTCACCTACCTAGAACTATGACTCCAATTTATTCTCGCAAGAATGTTCAAGAAGCATCTCTACAATTTATAGTTGATGATGGTTTCTTTGTTATTATGGTCAATCTTACAAGATTAAATATGATCACTTTATATGATCAAATAATACAATGAATATAATGGAGTATGCACAATGAAATAACAGAATAAAGTAATGTAAGGTACCCAGCATAGTCCCTGTCCACACACACACACACACACACACACACACACACACACACACACACACACACATTTATTAATTCATTTTATATATATGTATATATATAAATTTTCACTCCCTTTATATGGTTAACATGGTTTTTAGTAATCATTCAGTAAATATAGGATATTGCCGTGTACTTTGACATTAATATGCTACTGTTCTTTGTACTAATGTAGAATGTTTACTTAGTTTATATATAGATAAAACCTTGAAAGTCAGAGAAAGTTTTAGATCTAATAATGAGGTAAAAATGACTATTTGTGCATTCCAGCTTGTATTCTCAATAACAGTCTTTTAAAGAATTCGTTGTAGTTAGACTAATCTCAATAAAGGTCAGCTCCTAATGTAAGGGGTTAATGTGTATGAGGCCAGATGTTTGTGAAATTAATTCTGTTCTGCTGTGTGAGAGTAATTCTATTCTGCAAAAATGTTATCCGTACTTTCATTTTGTTTCTAAGGCAAAGTATTTATTTAGGTAAAGCTAGAATACTTATTTTTATTGAGTCATTTTCACTAAGTTTCCCAAGGTTCTTTAACAGATTTGTATAGTCCACTTAAATTTATTACCATGAGCTTTGGCTCATATATGACCAAACTCTTAAAAATTCATATTTTTAAAGAAATTTTTCCTAGGAATACAGGAAGTAAAAACAGGCACACTTGAGGTTGAATCGTGTTGTTGCATATATCAGTAGCTGGTTTTATATTACTGAATATTACTACATTATATGGATCCTATGATTGTTTATCCATTGTAGGGATGCCATAGTTGTTTTGGACGTTTAGGATGTTTACAGTTTTGAGCTATACTAAAGTTGTTATGAATATTTGTATACAGATATTTATGTGGACGTATATATTCATTTCTCCTGGTTATTGCTAGCTACTGCTAGGTCTTATGGTAAGTGTAGGCATTGTTTTTAAGAGACTGACCAACCGTTTTCTAAAATGACTATACCATTTTGCTTTCATGCTGGCAGTGTATGAGATTTTCAGTTGCTCTTTGTCAGTACTGATACTGCTAGTTCTTTTCTTTTTCCTTCTCCTCTTCATCCTCCTCTTTTTCTTCTTTATGAACTTTTAAAGATTTTATTTATTTATTTGACAGAGATACAGCCAAAGAGGGAACACCAGCAGGGGGAGTGAGAGAAGCAGACTTTCCCAAAGAGCAGGGAGCCTGATGCGGGGCTTGATCCCAGGACCCTGGGATCATGACCTGAGCCAAAGACAGACGCTTAATGACTGAGCCACCCAGGCACCCTCTTCTTTATGAACTTTTAAAATAAATGTACAGTGGAATCCATGTGGTTTGAATTTGCATTTATCCAGCGACTAATGACATTCTGCCTTTTTATTAATGTGGTTTTGAACATCAGTATGTCTCTCTCTCTGAAGTATCTGTTAAAATCTTGTACTCATTTTTTAAATTGTGTGGGTTTTTTTTTAATATTTAGTTGTAAGAGGTATTTTCATATTCTGGCTAAAAATTTCTTGTTGGATACAGGTTTTGTGAATTTTCTTCCAGTCCATGGTTTGTGTTTTTATTTCCTTAGTGATCCCTTTCAAACAGTTGATTGTTTTAATTTTTATGAAATGCACCTTACCGGGCGCCTGGGTGGCTCAGTGGGTTAAAGCCGCTGCCTTCGGCTCAGGTCATGATCCCAGAGTCCTGGGATCGAGGCCCACGTCGGGCTCTCTGCTCAGCAGGGAGCCTGCTTGCTCCTCTCTCCTCTCTCTCTGCCTGCCTCTCTGCCTACTTGTAATCTCTCTCTCTCTCTGTGTCAAATGAATAAATAAAAAAAAATCTTTAAAAAAAAAAAAAAAAAGAAATGCACCTTACCATTTTTTGATCTTTATGGATTTGTTTTTCTGTTCTGAGAATACATTTGCTATCATAGGGTTTTCTCCTCTATGTTTTCTTCTAGACACTTTGTACTTACAGTAATACTTTTCAGGACTCAGATCTATTTTGAGTTATTTTTATGGGTGGTGTATGGTAAGCATCAAGGTTTTTTTGTTTCCTTTTAACCTCATATGGTTATCCAGTTGTTCCATCACCAATTACTGAAGAGTATATCTTTTCTCATTACCTTGCATATTTACCAAAAATTAATTGACCATGTATACAGGTCTACTTTTGGATTCTATCCTGTTCCATTGATCTAATAAGTGTTGAAATGAGATAGTGTATGGACTCCACATTTCTTCGTCTGTTGCAGAATTTCTTGGGGTGTTTTAGGTCATTTGCATTTTCACATAAATTTTGTAATCTATCAATTTCTACAAATAAGCCTGCTAGAATTTTGGGTGGAATTGTGGTGAATCTGTAAATTAATCTGGGAAGAACTGATATCTTAAAAACATGGTATACTCCTTGGTTTAATTAGGTCTTCTTTAATTTCTTTGTGTAGTGTTCTATAGTTTTCAGTGGACAGGTCTTAAATATATCACATTAAATTTATACCTAACAAGGTCATATTTTTGGATACTTTCCTAAGTGATATTTTAAACATTTTTGCTTTCCCATTACTTGTTATTAATATACAGAAATGAGATACACAGAAATTTGTACATGGACATTGTATACTGAAATTATGCAAACTTCTTAATTTAAACAGCCATTTGGGTGAATTCCTTAGTATTTTCTTCATATTATGTTACTGTGAATAAAGTTACATTGTTCTTTTTTGAAAATTGTGCTAAAATATACATAAAATTTACTACTAATGATATTTAGTATATTTACAGTGTTGCACAGCTATCATCACTGTCTAATTCCAGGACATTTTCATCCTCCCAAGAGGAAAGCTCATACTCACTAAGCTGTCACTCTTCATTTACCCCTTCCCCAAAACCCAGGCAACTACTGATCTGCTTTATGTCCATAGATGCGTTGGACTCTGGATATTTTACATAAATGCAGTCATACAATATGTAGCCTTCTATGTCTGCCTTCTTTTACCCAGCATAATGTTTTCAAGGTTTATCCATGTTATAGCCTGTATTACTATTTTCTTTCTTTCTCTTTTTCACTTATGTTCTTGTCCGTTATTTTTTCTTGATTAGCCATCTTAGTGGATGAGAAGTTGTATATTGTTGTTTTGTTTTGTTTTGTTTTGTTTTTTTAAATGCGTGTCTCTTTTCTTTTTCTTGCCATACTCTGCTGACTTGGACCATCAATACAGTGTGGTATAGAAACAGGGCACCTGGGTGGCTCAGTCAGTTAAGCATCCAACTCTTGATTTTGGCTCAGGTCATTATTTCAGTGTTGTGAGATTCAAGCCTTGCATCAGTCCTCACAGTGAGTGTGAAGCCTGCTTAAGATTCTCTTTCCAGGGCACCTCTGTGGCTCAGTTGGTTGAGCATCTGCCTCCGGCTCAGGTCATGACCCTGGGATCCCAGGGTCCTAAGGTCAAGTCCTGAGTTGGGCTCCTGGCTCAGCAGGGAGCCTGCTTTTCCCTCTCTTTCCGCCAACCCCCCATCCCCCATCTCTCTCATGCGGTCTCTTAAATAAAATCTTTTTTTTAAACAACTCTTTTTCCCTCTTCCTCTGCTCCTCCCCTGCTTGCACATGCACACTCTTTCTCTGCCAAGAATAAATAAATTAATAGAAGAATAAGAGAATGCAGTACAAAGTTTTTATGAAAAAATTTGACAACCTAGATGAAATAAAACTTTTAAAAGATACAGATTATTTGAATGAATCAAGAAGAAATGGACTATATGCACAGACCTTAATTAAATAAGCTGAATTTGAAGTGAAAACCTGTCTCCCTCCAAAAATACAAACAAAAAAACAACCTAGGCACAGATACATTTTTTGGTAAAGGGTATCAGACAACTAAGGAAGATACAAATCCTACACAAATTCTTTCAGAAAATTATATAGGATGGAACACCCCAACTCATTTAGTGAGGCCAATATTATAACTTTTTAAAAAAAAGATATTATTAGAAAAGACATCCACAAATCTATACCATTTAAGAAGATAGTATCAAAAATCTTTGATAAAATATTAGAAAAATTTAGTAACATATCATATATGTAGAAAATGCTAAGGAATTCACAAAAAGAAACCAGGGACTGAGTTTAGTATGTATGTAGACTGTAAGGTCAGTATGCTAATTCAACTCTGTTTAAACTAGCCAGGAAAGACTGCAACAAGCAGCTTGTAAAATACCAGTTATAGCTGCTTCAAAAAACATGAACTACTTAGGAATAAATGTACACGTTACATACAAGACCTGTCTATTGAAAACTAGAAAATACTGTTAAAAGAATTAGGGAAGAAATAGTGGTATATATCTCAGGAATAAAAATTGTTTTAGCATTAAAAAACCTATCAATATAATTCAATATTCTAATAGGATACAGAAGAAAAAATGAACATTGTAATATATGTGGAACAATTATTTGATAATACTCAATACCCATTCATGATAAAAACTCTAAGAAAATGGAAAAGGAAACTTTCTTAACCTGATAAAGGACATCTAGGGCATGAAACGGCATAAAAAAAAACCTACAGCTAAACTCACAGTCAGTGGTCAAAGATACTCCTTTTACTCTGTGACTGAGAACAGGATGTCTTCTTCATTCTCACCATTTTTTTTTATTTTTAAAAACTATTAAACTTTTTAAAATTTATATTTTTTATTTGAGTGTAGTCGACACAAATGGTACATTTTTCTTTTCAGATACTTATCTCTAGATATACCATTTGTTTGGTGTTACTTTAAGACTCTTCTGTTTTTGGTTTACTCGTGTTTTACTTTAAATACTTTAATATATTTATAATAGCTGATTTAACATCTTTATCTGCTTATTCAGTCATTTCCACTTTTTTTCTGGGTATGTTTTCATTGATTGATTTTTTTCTTGGTTATAGGTCATTTTTGCTTTGCACATACCTAGTAATTTTTTTTTGGTAGGTCGGACAGTTAGATTTAATAGTACTGAGTGTCTGAATATTATTGTCTTCCCTTAAAGAGTGTTTTGGCAGGCATATAAGTTCCTGGTGATTGAATTTCATCTTTTGCAGGCTTGTTTTTAAGCTTTTGTACGTTTGCTATTTAGTAGCCTTTACTTAGGGCTAATTTAGCTCGCTTTTTTTTTTTTTAAGATTTTATTTATTTATTAGAGAGAGAGATGACAAGTAGGCAGAGAGAGAGAGGAGGAAGCAGGCTCCCCACTGAGCAGGGAGCCCAATGCGGGGCTCGATCCCAGGACCCCGAGATCATGACCCAAGCTGAAGGCAGAGGCTTTAACCCACTGAGCCACCCAGGTGCCCCTAATTTAGCTCTCTTAAGGCAGGACTCTTCTGGAATCTCTTAAATACCCAGGATGTTCATTGAGATCTTTCTACTCTGGCTAATTGGAACATGAACATCTTCCCTACTTACCGTGAGCCCTATGTCAGTAGTTAAGTTTACAGCTCACTGGTAGATGTCTTTTCCTTGGTAAATTTCCTTTATCTGGTTCTCTCATCTCACCCAACATGTGTTCCTACTAGTAGTCAACCAAAGATTTAGAGGAATCTCTGTGCAGTTATCTGGAACTTTATCTGTTTGTAGCATGCTTTTCCTTATCAATACACTGTCCTGTAAACTCTAGCTATGTAGCCTCTATATACTTTAGTCTTCATTTGATTAACAAGATTGCTATGTTCTTGGGTTCTTCCTCCCTACATCAAGATTCCAAACGTTCCCTAGGGTAGAAATCAAGGCTCATTTTTAGGCTCACCTTATTTATGTTTCTTCTCTCAGGGGTCACAGTCCTGTAATTCTTTCATCTAATATCTTAAAACAAGTTTTTAAATATATTTTACCTAGGGTTATCTATTGTTATGCTTGCCGAGAGCATGTCTAATACCACTTACTTCTGCATTGCCAGAATCAGTAGTAATCAGGTTTTTTTATTTTTTCTCAAATCAATTTTCAAATAAACTTTTTTTTTTAAGATTTTATTTATTTATTTGACACAGAGAGAGAGATTACAAGTAGGCAGAGAGGCAGGCAGAGAGACAGGGAGAGGAGGAAGCAGACTCCCTGCTGAGCAGGGAGCCCGATGTGGGCCTCGATCCCAGGACGCTGAGATCGTGACCTGAGCCGAAAGCAGAGGCTTTAACCCACTGAGCCACCCAGGCGCCCTCAAATAAACTTTTAATTGTATAAGTATTAATATATTCTTACATTAAAGTAATAATGAGAAAGTTAAGGTTTCCTTTTAGTAACTCCCAATCTTGGTCTTTCTTCCTTGAAATTTAACCAATGTTGTCAACTTGGTACATGGCCTTTTAGGTACTTTTCTATTTATGTTTATTTCCTTAGAAAAGTTGTAATACTGCTTATTTTAGGTTGTATATGCTTTTAATAGCATAGCTCAGAGTGCATTTTTTTCTTTTTTTTAAATTTATTTTTATTATTATTATTTGCCCCAGGGATACAGGTCTGTGAATCAGGCTTACACCTTTCACAGCATTCACCATAGCACAAACCCTCCCCAATGTCCATAACCCAACCACCCTATCCCTACCCTCCCAACCCCCAGTAACCCTCAGTTTGTTTTGTGAGATTGGGAGTCTCTTATGGTTTGTCTCCTTCCCCATCCCATCTTGTTTCATTATTTTTCCCTCCCTACCCCCCACGACCCCCTACCCTGTCCCTCAAGTTCCTCATATCAGAGAGATCATATGATAATTGTCTTTCTCTGATTGACTTATTTCACTCAGCATAATACCCTCCAGTTCCATCCATGTCGTTGCGAATGGCAAGATTTCGTTTCTTTTGATAGCTGCATAATATTCCATTGTATATATATACCACATCTTCTTTATCCATTCATCTGTTGATGGACATCTAGGTTCTTTCCATAGTTTGGCTATTGTGGACATTGCTGCTATAAACATTCGGGTGCACGTGCCCCTGAGGAACACTACCTTTGTGTCTTTAGGATAAATACCCAGTAGTGCGATTGCTGGGTCGTAGGGTAGCTCCATTTTCAACTTTTTGAGGAATCTCCATACTGTTTTCCAGAGTGGCTGCACCAGTTTGCATTCCCACCAACAGTGTAGGAGGGTTCCCCTTTCTCCGCAACCTCGCCAACATCTGTCATTTCCTGACTTGTTGATTTTAGCCATTCTGACTGGTGTAAGGTGGTATCTCGCTGTGGTTTTGATTTGTATTTCTCTGATGCCGAGTGATGTTGAGCACTTTCTCATGTGTCTGTTGGCCATTTGGATGTCTTCTTTGGAGAAATGTCTGTTCATGTCTTCTGCCCATTTCTTGACTGGGTTATTTGTTTTATGGGTGTTGAGTTTGAGAAGCTCTTTATAGATTTTGGATACTAGCCCTTTATCTGATATGTCATTTGCAAATATCTTCTCCCTTTTAAATTTGTTGTTGTTGTTGTTGTTGACTGTTTCCTTTGCTGTGCAAAAGCTTTTAATCTTGATGAAGTCCCAATAGTTCATTTTTGCCCTTGCTTCCCTTGCCTTTGGTGAGGTTCCTAGGAAGAAGTTGCTGCGGTTGAGGTCGAAGAGGTTGCTGCCTGTGTTCTCCTCGAGGATTTTGATGGATTCCTTTCTCACATTGAGGTCTTTTATCCATTTTGAGTCTATTTTTGTGTGTGGTGTAAGGAAAGGATCCAGTTTCATTTTTCTGCATGGGGCTGACCAGTTTTCCCAATACCATTTATTGAAGAGACTGTCTTTTTCCCAGTGGACATTCTTTCCTGCTTTGTCAAAGACGAGTTGACCATAGAGTTGAGGGTCCATTTCTAGGCTCTCTATTCTGTTCCACTGATCTATGTGTCTGTTTTTGTGCCAGTACCATACTGTCTTGATGATGACAGCTTTGTAATAGAGCTTGAAATCTGGAATTGTGATGCCGCCAACTTTGCTTTTTTTTTTCAACATTCCTTTGGCTATTCGGGGTCTTTTCTGGTTCCATATAAATTTTAGGATTCTTTGTTCCATTTCTTTGAAAAAATTGATGGTATTTAGTAGGAATTGCATTAAATGTGTAGATTGTTTTAAGTAGCGTAGACATTTTCACAATATTTGTTATTCCAATCCATGAACATGGAATGTTTTTCCACTTCTTTGTGTCTTCCTCAATTTCTTTCATGAGTACTTTATAGTTTTCTGAATACAGATTCTTTGCCTCTTTGGTTAGGTTTATTCCTAGGTATCTTATGGTTTTGGGTGCAATTGTAAATGGGATTGACTCTTTAATTTCTCTTTCTTCTGTTTTGTTGTTGGTATATAGAAATGCAACTGATTTCTGTGCATTGATTTTATATCCTGACACTTGACTGAATTCCTGTATGAGTGCTAGCAGTTTTGGAGTGGAGTCCTTTGGGTTTTCCACATAAAGTATCATATCATATCATCTGCAAAGAGGAAGAGTTTGACTTCTTCCTTGCCAATTTGGATGCCTTTT